>JARQOC010000004.1:407119434-407670951 GCA_033576535.1 Allobates femoralis | reverse complement strand
TGAGCTCTACATTCTTACTCCTTAGGAATTCCGGCTTCTTCATTGTACTCTGGCCTACACACTCTTTGCACATATTAAGTATGACCTCAACTGTTAACACCCTTATGATCCATGTGTATGACAAAAATGTGTAATTGCAATAATTTTCAGTGAGAAATGCTTCATCTTATGGATACATTTCAGGGTGTGCCAACATTTTTGCCCATCACTATAGATTGGACCTCACAATATTTACCCATACTTTTGTGATTCAATACACAATTGTTTAGTAATGAGGTACCATACATCAGAAAAGCAAAAGAGCTAAAGCTTTAAAGAGAAGTAAGATTTTATGGATGGAGAGGAACATAAGTACTTAACTTTAGAAGTTAACAAACATATTGAGTTTAATTTATTCTTCTTGTATTTAAATTAGTCTATGCAAAATAGCTGATATATTTCATCTAAAAATGTTTATGTTTCTTTATAGTGATTCAATTGCCAACAACTATAGCCCTGCGGCTAGAAACGTTTCAACACATTCTGTCTGCAAACTTAGCACTATCAATGGTGAGTGTGTTTAAAATATTATGATACATATATATAAAATGTATTTCCTTATTTAAAAATTGTGGGGATTAATTTGCAAATCTTGGGGACATTTTTACTTTACATAAAGGAATTTTCCTTACTTTTGAACATTGTATTACTGGACCCAGGGTATTTTAAAAATTAAAAAATAATTGAAACCCAATTTGCGACTCAACTCAGGTCTGTTTTCTTCCACTGGTGTCTCGGCTTCCTCTTCCAACAGGGGACATTATATGACTTCAACAGTCAATCACAGACCACTAATTAGTTGCAGAGGTTCTGTTACCTCCGAGCAGGAAAACACTACTTTCTCTAACTCAGATAAAATGGGTCCTATGCAGTCAATCAGCAGTTTTAAAATTGGCCAACATTGCCACTTGAAGCACCCTGATGAAATAGAAAGCCAGTAAAATAATAGGTGCACAATGCAGAGTACAGAGTAGTTTCACCCTGATCATTAATAATGTGTTATAAAGTGGTTGACAACTCATTAAAATGTAGATATTTTAGGTGAAATATAATTTTTGCAGCTGGGTTTCACTAAATATTGTGGATGTTTTAGGGTTATATTCTTCACTTTACATTCCTGGGTGCAAAATGAGGTAACTTAGAAAACTTCAGTGTTCCTAAAGTAGGATTTCTAGCCTTACCTTTTTTCCTATGCTTCACTAATCTGATATATACAAAACTAATCTTTGTTGTGGTCATAAAATGGAATACAATAGCAAAAGAGAAGAGATAAGGCTGCCTTCACATTTACGGACCCCTCCGCAGCGTTCTGTGGAGGGGATCCGC
Source organism: Allobates femoralis (assembly GCA_033576535.1). Lineage (NCBI taxonomy): Eukaryota > Metazoa > Chordata > Amphibia > Anura > Aromobatidae > Allobates > Allobates femoralis. The sequence continues at coordinate 407,669,586 of JARQOC010000004.1, read as the reverse complement.
AATGTGACCGCAGTACCTCAAGCCCCTATCTTTATAATGGGAGCGCACGGTGCTGTGCTTGACTGTGCATGACCGTGCGCACCCATTCACTGTGGATGCCTGTGTACAAATCACACAGTCTCGTCCACACCAGAAATGCAACATGTTCGTGGTGCGGACGAGACTGGGTGATTTGTGCGCAGGCATCCGCCTGCGTACAGATCACATATTGGCAGTGAATGGGGGTGCACGGTCATGCGCAGTCAAGCGCAGCACCGTGTGCTCCCATTATAAAGATAGGGGCTTGCGGTGCTGCGTTTACATTGCGGATCCCCTCCACAGAACGCTGCGGAGGGGTCCGCAGATGTGAAGGCAGCCTTAGTGCTGTAAACTCAGCAGACACAAAAAGCTCACTGAGGAGCTCAGTTGACTTATTCTGCAGTCAGTAATGTAAAGTAAAGCATAGAATATTGGAAATACTAAACTGCTCAAAATTGTTAATGGGACAACTGCAAATAATGTCTATAACGTAGTATACATATATTTGATATACATTTTTTGGAAAAAATGACATTCATATTTAAGTAAAAAGAAGGAACTGGAGGGATAAAAATGCATAATAGGGTTTTATTCAATAGCAGAGAAAAACTAGATTAAGCTTACCTTCTATGGTTGTGAGAGCCACAACCACTGAAATCTCATGTAACGGCTGCAGACCTACAAGTGTGTAATAGATCTAAGGATAAGAAATGGGTACTGCAGTACACTGCCAAAATACTGTATAGAAAAGCTTTCAAAGCTTTATAGCTTCTTCATCAGGACGAATCAAACATAAAGCCTGTATATATAGAGAACATGAGCATGTTGTTACAGATTCCTTCCTTCTGTTTTCTCTTTCCAGTTTCCGGACAGGCACATACAGTTGTGCTCAAAAGTTTACATACCCTGGCAGATTCTTTGCTTTCTTGGCCTTTTTTCAGAGAATATGAATGATAACACAAAAACTTTTTTCCACTGATAACCATCATAACCAGTGGTTATGTGAAGCCATTTATTGTCAAACTACAGTGCTTTCTAACCAAAAACATTCAAATGAGCCTCATCAAAAGTTCACATACCCTGGTGATTTTGGCCTGATAAACATGCACAGAAGTTGACACAAATAGGTTTCAATGGGTAATAAAGGTAACATCCGCGCCTTTGACCTGTTTGCTTGTAATCAGTGTGTGTGCATGAAAGCTGAGTGAGTTTCTGGGATCTAGACAAACTCTTGCATCTGTCATCCAACCACTGACGTTTCTCGTTTGTGAGGGAAAGCAAAAGAATTCTTAAAGGATCCACGGGATAAGATAGTTGAGCTGTATAAAACAAGAAAGGGATACAAAAAGATATCCAAGGAATTGATAATGCCAGTCAGCAGTGTTAAAACTGTGATTAACAAATGGACAGAGCTGTGTAAAAACCAATCCATGATCAGGTAGACCAACAAGGATTTTAGCCACAACTGCCAAGATGTAAAGAAGAAACCACAAATAACATCAGCTGAAATATAAGACACACTGAAAACTAGCTGTGAGGCTGTTTCAAGATGCACAATAAGGTGGCACTTGAAGAAAAATAGTTGAGTCGCTGAAAGAAAACCATTACTGTGCAAACGCTGCAAAGTATCTTGCCTGCAATACGCCAAACAGCACAGAGAGAAGCCTCCAAACTTCTGGAACAAGGTAATTTGGAGTGATGACACTAAAATCAAACTTTTTGGCCATAACCATAAACGTTACATTTGGAGAGGTGTCAACAAGGCCTATGATGAAAGGAACACCATTCCTACTGTAAAACACTGAGGTGGATTGCTGATGATGTGGGGCTGTTTGAGCTACAAAGGCACAGGAAACTTGGTCAAAGCTGAAAGAAAGATGAATGCAGCATGTTATCACCAAATACTGGAAGTAAATTTGCACTTATCAGCCCAGAATTTGCACATGGAACGTACTTGGACGTTCCAACATGACAACGATCCAATACACAAGGCCAAGTCGACCTGTCATTGGCTACAGCGGAAAAAAGTGAAGGTTCTGGAGTGGTCATCTCAATCTCCTGACTTCAATATCATTGAGCCACTCTGGGAAGAATTCAAACATACAGTTCATGTAAGAAAGTCCAGAAATTTACAGGAACTGGAGGCTTTTTGCCAAAAAGAATGGACAGATTTACCATCTGAGCCTCATCCTACAGTGGAATCACTGGCTGTTCAATAGGGCACAAGGCACAATGAGGCACGCCACTGTGCAGGTGCAAGAGTTGGAAATTGTAGCAACTTCATCAATTTGCACACAATGAGGAGGGGTGGTGTTTGCATGGAGCGGAGCTGTGCTGACCGCAATCTGCAGACACCCCTATGACCGAACCATGAAATTAGCATATAGTGCGGGACAGAATAAAAATCATATCCTGAGGTATGATAGGACATCTGGGAATATAAAGGGTTTACTGGAATGTCAATTACAGCATGTTAAAGGTGGTGGGCACGGTTTAGAACCTGCAAAACTGGTGACAGGTTGACGTTAAACATTTTCCCATGTTATGAACGTGCATGAACCTGCCAGCATGTGAGAATCACTGCTTATGTATAGAATAGTGGTTAAAGAGTCTGTTCAGTTTCTCTCCCTCTAATTAACACAGATTTCCTGTTCAAATTCTTCTATATCGTTATATCTCATAAATGAATCAGCTGTTATTTATCTCCTGATATCCTCTTGATGATTTTGGTTTCAATAAGTTTTTATTAAGAGATTTTTCAAGATATATACAGTATAAACAATCCAAAGACATCACATCAAAAAGACATAAACCAGTAAACCCCAACACCTCACCCAGATTGGCTAGAGCGAGGAGGGAGAGGGAAGGGTGAGGGGGGGCGGTCATGGAAGGAAGGGGAGAGGAGTAAGGAGGGGTGGGCGCGGGAGGGGCTTTGGGGAGAGGTATTGTGGAGCCAGACTTCTGCAGCTCCAAGGGACGAATCATTTACAAACAATAAACAGCAGAGTAGATAACCCAAGGTAGTAGCATATAATCTGGAGTAAATTAGACATGAAGTAAAATAAGTATGAGCATAGGCAATACCCAGAATATTAGAGGATTGAGCACGTGCAGGAGGAGTAAAGTAAAGTGGAGCAGGTCAGAGCGGGAAGCAGAAAATACATGTGGTCCTCCATCTCTAGCACTGATCAGTCGGGAACAGGAGTGGCCAAAGGGTGGGAAGCCCAGATGTACCATGCGTTCCTTGTACTGTTCCTAAAGATGATGGGAAAACAAGGTGTGTCACGGTCCGCGCTGCTCAAGTCCAAGAAAACTCACATGAGAGTCAGAGTTTCATAGAACAAATACTTATTCTTTATTCTTCCACTCCAACGCGTTTCGGTGCCCCACCTGGCACCTTCCTCAGAACCACTTTGAGGTATCCCCAGTGCACCCTATCAAACACCTTCTCTGCGTCTAGAGACAGGAGAGCACTGGGGACCCCCCTGGCTTCTGCTACCCCAATCAGCTCAATCATCCTCCGCGTGCCGTCCTTGGCCTGTCTCCCAGGAATAAAGCCCACCTGATCCGGGCCCACCAACAACGGCATCACCTGGGACACCCGGTCCACCAGAAGCTTGGAAAATAACTTCACGTCGCAATTCAGCATCGAGATAGGTCTATAGTTGCCCGGTTCATCCGGGGCCTTCCCTGGCTTGGAATGGTAACGATGGTGGCCTCCAGTGCAGAAGGGGGAATAACCCCGTGTGTCTGCCATTGCTGGAAAAGGCGGACCAAGTACGGGGCCAATTTGGTTGCAAACGTTTTATAGTACACATTGGAGAAGCCGTCTGGGCCTGGGGCTGAGAATGGTCTAGTGGACTGGATTATTTTTAACACCTCCGTGGTGGAAAATGGGGCATTGAGACCTTTCAACGCCTCCTCAGTTAGAGACAGGAGCTGCAGAGATCCCAAAAGGTGTCTATACAGTCCATGTCAGGCTGCAGAGTGTCACAGCAATTTTTCAGATTATAAAGGGCATATATTAAAGTGAATTGTATAGAATTTTTCACCAGAATACACACCCCCGCTCGTTTCTTATCGGGATGATTTGCAAAATATACATGAGGGAATCTGCTGTGGCGTAGTCTGCTATTATCGCTCTCCAAGAGATGTAACTCTTGTACACACATGATGTCCGCCTTGGAACGGAGAGCCTCTTTCCATAAAAAAGACCTCTTACTCAGGGAGTTAAGCCCTCTCACGTTCAAGGAGCTCGTTTTTGCTGATATAACAGCTACCAGAAACTATAAGTGGCAGAAAAAAGAGAAAAAGGGGTGGAGGGGAGGAAGAAGAGGGAAGGAGGGGGTAGAGCACAAAACAAGGGAAGGAGGAGAGGTGGTGGACAAACAAGGGATATGGCAACCAGAAACAAATGAAGGAGAAGAGTAACAAAGATAAAATTAGACGCAAATCGTCTGTCTCTTGGGGGGAATTAGACCCCGTCCCATCCACACCTAGATGTAGGGGGGGGAAGTCACACCCCTAAAGGTACAAAAGGAACAACATCCAAACCATGCCCTCAGGACCGAAGCAAAGTCCAGAGTTCAACCTCGGTCACCCCTTCCCGCCGTGCCGTTGTTGGATCCTTCTCAGCGTCCCTGCTTGGGTGACGATGACGGGGTGCACCTTGGGAAGTTCCATTCTTTACATGATTTCCCCAACCTGGTGGGTGAGGAGAAAGACTGTCGAGATCCTTTGTAGCGGAAATTAAGTTGCACCGGGGTACCTCAGTTGTATGTGATCCCCTTGTCCCAGAGGACGGCGCAATATGGGGCAAAATCTTTCCTTCTTGCAAGTGTCCCAGGGAAGAGGTCTGGGTAAACCGACACAGAGGAGAAGGGCTCCGGAAGGAGCGGTTTATTTCTCATGGCAGACAGGAGCTGCTCTCTAATCCTAGGGAATGAGAAGCACACCAGAACATCTCTTGGGACATCCCTGCGCAGTCTGGCAGGCTTTGGTAGTCTAAAGATCCTATCAATTGCAAAACTCTCTAGTTCCACATCAGGGCGGGCAGCCTGTAAAAAGGATAAAACTGTAGCTTTGATGTCCTCAACTTCACCACCCTCCACTAATCCTCTGATTTTCGCATTTCCTCTGCGCAGTTTATCTTCTATTCCACACACTGTAGCCTGTAGATGACACACATCAGAGTCTATCACCATGTAATCATCGCTAGCTGATTGTGGGCTCCTGCAAAATCTGCCATTTTTGCCTCCAAATGGCCTGTCCTCTCTCCCAGCGCCCCCATGTCAGCCCTAAGATCATCTATCATGGTCCTCATGTCCTCTTGCAGGGACCTGCGTAGCAAGTTAAGGAAGTCTCTCAGGCAGCCCCTGGTGACCGCTGCACCATCATCTCCTCCGCTCCCACTGCCCTCCAAGCTGAGCGCGGCACGGGGAGAAGCACGAGGAGACTTCTCCGCCCCCAGCGCAATGTTAGCTGAGGGAGAAGGTGCGGGGTGCCGTTCATTAGAAAAGAAATCCCGTACGGACTGTTCCGTTTCTCGGCGGCGGGTGGTCCTCCCCAGCATCCTGGGACTCTCAGGAATCTGATGGATAGTAGTAGCGGCGGCAGTGGGGCCCGAAGGCGATGATAATGGCTGTTATGAGGGCAAGGCTGGAGGAGCTCCTCAAACAGTGTCCTGCTCCATGAGCTGTTGGACACGCCCCCCTTTTGATGATTTTGACAGCGCACTAGAATCCACTTTTCTTTTTCTTGGATCTCTTATTCAAATGTATGTGTGAGAGCAGACTGTCAGTTATTACATGTCTCAAATTAGTAACCCCTTTTTTCACGTAAAATAAGCTCTGGATTTCCATGCAGATCAATGTCCTGCCTATAGATCTTAAGAGTTCATTTACATTTTAAGAGAAATGTCTATTTTTTTCTGGAATAAAACATTGGAGAAATGTACATGCCCTGTACTATAGGAAAGGGAAATAACTATGTGTGTAAAGTACAACAGGTCACACAAACAGAAAATAAACACCAAGAGCATGATGAAATACTATGATGGCATGTGAAAATGAATTATAGAGAAGCTTCAGCTACACAAATTAGAGAAATTTCATCTACTGGTACATACAATAAAATAGTAATTAATCTTACTGCATTGAAATGGCTCAAACACAATTTTTACTGTACTTTCAGAAAACCACTTTAATCACAAAATAGTAAAAAGTTTTGTAAATGTATTGGTATTTTGTTTCACTAGCACTTGTTTTATGTTTTCAAGATCTTTGCTTGCAGATAACTGTAAAAACTGAAACTCATCAGTTTTGTTCAACATAGAGTAAAAAGGCACTACATGCAAGAAATGATGCTGACTTTATAAAACTAATAGAGGATTGCCATTTTTACAATAGTATTGTGCCCCCTTTACATACGCTGAACTGATATAATGATTTGCTGCCTTTTAGAACATTCAGAGCTGTGCAGACAAGAAAATCCAACTGGATTGTCATGTCACAAACCTCCCTATCAGGATCTTCAAATTATCAAGAAAAAGAATCTACTGTGTAAAATGAGCAAGAGAAAGTAAGTGTTATCAAGTTGTCACATTTTCTTTAAAGCTATCCAGTGAATTCAAGGAAAGATGATTCCTAAGATACAGCTTTTAAATGTCAAGTACCCCATTTCCAATGTCTGGTACATGAAAATAAAATCATCCTGAACATGAGATATGGCTAAGATTAAACTCCTTAGGGAAAAAGATGTCACTTAACAAATACAATATGCAAAAGAGAGTATCAAATCTTTTGAAATTCTAATTTTGCTGGATTGTGGGATCAATTCACCACAATTCACAATACCGCCAAGACTTAAAGGGAATCTGTCAGCTACTTTAGACTCCATAAGTAGTGATGAGCGAGGGTAATTGTTACTATTTGCTACATGCAGGGATAGTACAGTGTTCACAATACTGGTTACTCGGCGAGTATCGCTGGTGCTCGTGAGTTTGGTGTTGATCTCTATCAATCTTGTATGTAGTATAACCCTGGCACACCACAAAAATGAAGTAGGAGTCACTTGGTTTTGATGCAAAAGATCCTTCTTTTATTGTAAAACACTGACGATCGTTTCGGTCATAACAGGACCATCATCAGGGTGGCTTTTTTACCCTAGAGCAACCGCACTGGTGTGCCCTACCTTACCCGACTACGATCTCTATTAATCTGACACAAATTGCCAGCTCCCTTCAGTGCAGAAAGTGAGCTTGCACCTCAGGGAGAGCAGATTGAATGTTAGGATCTCTCTGGGGGGCAAAGCAAGGTGTTTTAGGCTTTAAAATTGTAAAAAAAAAAACACCCTCCTGCCCTGTCCCAGAAAGACTCATTTTATAGTTGGAAGTGTGTGGGCGGAGCCTATAACTAATTAACTAACTTAATTGATTAATTGACTTGCTATTCGGACGAATATGTAAGTATTAAAAACTACTCGTTATGAGTATAATGAGTGCGAATATTTCGCTACTCGCTCATCACTACCCATGAGCTATCATTATAGGTCCCTGCAGCTTCCTAGTACATCACTAAGAATCTCTGAGCTAAAAGTGTGGTTTAATAGTTGCAAAATCGCATTTTACAACTTAGATTTTGTGATGGTAATGAGGAATCATTTAATCCCATGGGGCGTTTTCTCAAGTTCCATGTCCACCCTTGTTCTGTGGTTATCATGCCCCGGTGGGTATGATAACCTAATTTCAAGAGTGGTCTTCTTAGGAGCTTTTAAAATCTATAGGATGCTTCTAGATATGATGCGCCAAGCCGCGTCATTTTTGGTCCTGTGCATTGTGGGTGAGTAATTGGGTGTACTTGCCGGTTCAGAATGTGCAATGTGCATGTTCTTGAGCCGGCAGGTACTATCTTTACAACCCCACAATGCACAGGACGGAAAAAGACATCATACCTAGAAGCAGCCCATAGATTTTAGAAGCTCCTAATAAGAAGACACTTTTAGCTCAGACAGGGATGCTTAAGGATGTACTAGGAACCTGCAGGGACAGATAGTGACAGCTTATTGGGTCTAAAGAAGCTGACAGATTCACTTTAAATTGCTTAGGTTGTCTAATACTGAATCCAACGCATTTTAAGACATTTGACACAAAAACAAACTTTGTCATGTCAAAGTGATTTACCATAGAAATGGATGGTAACCTGGCAGATTACAGCTCATGAGGCTTTTGCGGTTGCAGACAGCTGACACGTTCTTTACCGTGGTATTTGTATTTTTATACAACCACATCCATTGTCACGTTTTCTTTTACCATTCACTTATTACAACCCTGAGATTATCATTTGACTACCTTTTCATTCCTAATTATTCAACTTTTGCTAAAAAGAACATTACAAGAAATTTTCAGTAAATAGGTGCAAAATCTGACTGCAGGCTGCAGTACAGCTGTGGTGTGTACCACTGTCACATTGGACTAGAAAAAGAGCTGTGAAAAAGCCGACATGAACAGTGAAATGTCTACATTTTTAACCATTTTTTCTATATTTTGTTTTAAGTAAACTTCAACTATATTTACAAAAATAACATGATAAGAAATAATAGGTTAGTGAATATTCAAAAAGTCAGTACCTACAATTGGTAATCTGTGTTCACTGTATTGATATGGTGTGTACAATTGTACAATTGAAGAAGGCTAGAAGAAGGTCACCACTGACCGAAACGTCGCTAACTTATACCTGAAGGCCATTAAAGGCGAAGAAACATCCAAATTTGAGTGCTGCAGCCTTTATTTTGCGTCTACTTATCTATCTATCTATCTATCTATCTATCTATCTATCTATCTATCTATCTATCTATCTATCTATCTATCTATCTCTATATATATGATTTACATGTTTGGATTATAAGATGCACCCTCATTTTCCCCCCAATTTGAGGGGAAAAGAGTGAGTCTTATAATTAGAAAAACATGGTATGTGGGTACTATTTGGATATGCAACACATTCATCACTTCATCATTACGTTTTTGTAGGACATGCTCCATTCAAAGTTTTGACATTTTATTTTTTTCTCTGCAGCATTAGTGGGGTTTATCATAGGTGAAATAATTTATGGATTGTAATTTTACAGATGTGACAGCTTCAATTATATATATATATATATATATATATATATATATATATATATATATAATGATTCTTAATTTCCACTTTTTTGGTACCAATATTACTATAATTACTATAATACTTATAATATAATACCAATATTACTATAATTAATATAATACTTTGGGATGCAGATCAAATCATGGCCTCCTCTGAAACCCACCCTGTGGTGTACCAAGAACTCCGACACCCACAGAGGGGTCAATGGGCTCTCAAACAGATGCATGAATAGGATGAAAAGGACTAAATGCCTTTGTGAGTGGTTGACACTGACATTTAGAGTTTTTAACAGCAGCTTTCTGAAATAGTTCTGGTTTCTGGTGATAGAGACAGATACCAGCTGTGTAACACAATGGCAATTGCTTTGTGTGGAGAGGGCTAAGCACTAGAGTCAGCTCCAAGTACCTTGACCCTCACCATGATATATATATAACCACCATGGTGCACAAAGGGGTTATACAGAAATATATATAAAAACAATGTATTAACCCTATTATGACCTATGACATACCAAAACATCATCGGTTATGTCCCTTGTTTTGATGCAGCCTCGCACACTTTTCCATACATTTGTCAGCTGAACTGACCAGTTACCATGTGCTGTTAACAATCTACGAGTGGATCAAAGTCCCGCTCGCAGCTGTTGAACAGTTAAATCTCACTGTCAGTCTCTGAAAGAGGGATTTAAAATGTGACAGCAGGAATTGCACCATTCCTAGCTTCAATCAGTGGTCCCATGATGTCATCACGGCTGTCATGACAGCTAGGGTCAGCTGATGACCCCTTTGTCTGTCTTGATACTCTTCCTGTGAACGCCAGCTGTGATCCGTAATTCACAAGAGATAATGAATTCTGGCTAGTGCATCAGCACTGCCCTGTATACTAGAATTGATTGGACATTTGTAGATGCAAGTTCCAAAAGAGTACTAGTAAATACAATAAAGGTAAAAAAAAACTTTAAAAAATATAAAAAAACACAAACTTTTATATCACCCCCATATGCTACAATTAAAATAAAATAATAATAAAAAATACACATATTTGGAATTGCTGCATTTAGAAATGTCCAATCTATCAAAATATAAAAATAATAAACTGGTAAACAGCATAACGAAAAAAACATCAAAATGCAAGAATTATGTATTTTTGTCAGCTGCAACATTGCAGTAAAAAACCAGTGAAGGCCACTTCACACACACAGATATCTGAGTCCAATATCTGAACAGATCTCTGGTTGCAGTGAAATCATGGATACATTGCTCCATGTTGTACACAGCCACAAAATGGAGCAATGTATCCATGATTTCACTGCCACCAGAGATCTGTTCAGATATTGGACTCAGATATCTGTGTGTGTGAAGTGGCCTTCAGAGATGATCAAAACACTGTATTTACTGATAAATAAAGCACCAGATCCTAAAAAATTAAAGCTTTAAAAAATGAAAATGGCGCAAAATTAAATAAAAAAAATAAAGAAATCAAAATCGTTTTTCACCACTTAAATTGAAGAAAACTAGACATGTTTGGTATTTACGTACTTGTATTCACCTGGAGAATCATATTACCAGGTCAATTCTATGATATAATGAGCATGGTAAATAAAAAAAAAACTCAAAAAATCATTGTGGAATTGCATTTTTTTTTGTAATTTCATCACACTTGGAATTATTTTCCCTCTTTCTCAGTAAACTATACTGTAAAATGAATGCTGATATTTAATGACGACTCATCCCTCAAAGAAATAAACCTTCATATGGCTATATTGACAGAAAAATAATAACATTATGGATTTTGTAAAAAGGGGAGGAAAAAGTAAAAGAGCAAAAATTGAAGATTTAAAGGTTGGAAACAGTTAAAAAGATCGCAATTATAGCGTAACAGCCGTTTAAATTTTTATTTAATAATGGAAAGCAAGAGATTTTAATAAACTTTCAAATATACTTTATAAGTGAAATCTGGTGGAAAACCATTCATAAACCTTCCACAAGATGTCCCCAGTAGACTATGTCTGAAGCAGACATACAGTATGTTCATTCTCAGTTATATCTGTAATCACACTGAATACGGACGGCCACATAACCATATAAGGGAGGGGGTGTGGCCTACACAGTGTGAGAGCTTCTGACTGCAGCTGATCAAGTGACAATGTATCAGATTAGCTCAGGCTACAGCACAGTTACTGAGTAATGTCAGAATGTCAGGATCACTGCAAACTCCTCTGCCCTTTCCTTGGCACAAGCTACTCTGATCTGTCATCTGGCTTCCCATAGAACTGAGGATCTCTCTTGTCCTTTCTCTGCTGTCTCATTACACTGATCCCTATCAGCTGCTTGCCATGGCCACACAGCCTTAAAATGCAGTTTTTAAAAGTGCACAAAAAAGTTAAGAAAATAAGTCACATGGCACAAAAAAGCATTATCTTAGCTGCTATGTGACCCATCATTATCAACCAGTGCAGTATTGTTTTTTTTTTTTTCAGTGAAATGACATTTACACTTTAAGTCTAGGTACACTTTAAAGTAACAATAAAAAATGTAGAAATAAAAAATGCTGTTAAAATCACCCTAAATTAGTCAAAATTGTATGTGTGAAAGCCCCCTTAGATGGTGCCATCACCCATCCACTTATTGCCTTCTGTTCTTCAGAGTTCTCATTCTTTTGACTTTTGATAAAAACAGGAAACAGACGCATCAGTGAGAGTTGGATACGAGAGTATTTGTTCATTGAAATAAAAATGTAATAGTCAACACAGTTTCCCATTGTGTCATTTTAAATGATAGTTTTTCACATTTTATTATGGTTTTGACATCTTTTCTAATCAGTATTTCTAATGATCAATACAGGATCAGTCAATAACTCCTTCAACAATGAAATTAAAGATATTGAATTAAACAACATGTCATGTTATATGAAGATTGAAGTTACTTGCTCATACAGAATAGCAATGTAGATTCCAAGTATTTATAGAATTCAGAACAATGCAGGAATTATGTTTTTTCTTTTCACTGTTAACTTTTAAGCTCAAATATTGATACTATTTTGAACTATTCTTTATATCGACTGTACCTGATTATGAGTCTGATGCCTGTTATAGGCCCCCTCCTCCCAGATGGTATTACATATACATACCATATACTGTATGTATATGTATACACGTACACATAAATATGTTTATATGCATTATCATTTGGGAGAGGAGGGGAAGGGACTATAGCAGTAATCAGATTTTGGTCCTTATTGGGGTGGCTGGTAGGATACGCACTCTTGGTGCCTTGGAAAGGGGGACCCAAAATGATTTAACTTGGCTGGGGCAACTAATAAATTCTTCTCCTGCAGTGGAATACTGCTTGGTGTGCTAAGAGATACTCCAGGCCTTATACTGTACAATCAAAATTGTTCATCCAACCCCAACATCTAAGGCCCCTTTCACATCAGCGTTTTTTTCAAATCGCGGCAGATACGGTGAAAAAAACCGCATCTGCCGCGATTACCGCATACCGGCTGCACTTGCGGCATGGTTGCGGCACGGTTGCGGCAAGCCCCATACAATGTATAGGCGGGCTTGCGGCAGGTGCGGCAAGTGCGGTTTTGGCACTTGCGGCAGGTGCGGCCGTGAAAAAAGTCAAGGATTCTCATTGACTTTGCTGGAATGAGGATTTGCATGCAGTTTTGTGACGAATCTGCACCAAAAGACGAATTAAAGAACATAATAAAAATGTACTGTGTGCACAGGACATAAAGGTGTCGGAGTTTGAGCATGAAGAGCTTCAGAATTAAATATATGCCTTAGGCTAGGGTCACACTTGGACGATTCTAAGTTTCCTGCGTCGTTTGCAGAAAACTTAGAATCTTTTCCTCACTACGCAGCCTTCATGCAGGCTGCATACCAGTGAACTACACAGTGGGCTGTGGGGAGTGCGATTTGCACCATGCACAGGGGAACGCATCATGATGGCCATCACCAATCAGATGGCCAGACGTCACAAACCATGTGATCGCTACCAGCCACCTTATTGGCCAGATTGCCAGGTCATTGATGCATGTTCAAGACCTAGTAATCTGGCCAATCAGGTGGCTGGTAGCAATCAGGTGGTTTGTGACGTCTGGCCATCTGATTGGCCAGATCGCTACCAGCCATCTGATTGGCTGTCAGACTCGCAGGTGCTTGTCGTTGATCAGATGTCTTCTTTGCCGGTCCCGGTGCAGGCGTCGGATAGGTGAGTATGATTTTTTTTATTTTGTAACAACTTTTATTCACTTTTAGTGCACTATTGCAGTGTATATATAGATACACTGTGAAAGTTAAAGGACTGCTCACTACTCCCGAGTAATCACAAGAAACTTGGGGAGTAGCGAGTAGCCTGAATATCGTTACTATTCGGCGAGTACCGAATAGTAACGATTATACTCACTCATCCCTACATATTATACATTAATAGGAAAGTAAAGGTAAGGGATATGGAAAATTAAACTAAAGTAAAAAGGAATATAACTAGTACAGTAAGTTTAGTAATAATGGTGAAGTGTATTAAAATAAACTGCGATAAAATAAAAAAACTAAAACTGTGTCCAAAGACATTGTGGGTTGCTAAGTCAGGAATTATATGAGTAACCATAAATCTATCTGAATGGGGACCATACATAAAGGGGTAACCAACGTTAACTAGAATATAGCAGGAAAAAAATTAGTTTTGTTGTTTGAAATTACTTTAAGCAAGAGTAAGAGATGGTGCAAACCAGTGGTGAAATCCAGGATGACCATACCAGAAGTCTTCCTAGACCTGGCCGTCCAGCCAAACTGAGCAATTGTGGGAGAAGAACCCTGGTGAGATAGGTAAGAAGAACTTCAATATCACTGTGGCCGAGCTCCAGAGATGCAGTAGGTAGATGAGAGCATCCCTCCACCAGTCGGGCCTTTATGGAGAGTGGCCCAATGGAAGCGTCTCCTCAGTGCAAGACATATGAAAGCCTATCTAGTGGAAAAAACTGAGTACTAGCTTCAATATACATCATATACAAACATTTATTTGTTTCATACAAGGAACATGGAAAAAGGAGAGAGGTGTAAAGGGCACAAGTGTTGGAGGTCACAAACAACTGTTAACATAGACATCTCATTCATACATGGCAATATTACATGAACAACCAAGTCAAAGTTCACAGTTTATAGAGCATATATTGCACTTTTACAGACTAATTTGAGACTATGGGGTCAAATTTCAGTAATCTAATGATTAACTGTATACAGGTTACAAGAATAAACTCCACAAAATCCTCACACAGTAAAGTGCAGGTGCTTCACAGTATACAACAGTATATACATTGGTAGTTACAAACAAAACATCCCCAACAGGTCACATGTATCATAGGATATTACAGGATTTTACCAGAGTTGTTGCTAGCCATCCAAACACAAGGGCACACAGAGGAGGAGAACTGGGCAAAAGGACCCCAACGCATTTCATGAGCTGGCCTAAGCACTTAGGTCACTTCATCATCCCCTGATGTGTGGAGAAAACCAGACACTGCTCATCACCTGCCCAATACAATCCCAACAGTGAAACATGGCAGCATCATGCTATAGGGGTGTTTTTCAGCTACAGGGACAGGATGACTGGTTGCATTTGAAGGAAACATGAATGCGGTCAAGTACAGAGATATCCTGGATGAAAACCTCTTCCAGAGTGCTCTGGACATCAGACTTGGCCGAGGTTTCACCTTCCAACAAGACAATGACCCTAAGCACCCAACTAAAATAACAAGGAGTGGCTTCAGAATAACTCTTTCGCTATTTTTGACTGACCCAGCCAAAGCCCTGACCTAAACCCAATTGAGCATCTCTGGAGAGACCTGAAAATGGCCGTCCACCAACGCTCACCATCCAACCTCACGGAACTGGAGAGGATCTGCAAGGAAGAATGGCAGAGGATCCCCAAATCCAGAGGGGAAAAACTTGTTGCATCATTCCCAAGAAGACTCATTGATGTACTAGCTCAAAGGGTCTGAATACCTATGACCATGTGACATTTCAGTGTTTATTTTTTAATAAACTTGCAAAAATATTAACATTTCTGTTTTTTTCAGTCAAGATGAAGTGCAGAGTGTACATTAATGAGAAAAAAAATGAACTTTTTGGAATTTATTAAATGGCTAGAATGAAACAAAGAGTGAAACATTTAAAGGGGTCTGAATACTTTCTGTACCCACTGGACATTTTACAAAAACTACATCAGATTTTCACACAAGCAATAAAAGAGGATAAAGGTAACAAAATGAAACAAATGAGACAAATATATTAGATTTAGTAGTTATATATTCAGGATAATTATCCAATATCACATATATCTCACATATCGTTAAGTGGCAAAAGTATGTGACAGTATTGTTTTCAGTGTCTGGTGTGATGGACCTGTGCAGCAATAACTGCATCTAAACAGTTAATAGACCTGCATAATGCCTTCAAGTAAATAATTTTGTATTTTGATGGACTGCACTTGTACAGATATAGCAGTTCAAAGCATGAGTATTTTTTTAAATTTTAAAATGTCTTTATCCATGGAAAAAAGGTTGATCAAAACATTTGAATTTTTTTTATATTTTTTAAAATTATTCTTAATTTACACTTTATTAGTACTAATAATATATTAATATAGGATGGAAAACAAATAATAGTCTCCTTTTAAAAACAGCTAGTGGTGTACCTGGAACACCAACACTCACGGAGCTGCCAATGGGCTCTCAAACAGATGTACTAGTGCATCTCAATAAATTAGAATATCATCGAAAATCAATGTAATATTGCCATGTTTCAGGGTGTGCCTGGTATCCCTGAAACCCGTTAACTAATAAATTAATATTATATTCAGTCTTTGATGTCTCTGGGAATATGGCAGCATGGTTTTTAACCCTTCATCCTTCCAACTTTAATTTCTGAGATAATGACCTTTGGGTTTTCATTGGCTGTAAGCCATAATCATCAACACTTGAAATAGATTACCGTATATACTCGTGTATAAGCTGACCCGTGTATAAACCGACCCCCCTACTTTTGCCCCCAAAACCTGGGAAAACCTATTGACTCGTGTATAAGCCGAGGGTGGACCCCAGCACAGGTATACAGCGCCCAGCAGTGTGGTATACAGCAGCCCCAGAGGTATATACAGCAGCCCCAGTGGTAGTATACAGCAGCAGCCCCAGTGGTATATACAGCAGCAGCCCCAGTGGTTAGTATACAGCAGCCCCAGAGGTGTATACAGCAGCCCTAGTGGTAGTATACAGCAGCCCCAGAGGTATATACAGCCCCAGTGGTACTATACAGCAGCCCCAGTGGTAGTATACAGCAGCCCCAGTGGTAGTATACAGCAGCCCCAGAGGTAGTTTACAGCATCCCCAGAGGTATATACAGCCCCAGAGGTATATACAGCAGCCCTAGTGGTGTATACAGCAGCCCCAGTGGTATATTAAGCAGCCCTAGTGGTGTATACAGCAGCCCCAGAGGTATATACAGCAGCCCTTAGGTAGTATACAGCAGCCCCAGTGGTGTATACAGCAGCAGCCCCAGGGGTGTATACAGCAGCAGCCCCAGGGGTGTATACAGCAGCAGCCCCAGGGGTGTATACAGCAGCAGCCCCAGGGGTGTATACAGCAGCAGCCCCAGGGCTGTATACAGCAGCAGCCCCAGGGGTGTATATAGCAGCAGCCCCAGGGCTGTATACAGCAGCAGCCCCGGAGGTATACAGGCCCCCCATCAAGATCCAGGGCCCCCCCCCTTGCGTGGCAAACCTGTAAAGTAAAATCATACTTATCACTGTCCTGTCGCGCCGTCACCGCTGCCGACATCACGATCCCGGGCTTCATTCCGCGTCTTCTGGCTTCCTGTGGTCGCGGGCAATGACGTCATTGCCCATGACAACAGGAAGGCGGAAGACGCGGAATGAAGCCCGGGATCGTGATGTCGGCAGCGGGGACGGCGCGACAGGACAGTGATAAGTATGATTTTACTTTACAGGTTTGCCGCGCAAGGGGGGGGCCCTGGATCTTGATGGGGGGCCTGTATACCTCCGGGGGAAACCTTATACTCGCGTATAAGCCGAGGAGGGACTTTTCAGCCCAAATTTTGGGCTGAAAAACTCGGCTTATACGCGAGTATATACGGTACTCTGTTTATACTGACTCTATTAAATATATGTGTTTAATTTTTTGTATTGAATTACTGAAATAAATACTAATTAATTGAGATGTACTAAAATGCATAGGATCATATGCTTAAATGCCTTTGTTAGTGGTTGACACTGACATTTAAAGTGGTTAACAGCAGTTATCTGCTGTTAGCTTCTAGAAGCAGATGTTGGCTGTCTAATAGTGATGGGCGAATCCTAAATTACTCGGAATCGCTTGACTCTAGCGATTCCGAGCCCAGGACTCGCTACTCTTTGCTAGTCTAGCGAGTCCAATGTTAATGAATGGGGAAGCGAGTAATAGCGAGTAGTGTGAGATTTACAAATCGCAGATGTGTCTCGGAAGCTTCAGCCTGAAGCAATCCTAGTTTTGCCATTTATTTGCATTGGACTCATTTACTTTGCAAGTAATCGCTGGGAAACTCGCACAGATAAGATCCTGTCTGCTCTGTGTGCTGGCTGCCGCAGCTCCAGGGTCCTAGAGCCCGCCTGCTGCCTGATGTAGCAGAGCTGAGATTGTTCTCAGTCTGCTCATTCCCTGTGCATAGACATCTATATCTATGCACAGGGATGAGCAGAGAGGACATCGCGTTTTGGACTGCGTCGGACGGAAGAGGATTTTTTTAATTAAAGATGGAGTCCCTAATGGCTTTTTTTTTTATTTCTAATAAAAAATTTTCTCTGTGTTGTGTTTTTTTTAAAACAATTTAATAGAAATTCATGGCGGTCATGTCTAATATTGGCGTGACCGCCATAAATTTCGGGCTTAGGGCCAGCTGATAATACAAAGCTGGCCCTAACCTCTTTATTACCCAGCGTGCCACCGCCACCAGGGCCGCTGGAAGAGCGGGGTTCAGCGCCAGAGGATGGCGCTTCAATGAACGCGCCATCTTCTGGGGCGGCTGCGGGCTGCAATTTGCAGCGGGGGGTGCCCAGAAAGCTTGGGCATCCCTGCGCTGCGGATTCCAGCCCCCAGCTGCTTAGCTGTACCTGGCTAGACATAGAAATTGCGCGGAACCCCACGCATTTTTTTTAAATTATTTCATGAAATTCTGAAATTCTGACTCTGACTCTGAGACTCTGACTCTGAGACTCTGACTCTGAGACTCTGACTCTGAGACTCTGACTCTGACTCTGAGACTCTGAGACTCTGACTCTGAGACTCTGACTCTGAGACTCTGACTCTGAGACTCTGATTCTGAGACTCTGACTCTGAGACTCTGGGACTCTGACTCTGACTCTGAGACTCTGACTCTGAGACTCTGACTCTGAGACTCTGACTCTGGCTCTGAGGGTGAGACTCTGACTCTGAGACTCTGACTCTGACTCTGAGACTCTGACTCTGAGACTCTGACTCTGAGACTCTGACTCTGACTCTGAGACTCTGACTCTGAGACTCTGACTCTGAGATTCTGACTCTGACTCTGAGACTCTGACTCTGACTCTGAGACTCTGACTCTGACTCTGAGACTCTGACTCTGAGATTCTGACTCTGAGACTCTGACTCTGGCTCTGAGGGTGAGACTCTGACTCTGAGACTCTGACTCTGACTCTGAGACTCTGACTCTGAGACTCTGACTCTGAGACTCTGACTCTGACTCTGAGACTCTGAGACTCTGACTCTGAGACTCTGACTCTGAGACTCTGACTCTGAGACTCTGACTCTGACTC
This sequence comes from Allobates femoralis, assembly GCA_033576535.1. Taxonomy (NCBI): domain Eukaryota; kingdom Metazoa; phylum Chordata; class Amphibia; order Anura; family Aromobatidae; genus Allobates; species Allobates femoralis. Next base: position 407,650,559 of record JARQOC010000004.1, on the reverse strand, counting down.
TGAGACTCTGACTCTGAGACTCTGACTCTGAGACTCTGACTCTGAAATTCATGAAATAATAAAAAAAAAATGCGTGTGGCTCCGCGCAATTTCTATGTCTAGCCAGGTACAGCTAAGCAGCTGGGGCTGGAATCCGCAGCGCAGGGATGCCCAAGCTTTCTGGGCACCCCCCGCTGCAAATTGCAGCCCGCAGCCGCCCCAGAAGATGGCGCGTTCATTGAAGCGCCATCCTCTGGCGCTGAACCCCGCTCTTCCAGCGGCCCTGGTGGCGGTGGCACGCTGGGTAATAAAGGGGTTAATACCAGCTTTGTTATACAAGCTGGTATTAAGCCCGAGATTCTTAATGTCAGGCCACGTTTGACCAGCCACTAAGAATCTCCAATAAAGGGTTAAAAAAACACAACACAGAGAAAACATTTTATTTGAAATAAAAAAAAAGCCATTAGGGACTCCATCTTTAATTAAAAAAATCCTCTTCAGTCCGACGTAGTCCAAAACGCGATGTCCTCTCTGCTACATCCCCTGTGCATAGATATAGATGTCTATGCACAGGGAATGAGCAGACTGAGAACAATCTCAGCTCTGCTACATCATCTCTGTGAGCAGGCGGGCTCTAGGACCCTGGAGCTGCACAGAGAAGACAGCTGGACTCGGCTCGCAAAGTAACAGCAGTTACTTTGCGAGTTTCCCTGCTATCACTGCCACAGTAGCCGAGTCTAATGCAATAAATGGCAATCCTAGTTTTGTCAGCGTTTGCCATTGATTTGCATTGGACTCGTGCGAGTAAACGCTGGGAAACTCGCAGAGTACCGAGTCCTGCGTGTCCCTTACTACTCGCCGAGTAACGAGTCCTAGCGAGTAGATTCGCCCATCCCTACTGTCTAACACTGGGCACTTGCTTGTGTGGTGAGGGCTCAGTACTAGTAGCTAACCTGCCGATGTTCGAGTTTGGCTATTTCGACAAACTTTTTTTTTAAACCCAACTTCTGGGCTGAACGTGACTCGAGCCTTGAGTCCTAACCCTGAACTTGAACCTTAAAGTTATGGAATTGGGGCTGGGGGAACAGTAAAAGGAAAAAAAAAGTTATAAAGTTGCAGCATCATACTTACCGTGTACCGCCACTTGTGCTTCCGGAAAGCCCATTACCTTCCTGGATATTCACTACAGAGGGAATTAACAACCAATCACAGATACAGACACAGAGAATGGGCATCTGTGATTGGCTGTTGGAGTATTTTGGAATCATCCCATACATTATAGTATGGTAGAATATATGGGCTGGTTTCAGGTTACTCCAGCAGCCAATCACAGATGCCCATTCTCTATGAAACCATCTGTGATTGGCTGTTGGGCCTCATACCCTTTGACATAAATCATAGTACTGTATACATAAATAAATAATAAAAAAATTATGTAACGTTTCGCTGTATTTTGATTGTTAGTGCAGATAAAGCAGACAGCTCTCTTCTGCCATACTTTACCTTGGCTTTACCTTGGCTGGCGACCAAAATGCAGGGAAGGCAATTTTTTAAAATTATTTTAATAAATGTTTTAAAAAAGTGCATTGGGCTTTTCCCTATTTTTAATCGCCAGCCAAGGTAAAACCCAGGCAGCTGGGGGCTGGTATTCTCAGTGTGGTAAGGCCCAAGTGTTCTGGGCTCCCCAAGCTGAAAATCACAGCCTGCAGCCACCCCTGAAAATGGTGCATTTATTCACAGAGACATTTTCATTCACTTTATGTGGCCCTTCCAGCGGCTCTGGTGGCAGTGGCATGCTGGGTACTAAAGGGGTTGATGCTAGCTTTTTATTGGTAGCTGGCACTAAGCCCGAAATTTATAGTGTCATTCCAATATTAGACCCGACCATGATGAATTTCTAGTAAACAGAAAAAAAAAAATACAACAGAGAGAAATATTTTAATTACAATGAAACACAAAACACAGCCCTGGTTCCCATCTTTAATAACCCAAAACAAACCCTCCGATCTAATCCACAGGTCTGGCCCTCAGTGAACATGTTCAGCTCTGCTATACCGCTGTGGGCAGACACACATCTGCTTACAGCAACTAGCAGGCTCATACTGACTTAGCTGTGAACTTGGTTGACCTTTCTCATGGTACTCAGGTGTCAGTGTGAGCCTGCTACTCGCTGTGAAGAGACATATGTCTTCTCATAGCGATATACCAGAACTAAACATGTTCACCGAGTGTGAAGAGCACACATTTTTTTTATTATTTATTTAAAAAATCAAGAAAATGGTCTTCCCTGTATTTTGATTGGCAGCAAAGTTAAAGCCAGGCAACTGGGATGGAAGCATGGAGCTGTTTGCTATATCTGCACTGACAATCAAAATACAGTGAAGTGCTATGTCATTTTTTATTGTATATTTATTTTTACAGTACTATGACGTCAGTCAATGTGTGAGGGACCAACACCAAAACACAGATGCTTTCACAAAGAATGGGCGTCTGTGATTGGCTGCTGGAGTAACCTGAAACCTGCCCATATATTTCAGTATCTAACATACTACAATGTATGGGCTGATTCCAGATTACTCCAACAGTCAACCACAGATGCCCATTCTCTGTGACTGGGTTTGTGATTCGCTGTTGGGCCTCTCTGCAGTGAATATTCAGAAAGTTAATGAACGGCCTGGAAGTACAAGCTGTGGGACAGAGAGACAAATTAGGTATGATGCTGCTGTTTCATAAATATTTTCTTTTTTTTACAGCTTCTGCCCCTGAACTTACCCCAAATTGTTACACGGACTTCCCAGGGAAGTTCGTGTTCAGGATCTGTGCTCTAACACTAGGTGTTCGGAATGGACTCTGAACTCTACAGTTCTGGTTTGCCCATCGCTATTCAGCACCAGAGACAGCTTCAAATACCTTAACCCTGCCTATAATGCATATAACCCTCATGGTGCACAAAGGGTTTATACAGAAATATTTATAAAAATACTATATTAACCCCTATCATAACCTACGATGTATCGGTAAAGCAAAGGTCATGTCCCTTGCTTTGATGCAGGGTTGCATGCCAAACTTGTATCTTTACTTTATTACAAGTCTGCTGATCTGATCAAATTTCTGCCCACGGCTGTCGACCAGTTTAATCTCACTGTCAATGGCTGACAGTGGGATTTAACTCACACTGGCAGGGATGATGCCATTCCCTGCTCCTATTGGCCCTTTGAGAAATCATTATAGGGCGAAAATGGGTTGTCATGACAGCCAAGGGTCAGCTACGATCTATCATTTACTCTTCATTTTAACTGCTGTTAGCTATAACAAAATAGAATTTGAATATGTCATATTATTGACCTGTAGGAAAATAGAAGCTGAGCTGTGATTGATTGCTATAGGCAGCCTGATAAATCTCCAGCCAATAGTAAACTCTCCCCCCGGCCGGGCAGTATATGTTACCTCACATATACACATAATAGACAGCTCATGTGACTGACATCTGCCTTAATTCCCTATATGGCACATGTGTTGCACATTGGCTGTTTTTAATCAGATGCTTATTTTTGGAAATTAAACATACCAGACGTATGAGGCGAGTTGTGTGAGGTGATTTGTGCACATCTGTGTCTGTCTGTGTGGTGTGTGTGTCCCTGGGGTGTGTGTGTGTCCCAGTGGTGTGCATGTGCCCCTGTGGGGGGGTCCCTGTGGTGTGTGTCCTTTTGGGGGGTAGGGGTGCCGTTGTGGTTTGTGTCCTTGTGGGGGGAAGGGTGTCTCTGTGGTGTGTGTCCATCCCTATGGGGTCTGTGTGTTCCAGTGGGGTTTGCGTGTGTGTCTCTGTGTCCCTGTGAGGTGTGTATGTGTGTATGTCCCTGTGGTGTGTGTGTCCCTGTGGGGTGAGTGCATGTGTCCTTATAGGGTGTGTATGTGTGTGTGTCCCTGTGGAGGGGTGTCTGTGTGGTGTGTGTCTCTGTGTTGTGTGTGTCTCTTTGTGGTGTGTGTGTTTGTGTTTGGGTACGTGGTAAGTATCCAATGTTGGGGCTCCACCTTAGCTGTTACTCTTTGTGTGCATGTGGTGTGTATACATGTCCCTGTGCGTGGTGAACATTCCATGTTGGGGCCCCACATTAGTGACTATATGCTGGTATATGCTCTTAGTCATTGGTGCTGTCATAAAGCCCCTCTCATTCACAACTGTCAACTGGTAACTGTCACTTTCTCTCCATTATGTAGATAGGGCCAAAATTGTTTGGTGAATTGGAACACGCTGGGTTAAAATTTCGCCTCACACCATAGCCTATGACGCTCCCGGGGTCTAGACGTGTGACTGTGCAAAAGTTTGTGGCTGTAGCTGGCAGCTGTCGATTTTCCTCCCACCCATTTCCTTTTACTTTTTCCCATTATGTAGATAGGGCCAAAATTGTTCGGTGAACTGGAACGCGCAGGGTTAAAATTTCGCCTCACAACATAGCCTATGATGCTCTCGGGGTCCAGATTTGTGACTGTGCAAAATTTTGTGGCTGTAGTTGCGACGGTGTACATGCCAATCCCGGATATACATACACACATACATAGATACACACATGTACAAATTCAGCTTTATATATTAGATTAGTACTCTTAGAAGACTTGAAGCTGCGATCATTTGATCACTTCTGGTACACAGAGCAGTGCTTTTTCTACACTTTTCCTTGTTTATACAAGGCAATAATTTATCCTCTTAATTGACCACTCTCTTGACAACCAAAGAATATTTGTAATTTGGAGGTCAGTTACATTAAATAAATGGCTAAGAATGTTGCTAGTAGCTTGTTCCTCACAGGCTATACATTAAATTCACAGCAAGCCATAGCAGCAAAAGGGTGCTCTACTATATAGTAAGGGTCCTTGTAATAAAACATTTTAATAATTCTGAGACTGGAGTAGCGATTGTGAATGTCAATCTGTAGTAACATTTATAGCATATGAAATCCTGACACTTTCCATGAAATTGACAGTTTTAAATAGCAAAGCACCATCCCACCTTGGCTCCTCCCCAGCTCTGCCCATTTTTTAATATGAACCTCTGAATTGTCAAGCGCTGTGGAATATGTTGGCACTATAAAAATAAAGATTTTTTTTTTTTTTTTTTGCAGAACTGCTTGAAAATGTCATATAAAGTTGCTAAATTTGTGCACAATTCCAAAAATCCATAGTATTTTATGCCCTGGCTTGGACTGGCTTTCCAGGAATTCAGTGGATTCTCCGATAGGTCCCTGTTTTTGACAGTCTCTCTCTTCCAGCATGCAACACATGTACTGTATGTCAGATTTAAGCATCACCCCTCTCCGTTCATCATATAAGGTGTATAAAAAAGAGTGTACCAACAATCATCCCTTTTCACTGCACTCAATACTGTGCACCCAGACCTTCACAGCAGTAAGCTCCACAAGCCCAGACTTGCTGAGGAGTCTCAGGCCACTGATAAATGCACCCAAGAAAGTCATGTAATCACTTCTGCATAAATATCAGAATCGGATAGAGATCATTTCATTTATCTCTCCTGCTCTGTTATGGCAGCCAAGCTCTATAGTCATTGCTAGCAAGAAAGGAAGGGGAGGCTGCAGAGGCACACAGTGCTGACCTGAAGTGTGTACTGTAATTCCTGCATTATGTCTCTTGTCCCACTTCCCTCTCCTTTCCTCCACCACATCAAAACTGCTTTTTCCGATTTGTCCCACACAGCTGCTCTTTCCTGCCCGGACTACCCTGTAATTGATGATATGACAAAGCCTTCCTCCCCTTCTCTCCTTTGATGGTGACAAGGTATCCCATTCTTCTTCATGGTGCTTGATATTATATCTTATGTGTGTGTGTATATACAGTCAAGGGTGAAGTTGTTGGCACCCTTAAAATTGTTCCTGAAAATGAAGTATTTTCTAAGAAAATTATTGCAATTACACGTTTGTCATGATTAATTCCAATAGAATAAAAAAAGAGAAAAAAGGCAAATTGCATCAAATTTCAGACAAAAACAAAATGGGCTGGACAAAATTGTTGCTATTTTTTCTAAAGTATGCATAAACAGCTTTATTTCAATCATGTGATATTTTTTCAAATTCAACTGTGGCAAATAACAGGGCTGGGCAATATGAAAATCATACTTAACACTAGAAGTCCCAGAAATTTCGAGCTCCCCCTGAAGTCCTGAAAGAGGGTCAAATGACCCTCAGTCCAAACTGACAACTCTGATGGCTCCAATTAGCATCCTTTCATTTGTAAATGTGGCCTAAAATTTTTCAGGTAATTCGACCCGTCTCTGGGTTCCAAAGGTAGAAATATTAAATGACCCCGCTCTGGGACTTCTAGTGTTAAATCAGATAAAAATGAGAGAAGTTGACTCAGTCTTTGCATTGTGTGTCTGTGTGTGCCATTCTAAGGATGGAGAACAGATAGAGAAGAGAGCTGTCTGTGGACTTGTGATTCAAAATAGTTGAAAAATAACAATTACCTTAAGGTTACAAGTTTGTATCCAGTGATCTTCATGTTCTTTTGTCCACGGTGCACAATATAATCATAACCACATTTTTAAGGAATTAAAGACTCTTCTAAAGTATCGACCACTGAGGACTCTAAAATTTTAATATTTTTCTATCCACTGGCTAACATAGTACAAGCATATTTTACCTTACCAACATAGTCAAGAAATGTACAACCTGGGGCACTGTAGCTAATCTCCCTGTGTGTGGACAGCAGTGAAAAATTGATGAAATGTTGCAAAGCAAGAAAGTTCAGATGATATATAAGCAAACCCAAACAAGTTCCAAAGAAACACAAACTCTCAGGAAGCTGGGAAAAGGTGTGTGACAGTCCGCGCCACCGGGTACCAAAGAAATCACCTGGGATGCAGGAAGTTATTTCAAGCTTTGTCTTTATTCTCCAACATGTTTCAGCGCTCCACCTGGCGCCTTCCTCAGGGATATTCAATATCCCTGAGGAAGGCGCCAGGTGGAGCGCTGAAACATGTTGGAGAATAAAGACAAAGCTTGGAATATCCCTGAGGAAGGCGCCAGGTGGAGCGCTGAAACATGTTGGAGAATAAAGACAAAGCTTGAGAATATCCCTGAGGAAGGCGCCAGGTGGAGCGCTGAAACATGTTGGAGAATAAAGACAAAGCTTGAAATAACTTCCTGCATCCCAGGTGATTTCTTTGGTACCCGGTGGCGCGGACTGTCACACACCTTTTCCCAGCTTCCTGAGAGTCTTCCCACGTGCGAGTGGTTGGTGGAGGTCCTGCAGCAGCCGGTATTGATTGTATGCCTTCAAGCCAGTTGTGGGTCATCACAACTGGAATAGGTGAGTGGTTTTGACAATATACCTCTCATCTCTTAGTGTCTGAGTGATAGGGCACTATTGCGCCTCTTGTTCCCCCTTCCTATTTTATATAAGAAACACAAACTGTCCTGCAGGCTCAGGGGCATCATTGTAAGCGCGAACTACCTGTTGACATTTGAATGAAAGGAAATGCTATGGAAGGAGACCCAGGAGGATCTCACTGCTAAAACAGAGACATAAAAATGCTAGTCTACAGTTTGCCAAAATTTACATAAGTTAAAATCTTCCTTAGAAAGCATATTTTAGATAGATGAGACCAAGATAAAGCTTTTTGGATTCTAATGTTTTCCAAACACAGAATGAGGCCTACATAGAAACATAGTACCTACAGTCAAATAGGGTGGTGGTTTCAAGATATTTTGTGGTTGTTTTGCTACCTCTGGCCCTGGGCACCTTGTCTGTATGCAAGGCATCATGAGATCTGAGGTTTACCAAAGGATTTTGGGTCACAATGTAGTGTCCAGTTTAAGAAAGCTGGGTTTATATCCTAGGTCATGAGTCTTCCAGCAGAACAATGACCCCAAATATAGGATAACAGAAAAAAATTGGAGTCCAGCTCAGCAGGACTGGATTTTCCATATATTTTTATTTTTCAAAAGAAAATATAGTGCGTACAAAAGAAAAATTTATATGACCCAGTTGAAATGTTTTGACTGCACTAAGCAGTTTTACTCATGACTCGAGTCATGAGTAAGACTGCTTAGACTGGTTTCACACTATGGTTTTTTCCTGATCAGGTTTTGTGGGCCAAAACCAGGAGAGGAACCAGGAGAGGAACTTCCAGAGAAAAAGTATACTTGAAAGATTGACACCTGTTCAGAGTTTATGAGGCACTCCTGGTTTTGACACACAAACCTGATCGAACCTGATCAGGGAAAAAACTGCGGTGTGAAACCAGCCTCAGTGCAGTTGAAACGCGTCAACTGGGTCATGTCGACCATGTAAATTTTTCTTTTGTATGCACGATATTTTCTTTTGAAAAATAGAAAGAAAAGGAATATACAGTTCTGTTGAACTCGACTCCAATTGTTTCTACTATCTATTATGTCCAATGTGCTTATTCTCTGTTTCTTTCTTGTGTTGTTCCAAATCACAAAATGAAACAAAATGTGTATATAAAACGTTTGTAATAGCATAGATTTTCTGTCACACCACATTGGGATGTACATCCCATTGGTGTGGTATTCCTGAGGAAGGGGTTTTACCTAGAAATGCGTAGAAATAAACACCACCATATGAATTCAAATAACCCTTGACTCTTGGATTTTGTTCGAGCGGGAGCGCGGCCACAAGTCCCTATTCTTATATCTTCTTTCAGCCTTTTAACAGTACCATAAGCTTATATTATGAAGACGTCCTCTTTCAGTGCAGTTAGTTGCCAAGAGTCAATAGCTACATATTCCTACAAATACTTTAGATTGTTGTACTAAATACAGTATTATGCAGCAATGCTCCATGGTATTAAAGAAGGATAATTTACCATACATTTAAGTCAGCTATGCTAATTTAGCAGTAAAAATTCCATACTTAATGGCATGGTATTGCGGGAAGGCAGGGGGTTAAGAATAAATTGCAGGAACAGATTATCCTCTAATATATATTAATAAAAACTCAAGAAAAAACTTCCATCATCCAATTGTAATGGTCTTAATAATGATATTGCTTTAAGTACTCTATTTTACAATTCCTACATAAAATCTTCGTATTCATGTAAATGTACTTCCAAATAGTTTTTGATCTTTTTATGTGCTTGATGTGTCTCTTTCTCTCTTTTCCTTATGTCTTGTTTTGCAACAGTCAGTTTTTAGTGTTTTTCTTATATACTTCATCCCACATTAACATAGATTTTATTCAGTGCGCCAGATAATAGGACAAAGCTCATCAATAATAGATGCATTTAATGACTAGGGCAATATTTGCAGACACAAATAATTGCAAGCTGAGGAGTACTAAAGCGGATTGCTCTACATAGATGTTAAAATTTCAAAGTCGTCTGAGGAGAAATCATAAATTAAACTCATAAATCTTCCCGGTCTTTAGCAAAGTCAAGCATTAGTTCAGTATGTGCTATACTAAATAGAAAGTCGGAAAAGTTTATTGAGGCTTCTTGTGGAAAAACTTCCCAGGGTCTGATATTTTGTACAATATATCCTACAGAATGGACTTCTGAATGACACTGTCTACAAATCTCACTCATTGTCTAGTTTATTAAAAGTCAAAAATGGCAGAGATGTAAAGTAAAAATGTAGATGAGCAACAATATTTCATTGTCAGTCTTACAAGTACAGATTAAGCATTGCTCTGGCTGAAATAAACACATATAATAGAGCTAATATTTAAGTGTCAGAACAATAGATTGTCAGGAACAGTATGTGAAAGCTCAATATCTTATTGACAAGGATTGTTTAAAGACATTTAAGCATAGCCATGGAAAATAAAGAAAAAAATGTGTATTCTATTTTTGCTTCTCTGAATCCTAATCCTGCTTTTAGAGCATTTTAAAAAGCTTTATGTCTATCCCCAATCCTTTTAGAATAGCTAAAGAAATACCTTTTATTAAACTCACAGACGGCAAAGTCCGATGAGGTAGACGTCTCTTCTCTTTGCTTGAACCATCACACCCTCTCTTACTACTAACGATGTCCTCCTTCCCATCTTCATGTGGATGACATGTCCTATGTCATCCAAAGAGTGTCTCCAAATTTCGCTCCTGTGCAGGTTTACTTTGTACTGGCCCACAGAGAGGAGGTACTGTAATGCGCATGTACCAGGAAAGACCAAAGGACATCGATGACCTGGAAGAAAAGCTGGCCCATGCGCGCTACAGTACATTGCTCTGCCCTCAGCAGGACAGAGTGAAGCAGCACTCCTGCGCAGGAGTGTGTTTGGATGACATAGTGTGGATACCATAGGAGCATCAATCACATGAAGATGGGAAGAAGAACGGCGATTGTAGGAAGAGAAGAAGTGTCGGATCAAGTGAACAGACCTACAGGATCAGACCTCGCCATCTGTGAGTATAATAAAAGACATCATTTGAACTATGCTAAGGGAATTAGGGACATACTTTCAGCTTAATAGAATGCTGTAAAAGCTACCTTACAAGTGGTGGCTGTACTATATATTGGGAAAACCATAGGTTCTCTTAACATTAAAAGTTCCAATTACTTCACTTAAAGTGATTGCGTGCCATAATCATACCCATTTTTGAAACCAGAATGGAAGTTTTTTGCACAATTTACCTTGCAAAGTCAGTATTTTTTATTACTTTCTTTAGGTTATATTTTGCATGCTGCTAGTAACATGTAGCTTTGCTTAGTGTTTTGGGGGAGGATAATTGATTTTTAGGACAAAAATCAACCCAAGACCTTTATATAAGATATACAGGTGCATCTCAATGATTTAGAATATTATCAAAAAGTAAATTTAGTTGAGTCATTCAATACATAAAGTGAAACACATATGTCATATAGAGTCAATACAAACAAAAGAGTGATCTATTTCAAATGTTTATTTCTGTTAAGGTTGATGATTATGGTTTACAGTCAATGAAAACCCAAATGTCATTATCTCAGAAAATGAAACGAAAGTACTGAGGATGAAGGGTCTGGGAGATAAAATATGACGTATATAGGTATCAAAGGCTTCACCCTGTGTGGTTGTGAGAGTCACAATTACCATAAAAGTGTATCACAGCTGCTGCAATCCCCAGTGTGGTGCATATAGAGTAGGGAGGATTAAGGATTAAAAACTGTGCTGTTGTATTCCATGAGACATCAAAGGGTGAATATAATATTGATTTACTAGTCAACACGTTTCAGGGATCCCTGCCCCTTCTTCATGACAAATCGATATCATATTGCCATATTTCAGGGAGCTCTGAAACGCGTTGACTAATAAATCAATATTATATTCACCCTTTGATGTCTCGTAGAATACAGCAGTGTGGTTTTCAACCCTTTATCTACCCTACTTTACTTCTCTGAGATAATGACCTTTGGGTTTTTATTGGCTTTAAGCCATAATCATCAACATTCACAGAAATAAACACTAGAAATAGATCACTCTGTGTGCAATGACTGTATATAATATATGCATCTCACTTTTTGTATTGAATTACTGAAAACAAACCACTTTTTGAATATATTCTAATTCATTGAAATGCTCCTGTATGACCATTAGGATGTATTCAAACTGTCTTTTTTTTAAATTTATCTACAGTATACACATTTGTAAAATTTAGGCAAAAATGTTTCCTTTTGATGACAGAAACATAAAAGGGTAATGCAGCCTAATATCCCATTGACATTCTAAGCAAAATTGAGAGATGAATTCAAGGTGTTTAAACAGTACATTGTAGGACACTAAAGCCCGTTTTAAATAGTTTTATCATGAAAAATAATGGTATTTTTAGATGTGGTTATTGACTTTACGGTTTTATATACCTATACTATATGCATGAAATCTGCAAGTTCATTCAGATTCACACACAATATATATATTATTACTATTTTTATTATATAGTGCCATTTATTCCATGGTGCTTTAAATGTGAAAAGGGGCATACATAGTCAATTATGATAATTATCAACAATACACAGCACACATAGGTACAGGAGGAGAGAGGGCCCTACCCGCGAGGGCTCACTGTCTACAAGGGATGGGTGAGAATACACTAGGAGAGGGTAGAGCTGGTTGTGTGGCAGACTAAGGGTTACTGCAGGTTGTAGGCTTGTCGGAAGAGGTGGATCTTCAAGTTCCTTTTGAAGGTTTCCACGGTGGGTGAGAGTCTAATATGTTGGGGGAGAGAGTTTCAGAGTATAGGGGATGCATTGGAGAAATCTTGTATGCGATTGTGAGAAGAAGATATAAGAGAGGAGTAGAGAAGGAGATCTTCAGAGGAAAGCAGGTGTAGGTAAGTACCAGGATACCATATCACAGATGTATGAAGGAGCCAGGTTGTGGATGACTTTGTATGTCATTGCTAGGGTTTTGTATTGAGCCTCTGAGTAATGGGGAGCCAATGAAGGGCTTGGCAACGAGGCGAGGCTGGGGAATAGCGAGGTAACAGGTGGATTAGTTGGTCGTGAATTTCCTAAGGAAGAAGCGAGGGCACATTTTGAAACGTGTCAAATAAATCACCATTTCTTATTATTACTTTCTCTGGCCCAACATTTATATAACAGCCACGCAATTCATTCTTGATTTCTCCTGGTTCCTGCATTATCGACTGTGCTGCCCTTCACATACTAAAAATTATATTCCATGCTCCAAGGTAGCTACTTATTATCCCTTGCACAGCCACTCACTTGACATCCATTTGTGAACCCATCTTGTTTGTTATTTTGTAGGTGCAGATTCCAAATGCTTTCTCTTACATATTTGGCACTATGGATTACTAAATTTAAACTGCTGTAGAGATTGAGTATAATAAGCAGTTTAACAGGTGTTGTAAAGTCTAACTTGCTTAAGATTGGGCTGATATGCTTTATTTGAATTAAAGTAAGAATTCTAATTTACAAACCTGCTAATTTATGTAAGTAAAGCATTTGGCACTTCTTCCGGAAACTACCCATGTGTGTTTTTCCTAAGGCAGATTGCGTTTGAAAACTGAACAGCAATTCTCCATTGTGGCTTGTACCATCAGTTTTGGCATAGGATAAAATAAATAGGCATATTTTGTTTATCTTCATATTTCATAAATATGCATAATTAGAAACACCCCCTTATCTAGCTACATACCTAATTTCTTTAAGTCTCTGGTGAATATACACACAGATAATAATAAGCAATCTCTCTAGAATAACGTCTTCATTTGAAAGAGATGTAATCATTTCTATTTCTGAAGAAAATGGAAACACTTATATGAAAATTACAGATTATTAATTTTCTCAAGATTGTCCCTTCAAGAATATAAATTATTTTTTTGCTAATTGTAAATTTAAAATGATGACATGTTCAGTATCAAGCCTGACTCCAGGCAATATTATAGAAATCATAATCAGATATAATATTGAAATATCATAATTATTAGAATATAAATTAATGATCATGTACAGTTGTGGCCAAAAGTATTGACACCCCTGCAATTCTGTCAGATAATACTCAGTTTCTTCCTGAAAATGATTGCAATCACAAATTGTTTGGAATTATTATCTTCATTTAATTTATCTTCAATGAAAAAACACAAAAAGAATTGTCCTAAAGCCAAATTGGATCTAATTCCACACCAAACATAAAAAGGGGGTGGACAAAAGTATTGGCACTGTTAGAAAAATCATGTGATGCTTTTCTAATTTGTGTAATTAACAGCACCTGTAACTTACCTGTGGCACCTAACAGGTGTTGGCAACAACTAAATCACACTTGCAGCCAGTTGACATGGATTAAAGTTGACTCAACCTCTGTCCTGTGTCCTTGTGTGTACCACATTGAGCATGGAGAAAAGAAAGAAGACCAAAGAACTGTCTGAGGACTTGAGAAACCAAATTGTGAGGAAGCATGAGCAATCTCAAGGCTACAAGTCCATCTACAAAGACCTGAATGTTCCTGTGTCTACCATGCACAGTGCCATCAAGAAGTTTAAAGCTCATGGCACTGTGGCTAACCTCCCTAGATGTGGACGGAAAAGAAAAATTGACGAGAGATTTCAACACAAGATTGTGCGGATGGTGGATAAAGAACCTCGACTAACATCCAAACAAGTTCAAGCTGCCCTGCAGTCCATGGGTACAGCATTGTCAACCCCTACTATCCGTCGGTGTCTGAATGAAAATAGACTGTATGGTAGGATACCCAGGAAGACCCCACTTCTTACCCCGAGACATAAAAAAGCCAGGTTGGAGTTTGCCAAAACTTACCTGAGAAAGCCTGAAACGTTTTGGAAGAATGTTCTCTGGTCAGATGAGACAAAAGTAGAGCTTTTTGAGCAAAGGCATCAACATAGAGTTTACAGGAGAAAAAAAGAGGTATTCAAAGAAAAGAACATGGTCCCTACAGTCAAACATGGCGGAGGTTTCCTGATGTTTTGGGGTTGCTTTGCTGCCTCTGACACTGGACAGCTTGACCGTATGCATGGCATTATGAAGTCTGAAGACTACCAACAAATTTTGCAGCATAATGTAGGGCCCAGTGTGAGAAAGCTGGGTCTCCCTCAGAGGTCATGGGTCTTCCAGCAGGACAATGACCCAAAACACACTTCAAAAAGCACTAGAAAATGGTTTGAGAGAAAGCACTGGAGACTTCTAAGGTGGCCAGCAATGAGTCCAGACCTGAATCCCATATAACACCTGTGGGGAGATCAAAAAATGGCAGTTTGGAGAAGGCACCCTTCAAATATCAGGGACCTGGAGCAGTTTGCCAAAGAAGAATGGTCTAAAATTCCAGCAGAGCATTGTAAAAAAATCATTGATGGTTACCGGAAGCGGTTGATCGCAGTTATTTTGCCTAAAGGTTGTGCAACCAAGTATTAGACTGAGGGTGCCAATACTTTTGTCTGGCCCATTTTTGGAGTTTTGTGTGAAATGATCAATGTTTTGCTTTTTGCTTCATTCTCTTTTGTGTTTTTTCATTGAAAGCAAATTAAATAAAGATAATAATACCAAAGAATTTGTGATTGCAATCATTTTCAGGAAGAAACTGAGTATTATCTGACAGAATTGCAGGGATGTCAATACTTTTGGCCACAACTATACACATAAATTAGGGTTTTCTATATATTGTGCTCATATTTAGTGGAACAATATGGAGTGTGGTTATAAAAAAAAAAAAAAAAAAACTTTTGAATAAATGGATAATGGACTTGAAAGTTGGAGAACAAAAAACAGAAAATGAAGGCAATGGAGTCAAACATGCAAGTCACTATAAAGACACAATACAGGTAATGGATAAAATCAGAAATAATGTATCTAAAATTATAAAGCCCTTATACCTTTATTATTAGAACTATAAGGCTTATAATAAGGTTTCTTTGACTACATTGAAATTACATTAAAGCAGCAGTCCATTATTTGCCTAAAGGGAACCCGTCACCTACATAAAGCCCCCCAAGCTGTCACTACCTGTCCCTGCAGCTTTCTATTTTATCCTAACTATTCCTCTCTGTGCTAAATCTGCCCTGTCACTAAGTAAAAAAAAGTTTTGTGACTTACATTAATGAGCTGGGGGGCTACCGTTGCTAGCCCCCCTGGGCATTCTCTTTGTGTCCCCATCGCCGGCTCCATACTCATTTATCACGCCTCGATGGGCGTGATGTTCACATGACAGTGCGTGCTCCACCCTGCCCTGCTTGTCTGTGGGCTGAGTGCTGGGGAATGATGCTGCACACGTCATTTCTGCTCCTCCATAGCGCGACTTCGGGCTGAGCAGTACGCATGCTCTGTGGTGCACCGTTTATCAGCTGAGCCTGAAGTAACGCTTTAGAGGAGCGGAAATGATGTGTCATCATTCCCAGCACTCAGCCCACAGACGAGCAGGGCAGGGTGGAGCGCGCATTCTCATGTGAACATCTCGCCCATCAAGGCATGATACAGAAGCAAGGAGGCAGCAATGGGGACACAAAGAGAATGCCCAGGGAGGCTAGCAACGGTAGCCCCCCAGCTCATTAAAGAGAACTTGACCTCTAGAAATGACCCCCAGCCTGTTTTAACCTGTCCCTGCACCATAGTAATCCATTTGTAACCATCCCTTTCTGTCCCTAAAGCGCTATGTGAAAGTTTATAAAAGTAGTTTATTCATCTCATGTTCTGCAGCTTCATATTAGATGTGAAGCCGCAAAAGGCGGGCTTGTGTGACTCTCCCCGCCGCCGGCGTGTTAATTATGCATGCCCATATGGGCGTGCTATAGAGCAGAAACATTGCTTGTTTGCAAGGGGGCAGTACAGGCGATATGACGCGATTTTCGTCATATTGCCTGTACCCTCCCCTTGTAGCACAAGCACAATCTCTGCTCTATAGCACGCCCATATGAGCATGCATAATTAACACGCTGGCGGCGGGGAGAGCCACATAAGCCCGCCTTTTGGGGCTTAACATGTAATGTGAAGCTGCAGAACAAGAGGTGAATAAACTACTTTTATGAACTTTCACATAGCGCTTTAGGGACAGAAAGGGATGGTTACAAATGGATTACTATGGTGCAGGGACAGGTTAAAACAGGCTAGGGGGTCATTTCTAGAGGTCAAGTTCTCTTTAATGAAAGTCACAAACCTTTTTTTACTTAGTGACAGGGCAGATTTAGCACAGAGAGGGGTAGTTAGGATAATGATAGGAATATGCAGGGACAGGTAGTGACAGCTTGAGGGGCTTTATGTACGTGACATGTTCCCTTTAAACAATGCAGCATTGGCTTTTATTATTACAGTGTATGTTTTGTGTCTACTTGATTTTTATTTCTAGGTTATCTGCCATGTTGATTTCTTTTTCCACTCTGATCTGTTTTTTCTCTTATGCATAAATGTTTCATGTGATGCAGCAGTCTCTGTGTATCCTATGTGATACACGTTATGTTAGCCATAAATGACAGGTCGTGAGGCAGGGTAGTCAGGCATTCTGCGGTGATGCACCTGGAAAGCACTTCAAGGACTAAGTGGATAAAAGAGGCATAGTCAGGTCATGGTCCAGAGTAAGAATACCTGGACGGTAGCAGATAAGAGCAAATGGGCTAAACAAGAGGATTGTCAAAATGAGGTCCAAGGTCAGGTAGCAATAGTTCAATCAAACAGAGCAAAGGAATATAAGTGAACAAGTACTACTGAACAGAATGCTATGACTGGCAAAATTTGCTCAGCTAAGTAGCTGGGCAATCACTGGGAACACCTGAACAACCCAGCACCTCCCATAATCAGATTGTATGTTTGAGCTGTCACTCAACACATCAACAGCTGAGCATGACCCAGTACCAGATTGGACAAACGAGCTGTCAAGATTGGACAACTGAGCTGTCATTCACCAAACTGACAGCTTAGCACTCAGTGATTCCATAGTTACAGCACTCACTCATTACTAGACATACTGAGTGGAGGAGTCATGAAAATACAGCTTTAGTTAAGAGAAGAAAACCAATATGAAACAAAAGTTTTTATTAAATAATACTTAAAATCTAATTTATAAATCTTTAAATATGAATTTAAAATTCAAATATTTTTTAAAAAAATGAAAAATACCTAGTAGATCATCCAGCATTAAATATCATGAAGATTACTATCAGGCAGGGTGTCACAAAAACTGAATTTAGTAATCAAGGGATTAAGATAAATTTACAGGGACATTGCACCCACACCTACACTGAAGCACACAACTAGGCAACAAATATCACATCTACTACAGTCATGTCTGCAAGTGTTGACATCCTTAAAATTGTTAAAGGAAAATTAAGTATTTCTTTAAGAAAATTATTGCAATTACACATGTTTTTATATACACATATTTATTTCCTTTCTGTGTTTTGGAACAATAATAAAAAAAACTGAGAAAAAGGTCAAATTGGGCATAATTTCATACAAAATCATAAAAATGGGCTGGACAAAATTGCTGGCACATTTCCAAAACTGTGGGTAAATAGTTTTGTTTTAAGCATCTGATGCCTGTGGCACCTAAGTGGTGTGGGCAATATGAAATTGACACCTGAAACCAGATATAATGGGGAGAAGTTAACTCAATCATTACATTCTGTGTTTGAGTGTGTCACACTAAGCATGAAGAACAGAAATAAGACAAGAGAACTGTATGAGGATATGTGAACCAAAATTGTTGAAAAAAATCAACAATCTAAAGGTTACACGTGCATCTCCAGAGACCATGATGTTAGTTTGTCACTGGAACACAACATAATCAACAATATTAGAATTCATTGCACTATAGCTAATCTCCCTGGATGAGGTTGAAAGAGAAAAAATGATGAAAGGCTGCAACTTAGGATAGTTTGGATGGTCGATAGGCAGCCCCAATTATGTTTCAAATAAATTCAAGCTCTCCTGCAGGCTTAGGTTGCTATGTGTTCTTCCTCATGATGGATGACAAGTAGAAATTAAATACTTGACCAACTTCCTGAATACGAAAACTCATCTATAATGCATAAGAAAAGTGATTATATTTTTTCAAGACAGGCAATTGCAGTAGATACTTGGCTAGCACAAAATAATTACTGATAAAAAACAAAGAGGAGTACGATTTCAGCACGGGAGTGGAATTGAATTTATTGAATAGATTGAATATATTGAAAAATATTTCCCAGATACATACATTCCTTGACCAAGAATCTGCAAAAAAAACATTTGTATGACCTCTTCATATCCCACCTTGACTACCGCAACCTCTTGCTCTCTGACCTCCCCTCTAACACTTTTGCTCCCCTCCAATCTATTCTTAACTCTGGTGCCCTACTAATACACCTGTCTCCCCACTATTCCCCAGTCTCTCCTCTGTTGCAAAGCCTTCAGTGGCTCCTAACTGCCCAGATGCTTCCGTTCAAAACCTTAACCATGACATATAAAGCCATCCACAACCAGTGTCCTCCATACATTTGGGACATTGTCTCCCACTACTTACCTGTACACAACTATGATACTCTCAAAATCTTCCCTACTCCCTTCTTATCTCTTCTTCCCACAACCCCATACAAGATTTTTCACTTGCATTCCCCATTCTCTAGAACACTTTGCCCCAACACAATAGACTTTCTAATTATACCGCTTTAGACCTACCGTAGAAATCTTCACAAGGAACCTGGAGACTCACCTCTTCTGACAAGCCTACAACCTGCAGTTAGCCTCAGTCTCCTAGTGTATCCTAGCCTATCCCTTGTAGACTGTGTGTGTGCATGTATATATATATGTATGTGTATGTGTCTGTATGTGTGCATACGCATGTATGCGCATGTGTGTGTATATGCATGTGTATGAGCATGTATGCATGTGCAGATGAGTGTGTGGGCAGATGTGTGGCTGGGCATGCAGGCCGATGTGCGGCCGATGACGTGGTCTGATGTGTGGCTGGCGTGCTTTGTGCGGTCGGTGGTAGGTTTATAATGGCGATCTCCGTATTGGGAAAACTATCACTTTGGTGTTTTAATATGGCTTCCGGTGTACTTCCGGGTGGCA
Source organism: Allobates femoralis (assembly GCA_033576535.1). Taxonomy (NCBI): domain Eukaryota; kingdom Metazoa; phylum Chordata; class Amphibia; order Anura; family Aromobatidae; genus Allobates; species Allobates femoralis. The sequence goes on along the minus strand of JARQOC010000004.1, from coordinate 407,631,123 downwards.
CAGTGGAATGTGGGATTCCGTCTCATACAGATGGAAGTGGATGATGGACACCACTAGGTAAGTATTATAATTATAATAGACTAGATGGCGGCCCGATTCTAAAGAATCGGGTAGTCTAGAATCCATATATAGTTTATTTACTAATAGTTAGGGTAGTGCGGTAAAATGAATTGTGTGTATACAGGCGGCTCAGTGGTTAGCACTGTATACAGTGGCTCAGTGGTCAGCACTGTATATGGTGGCTCAGTTGTTAGCATTGTATACGGTGGCTCAGTGGTTAGCACTGTATATGGTGGCTCAGTGGTTAGCATTGTATACGGTGGCTCAGTGGTTAGCACAGTATATGGTGGCTCAGTGGTGAGCACTGTATATGGTGGCTCAGTGGTTAGCACTGTATATGGTGGCTCAGTGGTTAGCACTGTATATGGTGGCTCAGTGGTTAGCACTGTATATGGTGGTCAGTGGTTAGCACTGTATATGGTGGCTCAGTGGTTAGCACTGTATATGTTGACTCAGTGGTTAGCACTGTATATGGTGGCTCAGTGGTTAGCACTGTATATGGTGGCTCAGTGGTTAGCACTGTATACTGTGGTCAGTGGTTAGCACTGTATACGGTGGCTCAGTGGTCAGCACTGTATATGGTGGCTCAGTGGTTAGCACTGTATACGGTGGCTCAGTGGTTAGCACTGTATATGGTGGCTCAGTGGTTAGCACTGTATATTGTGGTCAGTGGTTAGCACTGTATACGGTGGCTCAGTGGTCAGCACTGTATATGGTGGCTCAGTGGTTAGCACTGTATACGGTGGCTCAGTGGTTAGCACTGTATACGGTGGCTCAGTGGTCAGCACTGTATATGGTGGCTCAGTGGTTAGCACTGTATATGGTGGATCAGTGGTTAGCACTGTATATGGTGGCTCAGTGGTTAGCACTGTATACGGTGGCTCAGTGGTTAGCACTGCGCGGTGGCTCAGTGGTTAGCAGCGAGTGTGGTGGCTCAGTGGTTAGCAGCGAGTGCGGTGGCTCAGTGGTTAGCAGCGAGTGCGGTGGCTCAGTGGTTAGCAGCGAGTGCGGTGGCTCAGTGGTTAGCAGCGAGTGCGGTGGCTCAGTGGTTATCAGCGAGTGCCGTGGCTGAGTGGTTATCAGCGAGTGCGGTGGCTGAGTGGTTAGCAGCGAGTGCGGTGGCTCAGTGGTTAGCAGCGAGTGCAGTGGCTCAGTGGTTAACAGCGAGTGCGGTGGCTCAGTGGTTAGCAGCGAGTGCGGTGGCTCAGTGGTTAGCAGCGAGTGCGGTGGCTCAGTGGTTAGCAGCGAGTGAGGTGGCTCAGTGGTTAGCAGCGAGTGCGGTGGCCCAGTGGTTAGCTGCAAGTGCGGTGGCTCAGTGGTTAGCAGCGAGTGCAGTGGCTCAGTGGTTAGCAGCGAGTGCGGTGGTTCAGAGTGTTCATCGCAGCGAGTGCGGTGGCTCAGAGTGTTCATCGCAGCGAGTGTGGTGGCTCAGAGTGGTCGTCGCAGCGAGTGCGATGGGTCAGAGTGGTCGTCGCAGCGTCATGGGCAGAGTGGTGAGCGTGGCGCCGTGGGCAGAGTGGTCGTCGCAGCGTCGTGGGCAGAGTGGTGAGCGTGGCGCCGTGGGCAGAGTGGTGAGCGCAGCACCGTGGGCAGAGTGTTGAACGCGGTGCCGTGGGCAGAGTGGTGAGCGCGGCGCTGTGGGCAGAGTGGTGAGCGTGGCCCCGTGGGCAGAGTGGTGAGCGCGGCGCCGTGGGCAGAGTGGTGAGTGCGGCGCCGTGGGCAGAGTGGTGAGCGCGGCGCCGTGGGCAGAGTGGTGAGGGCGGCGGCGTGGGCAGAGTGGTGAGCGCGGCGCCGTGGGCAGAGTGGTCGTCGCAGCGTCGTGGGCAGAGTGGTGAGCGTGGCGCCGTGGGCAGAGTGGTCGTCGCAGCGTCGTGGGCAGAGTGGTGAGCGTGGCGCCGTGGGCAGAGTGGTGAGCGCAGCACCGTGGGCAGAGTGTTGAGCGCGGTGCCGTGGGCAGAGTGGTGAGCGCGGCGCTGTGGGCACAGTGGTGAGCGTGGCGCCGTGGGCACAGTGGTGAGCGCGGCACCGTGGGCAGATGTGGTCGTCGCAGCGTCGTGGGCAGAGTGGTGAGCGTGGCGCCGTGGGCAGAGTGGTGAGCGCGGCGCTGTGGGCAGAGTGGTGAGCGATGGCCCCGTGGGCAGAGTGGTGAGCGCGGCGCCGTGGGCAGAGTGGTGAGCGCGGTGGCTCAGAGTGTTCATCGCAGCGAGTGCGGTGGCTCAGAGTGTTCATCGCAGCGAGTGTGGTGGCTCAGAGTGGTCGTCGCAGCGAGTGCGATGGGTCAGAGTGGTCGTCGCAGCGTCATGGGCAGAGTGGTGAGCGTGGCGCCGTGGGCAGAGTGGTCGTCGCAGCGTCGTGGGCAGAGTGGTGAGCGTGGCGCCGTGGGCAGAGTGGTGAGCGCAGCACCGTGGGCAGAGTGTTGAACGCGGTGCCGTGGGCAGAGTGGTGAGCGCGGCGCTGTGGGCAGAGTGGTGAGCGTGGCCCCGTGGGCAGAGTGGTGAGCGCGGCGCCGTGGGCAGAGTGGTGAGCGCGGCGCCGTGGGCAGAGTGGTGAGCGCGGCGCCGTGGGCAGAGTGGTGAGGGCGGCGGTGTGGGCAGAGTGGTGAGCGCGGCGCCGTGGGCAGAGTGGTCGTCGCAGCGTCGTGGGCAGAGTGGTGAGCGTGGCGCCGTGGGCAGAGTGGTCGTCGCAGCGTCGTGGGCAGAGTGGTGAGCGTGGCGCCGTGGGCAGAGTGGTGAGCGCAGCACCGTGGGCAGAGTGTTGAGCGCGGTGCCGTGGGCAGAGTGGTGAGCGCGGCGCTGTGGGCACAGTGGTGAGCGTGGCGCCGTGGGCACAGTGGTGAGCGCGGCGCCGTGGGCAGAGTGGTCGTCGCAGCGTCGTGGGCAGAGTGGTGAGCGTGGCGCCGTGGGCAGAGTGGTCATCGCAGCGTCGTGGCAGAGTGGTGAGCGTGGCGCCGTGGGCAGAGTGGTGAGCGCAGCACCATGGGCAGAGTGTTGAGCGCGGTGCCGTGGGCAGAGTGGTGAGCGCGGCGCCGTGGGAACAGTGGTGAGCGTGGCGCCGTGGGCAGAGTGGTGAGCGCGGCGCCGTGGGCAGAGTGGTGAGCGCGGCGCCGTGGGCAGAGTGGTGAGGGCGGCGGCGTGGGCAGAGTGGTGAGCACGGCGCCGTGGGCTGAGTGGTGAGCGCGGCGCCGTGGGCAGAGTGGTGAGCGCTGCGCCGTGGGCAGAGTGGTGAGCGCGGGTCCGTGGGCAGAGTGGTGAGCGCCGCGCTGTGGGCAGAGTGGTGAGCGCGGCGCCGTGGGCAGAGTGGTGAGCGCGGCTCCGTGGGCAGAGTGGTGAGCGCGGGGCCGTGGGCAGAGTGGTGAGCGCGGCTCCGTGGGCAGAGTGGTGAGCGCGGGGCCGTGGGCAGAGTGGTGAGCGCGGGGCCGTGGGCAGAGTGGTGAGCGCGGGGCCGTGGGCAGAGTGGTGAGCGCGGTGCCGTGGGCAGAGTGGTGAGCGCGGCGCCGTGGGCAGAGTGGTCAACACACACATACACACACAAACATACACACAGTGCGTTATACTTACCACCGGCCCTGCGTCTTCCCCGCCGCCTGGATCCTCAGTCGACATGTCGCCGCTGGAGGGCAGAGGCACAGGGGAGGCGCTCCGCTCGCTCCGGGCCCACCGTGGTCCTGGGTCCGGTAGTGGAAGAGCGGGTCGCAGTGGGCGCTCCCACGCCCACCGCTGAGGGGTGTGGTGGGCGTTAGCGCCCATATATCTATGTATACACACATCTGTGTATTCACTGACAGCAATCACAGGCTGCACAGGTAGTAGCAATACTGTACAGTGCAGGCTGGACTGTGCCATGTAGATAGCAAGAGCAGAGATAGCTGATGTGCTTTGTGATGTGTCGTTACAGTGTGTCAGTGCAGTCTGAGGACAGGTGCAGCATCTCTTGGTGTCATTTGCTGACAGCAGGCAGAGATCGTGCTGACACTGAGGCTGGAAGCTGACACTGAGGCTGGAGGCTGACACTGAGGCTGGAGGCTGACACTGAGGCTGGAGGGTGACACTGAGGCTTTGTATGGAGCTGATGCTGTTCCTGTCCTCCAGGGATGTTGTGACGCCGGTGACCTGTGTGCAGTCCTGTTTGTCGCTCGCTGACTGTCACTTTGTCCGCTCTCCCCGGGGATCGCTGTACAGCAGAGAGAGGAGAGCGGAGCCCCGGGTGGCTGAGTGTGACCGGGAGAGCGCTGCATGGCGGGGAGGAAGGGGCTGGGGAGAAAGAGGAGCAGGACCACACCGGGGAGCAGGAAGACCGCACCGCGGGGATACAACGTCATATGTGGATAATGCACAGAGGAGGAGAGCAGACACCGGCCAGAGGTGAGAGATCAGCAGATACTGTGCATCCATCACTGACACCATGTGCTGCTGCCCCAGCTAGAACCACACACTGCAGGCACTATAGCACATCAGTGAGCGGCCAGACTGCACCTGATTGTCTGTAACGGAAATCCCACAGCTCGCCGTTTTGACAGACAGTGGAGCGTATTGTGTGAAGACTCGCAAAGCCATTGCGAGTTAGGCTTTGGGAGGCAGCCACGTCTTTGACGACGGAAGTACTGCCGAATATGACGGAAGTGAGCTACGGCAATTATATATTAGATATTGATTTTTCCTGAGGAAGAGACCCGGTGGCATTGTAAAGCATAGACAAATAAATCAATATGATAATGAAACTATTAATGTTCTTTTAACCTCTGCACAACCAAGGACGTGTCCCATTATCTGATGCGAGCTCACGCATCTTCCAACACACATCTCAGCTGATATCATCATCAGCTCAGATGTGTAGCTAACACCATTGATTGGATCAGCGATCCAATTGGTGGTGTTGACCCTTTGGATCCATAGCATCGTGGCAAGGATTGCACTGATTTCCAAAGTGATCGGAGATCCTGTGAAGCAATTACAGGACCTCCGCTGTCACTTGCACGGTCCGGGGTTCTGTAATGACCCCAAACCCTGCATGAAATCACTTCCTGCTGTCGATGACCTAGTGACATCTCCAGCAGGGAGTGATGACTTTCCCTTTGTTCAGATAGGCTGTAGCCCATCAGAACACAGGGGAAGCGATCAGACAGTGGAGTGCTGAAGCCGTCTAATGGGAAAAGTAAAATACTAAAAAAAAAGTTATTTAAGGGCTGAAAAACCCCATAAAATTTGAAATCACCCCATTTTGCCCTGTTAAAAATAAAGCTATTAAAAAAGTAAAGAAAATACACACATTTGGTTTCACCGTATACAGAGATGCCTAATCTATCAAAATATAAAATCAATTCATCAGATCTGTAAACTGTTAATTGGGAAAAAAATGTCCAAACGCCAAAATTACGTTTTTTCGGTTGCCACAGCATTGCGATAAAATGCAATAACGGGCAACGGGCAACTGAGTACAGTGTATTTGAAATATGGCACCATAGAGCGCGCTGCTATTTTGATTGGTCGCCACGCTGAATGCTCCATCCTGCTCCTCCGGCTCCATCCTGCTCCTCTGGCACCATCTTGCTCCTCCGGCTCCATCCTGCCCCGCTCGCTGCATCCTGCCACGCTCGCTCCATCCTGCCCTCTGCCACCATCCTGCTCCTCCAGCTCCATCCTGCCCGCTTGCTCCATCCTGCCCAACTCACTCCATCCTGCCCCGCTCGCTCCATCCTGCCCCGCTCACTCCATCCCGCCCCGCTCACTCCATCCTGCCTCCCACTGTTCTTGCTCCCCTGGCTCCATCCTGCCCCTCCCCCCGCACCTCTATCCTGCCTGCTTTCTCCATTCTGCCCCCCCCGCCTCCATCCTGCCCCCCCGGCTCCATCCTGCCCCCTCCGGCTCCATCCTGCCCCCCTCCCTCCATCCTGCCCCCCCCACACAATCCTGCCCCCACTCCCCCCTCAGCTGATCGGTTTCCCAGGCAATGACAGGTCCTAAAGGCCTGTAGGACCTAGAAGGTGGAGGTGGAGCGAGCCGGCGGACAGGTGAGTATCCTCACAGAGGATTTTTTTATTTTTACTTTTACTGTGGAGGAGCAGGGGCCAGGAGGAGTGGGGGGCCGCGGGGAGCCATATACCATAGTGCTGCTATACATGTACTATAATGTACCGCCATGTACCATAGCGCTGCTATACATGTTCAGTAATGTACCACCATATACCATAGCGCTGCTATACATGTACTGTAATGTACCGCCCTATACTGTAGTGCTGCTATACATGTACTGTAATGTATCGCCATATACCATAGCGCTGCTATACATGTACTAATGTACCGCCCTATACTATAGTGCTGCTATACATTTACTGTAATGTACCGCCATATACCATGGCGCTGCTATACATGTACTGTAATGTACCGCCATATACTATAGTGCTGCTATATATGTACTGTAATGTACCGCCATATACCATAGCGCTGCTATACATGTAATGTAATGTACTGCCATTTACTATAGTGCTACTGTACATGTGCTGTAATGTACCGCCATATACTATAGTGCTGCTATACATGTACTGTAATGTACCGCCATATACCATGGCGCTGCTATATATGTAATGTAATGTACCGCCATAAACCATAGCGCTGCTATACATGTAATGTAATGTACCACCATATACCATAGCGCTGCTATACATGGTTCACGCACGTTGACTGAACAAGTTCTGTCAGTCACAGTATGTCAACTACATAGATATTCTAGAATACCCGATGCGTTAGAATTGGGCCACCATCTAGTTAATGGATAAATATAAAGGTTTTGGCTCTTGGAAGAAGGAAAGGGAAAAATGAAAAATGGAAAATGACTTGTATGTGAAGGGGTAAAATATGGCAGCACAGGTTTTAACCATATTCTATTCCTGAGCTATCTAACACTGAGGATATGAAACTAGATGGTGGCCCAATTCTAACGCATTGGGTATTCTAGAATATGTGGGTGTGCGGCGGTGCGGGTGTATGGCAGTGCAGGTGTATGGCAGTGCGGTTGTGCAGTAGTGGCCCCCTCAGTTATCACCCGCTCCAGGCTTCTGTACAGCCGCCTCTCACCCTAGCATGTCTTCTTCTTCTTCCTCCAGTATAGATGTCAAAAATTCCAAGGCCTCAGGAGGTGGAGTTAACAGGGGGCATCATAGTAGGCATCTCCACGCGTATAGCCCCTATGTGGTGGGCGTGCCCTTGTTCATGGCCATTACGACGCCCACTTTGGTAGCTCCACCCCTACCCCCTGCGGCCTTTGAATTTCTGGAGTCTATGCCACGAAAAGAAGAAGAAGGGCGGGGTGAGTGGCAGGCAGATGGAGCATGGAGCGGCGGCCGGGAGGGAGCATGCAGCGGATGAGCAGCGGGCAGGAGACCGAGCAGAGGGGGCCCGTGAGACCAGGTGGACTCTGCCTGTTTCGCTGTAATGGAAATCGCGCGTCGCTGATTAGTCGCGCTCAGTCAGCCGCGAACAATCAGCGACGCGGGTTTTGAGTTAGAGGCAGTGTGGCGTGAGTGCAAGGTGAGTGCAGGGCTAAGTGTGTGGTGAGTGCAAGGTGAGTGTAGGGCTAAGTGTGAGGTCAGTGCAAGGTGAGTGTAGGGCTAAGTGTGAGGTGAGCGAAAGGTGAGTGTGACGTGAGTCCAGGGCTAAGTGTGACATGAGTGCAGGGCATAGTGTGACGTGAGTGCAGGGCAGAGTGTGATGTGAGTGCAGGACAGAGTGTGACGTGAGTGCAGGACAGAGTGTGATGTGAGTGCAGGACAGAGTGTGACGTGAGTGCAGGGCAGAGTGTGATGTGAGTGCAGGGTAAGTGTGAGTGGTGGGTGAGTGTGAGTGCAGGGTGAGTGTAGGGTGTGTGGGTGTGAGTGGTCTGCAGTACCTGGCTCCTGGTGCTGTGTGCGTTTAGCTTAAGGACCTCTGGTGATGTCACAGCCATGTGATCTTGCTCCGGCCATGATTGTGACATCATCAGAGGTCTTGTAAGTATAGAGCCCCAGTCACACATAACGACGCACCAGCGATTCCGATAACGATACGACCTGCCCGGGATCGCTGGTGTGTCGTTTTCACATCATTGTTCATTTCAAATAGCGGGACAGGAAAGCCGAAATTGAAGTCAGCTTTCCTGCCCACTATGTGAGTGTAGAGCTGTCGTCTCTGTCACGGCAATCCTGCATCGCTGATGCGTCGCCAGTGCTGTTTTTGGTAAAAACATTTGCCGGTAAGCATTTCAGATTACTTTCCCCTATGCACAGGAGTCCAGAAAGGCTCTCTGCCACCTGAGCCTAGGTGAGGACCGGGGGGGGTGGAGTTGCTGTCGGCGGCCGCAGGTACGTGGGTCAGGGTTGCTGTCGGCGGCCACAAGTGAGGAGCGGGGAAGGATTACTGTCGGCAGCTGTGGGTGGGTGGGGTGGGGATGCTGTCAGCAGCCATGGGTGGGTGGGTTAGGGTTGCTGTCAGCAGCCACGGTGAGGAGCGGGAGGGGGGGTGCTGTCGGGAGCCGCCGCTGGTGGTTTTAATTTATGCAGCTGACGCACGTCACACAGGGAGCCGGCTGCATGGTGCAGGCGCTGCCACCTTCTGCTCTGCGGCTCCCCCTGCCTCCTTGCCCGCCTGAGTCTAAAGGCTCATATTGACCATTGGACAGTGTGGCCCTGCCTATGCATGGCACACGTCCCCTATGCATGGCACACGTCCCCTATGCATGGCACACATCCCCTATGCATGGCACACATCCATTCTGCATGGCACACATCCATTATGCATTGCACACGTCCCTTATGCATGGCACACATCCCCTATTCATGGTACACATCCATTATGCATGGCACACATCCAATATGAATGGCACATGTCCTCTATGCTTGACACACATCCCCTATGAATGGCACACGTCCCCTATGCATGGCAACCGTCCCCTAAGCATGGCACATGTCCATTATGCATGGCACATGTCCCCTATGCATGGCACACATCTCTTATGCATGGCACATGTCCCATATGCATGGCACACGTCCCCTATGTGTGGCACACATCCCCTATGCATGGTACACATCCCCTATGCATGGCACATGTCCCCTATGCGTGGCACACGTCCCCTATGCATGGCACACATCCATTATGCATGGCACATGTCTCCTATGCATGGAACATGCCCCTATGCATGGCACTTGTCCCCTATGTGTGGCACACATCCCCTATGCGTGGCACATGTCCATTATGCATGGCACACATCCCCTATGCATGGCACACATCCCCTATGCGTGGCACACGTCCATTATGCATGGCACACGTCCCCTATGCATGGCACACGTCCCCTATGCATGGCACACGTCCCCTATGCATGGCACATGTCCCCCATGCATGGCACACATCCATTATGCATGGCACACATCCCTATGCATGGAACATGTCCCCTATACATGGCACATGTCCCCTATGCATGGCACATGTCCCCTATGCGTGGCACACGTCCCCTATGCATGGCACACATCCATTATGCATGGCACACGTCTTCTATGCATGGCACATGTCCCCTATGCATGGCACACATCCCCTATGTGTGGCACACATCCCCTATGCATGGCACACATCCCCTATGCATGGCACAAGTCCCCTATGCGTGGCACACATCCCCTATGCATGGCATACGTCCATTATGCATGGCACACGTCTCCTATGCATGGCACATGTCCCCTATGCATGGCACCGTCCCCTATGTGTGGCACACATCCCCTATGCATGGCACACATCTCCTATGCATGGCACACGTCCCCTATGTGTGGCACACATTCCCTATGCGTGGAACACACCCATTATGCATGGCACACTTCCCTATGCATGGCACATGTCCCCTATGCGTGGCACATGTCCCCATGCATGGCACACATCCATTATGCATGGCACACATCCCCTATGCATGGCACATGTCCCCTATGCATGGCACACATCCCTTATGCATGGCACACATCCCCTATGCATGGCATAGCACATGTCCATTATGCATGGCACACGTCCATTATGCATGGCACACATCCCTTATGCATGGCACACGTCCCCTATGCATGGCACATGTTCCCTATGCGTAGCACATGTCCCCCATGCATGGCACACATCCATTATGCATGGCACACATTCCCTATGCATGGCACATGTCCCCTATGCATGGCACATGTCCCCTATGCATGGCACACGTCCCCTATGTGTGGCACACATCCCTTATGCATGGAACACATCCCCTATGCATGGCACACATCCATTATGCATGGCACACGTCTCCTATGCATGGCACACGTCCCCTATGTGTGACACACATCCCCTATGCGTGGAACACACCCATTATGCATGGCACACTTCCCTTATGCATGGCACACGTCCCCTATGCGTGGCACATGTCCCCCATGCATGGCACACATCTATTATGCATGGCACACATCCCCTATGCATGGCACATGTCCCCTATGCATGGCACACATCCCTTATGCATGGCACACATCTCCTATGCATGGCATAGCACATGTCCATTATGCATGGCACACGTCCATTATGCATGGCACACATCCCTTATGCATGGCACACGTCCCCTATGCATGGCACATGTTCCCTATGCGTAGCACATGTCCCCCATGCATGGCACACATCCATTATGCATGGCACACATCCCCTATGCATGGCACATGTCCCCTGTGCGTGGCACACATCCCTTATGCATGGCACATGTCCCCTATGCATGGCACACGTCCCCTATGCATGGCATGGCACACGTCCATTATGCATGGCACACGTCCACTATGCATGGCACACATCCCCTATGCGTGGTACACGTCCCCTATGCATTGCACACATCCCCTATGCATGGCACACATCCCCTATGCGTGGCACACATCCCCTATGCGTGGCACACTTCCCCTATGCGTGGCACACGTCCCCTATGCAGGGCACACATCCCCTATGCAGGGCACACATTCCCTATGTGTGGCACATGCCCCCATGTGTTAGATATGGCCCCAAATGCTGCTCTATTCTTTCCTCCTCCAGCGCTAATCTTCCAGTCTCCCTCGTGCTGCTGTAATCGGGCAGAGATAATGCTGCAGAGCTCCTCCACTTCCTGGTTCTGTGTGGTCATATGATCGGCACAGCAGAGAGCGACATCATTTCTACATGCGATCACAGCAGCAGCAGGGAAACCGGAGAGACACTGGGAGATCAGCACTGGAAGAGAAGTCAGGAGGTAAATATCGAGTTTATTATTTAGTATGGCAGCAGCATGGGGGCCATATCTAACATAGAGGGGGCATGTGCCATCACAGGGGAGCGCAAGACCATATATGCGCTGCTCCTCCAGCCCATCACCATGGTGCGGTTTCAGAACATGGTGATGGAGAGCGGCTATGCATATTATATGAGCGGGAGCAGGAGATCTCCCACTCCATCCTGCAGCCTCCCCCAGCTCACATTTTCCTCTACTCCAGCCTCCCCCAAATCACATTTTCCGTTACTCCGTACCGTCACAAAAAAAGCACTGTCTGTCGCTGTCGCCAAGTTTTGAATTTGGGCGCCTATTTGCATAGTCCGGTGGCCACCAATGAGCGGCCTCTGTCTGGCGCGCGATTTCGGCTTCAGAAAGACACCTAAGACAATTGTATAGTAGATATGGACTGCATTTCTGCTATATTGAATATGCTTATAAAAATGAAGGTACTTAGTGCATAAATTAGTCAATTCATGAGAGCCAATCAGCCACTGCAAGGTGACCTAATTAATGCTGTATCCTACCTGCCCTTTAAATTTGTAGGGTTTAGCTCAGGAAAGGCATGTTTGATAGTATTCAGTCCCATTAAAGAAAGGTCAACTTGCCATAGTTTTTGCATTCCTATATTTTGAGAGCTATAATTTTTCTCTTTCTTTGCTGGCAGAGTGACGTGAGGGACTGTATTCTTGGGGATGAGTTGATGTTTTTATTGATACCGTTTTTGGGGACATAACAGTTTTTCATCACTTTCTCTTCTGATTTTTGGGGGCAGCATAATGAACTAAAAAATAGCAATTCAGCATTTTTTTTATACTGTTCATTGTTTGTTAAAGTGATAAGTCAGTTTTATACTTTAGGTCAGTATCATTACAGTAATACCAGATTTTTTTTAGTTTGTTTATCACTTTTACACAGTAAAAATAATTTTATGGAAAAATAATTGTTTTTGCATTGCAATATACTGAGAAATATAGTTATTTTCCCCTACCTATGGTGTTGGGTATGGTGAGTGTACCTCTTTAATACTACAATGTTGAAACATTTCTGTTATGATGAGTGGTTTGGCCTCGTTGGACATAATTCTCTGTGGTGGATTGATAATATAATTTAGATGGTTTCTAAATCATGTTTTAAAATTGCGTGTGGTGCAACCCCATATTTTAAACTGCATGCAATACACTTAATTAAGTTGATGACATGATTGAATTTGCAATTTAAAAGGAACCTGTCACCTGATTTTAAGTCCCTACACTATCTCTAGTTGTCCCTACACCTTCCTAGCAGCTCCCTATCTATCCCTTTCTTATCTAAAGTGGCCCTATTAAACATGTGTAAATGAAGTATAAACTTACTGCAGTCCACTTGGTTGGGGAACTGGGTAGCCGTGGCCACGATCCCTTCATCACTCCTCCGTGTTGTAATGCACGCCTCGTGATCGGCCCGGCTCCGTACATGCGCAATGCGCTTATTGAAGCCGGGCCGATCACGTGATCAAGCCCATACTGCACTGGGGCCGATCACGTGACCGGCCCCATAATGCACCGCGCCGGATGTGACGTCCGGCCGGTGCATAGAACTACACAGAGGGCGGGAGATTCCAAATCCAGGGGGCAGAGAGGACACAGAATAATGCCGCCCAGCAGGGCGTGCATTACAACATGGAGGAGTGATGAAGGCATCGTGACCACGCCTACCCAGTCCCCCAACCACGGGGACTGCAATACGTTTATACTTCATTTACACATGTTTAATAGGGACAATTTAGATAAGAAAGGGATAGATAAGGAGCTGCTAGGAAGGTGTAGGGACAGCTAGAGATAGTGTAGGGACTTAAAATCAGGTGACAGGTTCCCTTTAAAGGTGTTTGATTGGGTATTAATTCACATTTCCAGAATCTAAAAAAGATTTGCATGGATAGGACTCACACTACTATTGATAGGAATTGATAGAAAATTTATATTGGTGAGTTAAGACATGTTAATTTCTTTATAAGAAAAGAAATTAAGAAAAAATGTCATGTCTAATTCACACATGTATATTGTTGCATCAGTGTTTGTATGCCAAAGCTCAGAGTGGAACTAACGCTGGCTTCACACGACGGCTTTTTGAATCCTGTTCTGTCCAGTTTGAACAGGAAATAACAGGATCCGGTTTTGGCTTCAATGTATCCCTATGATGCCGGATTGGTCCTATTTGACCATCTGTTTTTGTGTATTCTGTGCCAGATTTGTTTTTGTCTGGTTTTCCACCATCCCCAAAAACGGAGCCTGCAGCATTTTTTGGATTCTGGTGAAAAAATTGAACCAAACCGCACAGAAACGGACCTGGGGCAATCCGGCGCTCATAACATGGGAGTCTATGGGTGCCGGATCAGTGAAAAAATCGGATTGTTTCCCGGAACCAATTTTAATCAAAGAGCATGCTCAGAAATCCTGCCATACAAACTTCTGCGCCATGGACAGGAGTATTTCATGCACAGGGTGTGAATTCAGCATCAAGTACAGCAGCAGAGCAGAGACTGGCAGGCTTTAGCACCATGAACAGCAGCAGAAAAGGAAACCTGAAAAAAATAGGATCCAGGACCATATGTGGCCACACTTTCTACACATCGTGTCCTGTCAGGTTCTGTCCGGGTGATCCTGAAATAAACAGGATCCACCCTGACAGCCAAAAAACCATGGAGTGAAGCTAACCTAACAAAGAAAAAATAAAATGAAAAAAAATGACACTTGTTCTGTCTTTTGCAGACACCCTGGATTTGGCATATAAATACTGATGAAATACTGATCAAAGTACTTAAGTGTGATTGATGTCTTACCTATTGTGTGAGCTTTGCTGAACACTATTGTCTTGATTCATCAAGATCAGCATTGTTCACATCAGTCTTGATGAGGGGAGCACTGGAGGCAGAGCAGTCCGGTTATTTAAGAGGACTGGCAAAACATTTGTGGTGTAAGACATGGGGTTGAAGTACAATTGATGCAGGGGTTGCAATAGTACCTGGGGTTTGGAGCCAAGAAAGCCCGATATGTCTCTTTGACCTATAGAAAAAGACTAACGCTATTAAAGATTTTCAATAATTGGGGGCCCCAGTGGACCTTTCACATCCGGGCCCCTTAGCTTTAAGTTACATGACTGGTGTAAGGTATGTTACAAATAGTAAGAAATTAGACAAGTGGGTGAGGAACAGGTTCATAAATTTAATTAGCAATAATTCCAAGATCATATCATCATACAAAAGGTCTATTGGATGATGACATTATATCTCAAATAATCCCCTGGTCTGCATTTTTAATTAATCAGTTTTTAAGATCTTTTAGAATCCATTTAGGATATCCTCTGTTGGTAAATTTATTATTTATCTACTTTGATTCCTTTTGCAAAATGGAATATGTACTATAAGTTTGTATTGATGTCAATTCTGAAGACGGACTTAATTATTTGGATAGAATGATGACTTTTTGCATGAAAAATAGTATTTCTTGCAGTAGATTTATGAAGCTTTGTGGTCTATATCATTTGATCCCAATTACCAGTTAGACGTAAAGAAAAAAAAAGAAATGATATTCGGGTGTTACACGTGGGTGATTTTGAGCTTGAATTTATTATTATCATTATATATTATGAAATTTTGTTTGGCAGATACATTGAGAACCCTCATATTGAGCCTGTCATAAACGTATCTGCCACACCGTTTAACTTATTTAAAAAAGGGACTGTCAACATTAAATACGAATAGCTCCTCCTACCAGGCCATAACCAAATTTGACAATGATAAGGAGTATTTTTACCTATGGAAACTAAATTTTTTAAATAACTTTTTTTTACAGTTGAAATAGTTCTGGGTCATTAAAAATATAACACTTTTTATACTTTTTTGTAAATGTGAAGCGTAATTATTGTAGTTGATGAGATGAAAATCAATTACATGCTTCATACTGGGATGCTAGTGTACAAAGTTATAACGTATGCGAGCCAAAAATAATTTTTTGACCACTTGACACTATTTAATGAATGAAAGACATCCCTCAAATCATGTGAGACTCAGAGACAAAATGAACCATTCAAACAGTCTTTCTCCTAAGGATACTATAGCCAGGCTGTTATGATTCCTCCTAACAGTTTCTGGATTCAGTGAGTGACCGTTCAGCCAAAAAATGTTGGTCTGGGGCATGCTGAGCTGTCAGGTATGGACATTTCAGCAGTACAATCGGAGGCAGAGGCATATTGGGTTTCCTCCGTATGTTTCCAGTTCACAGTGATTAGTAGGCAATTTAGCTGGGTTCCTGCCTGCAAATCACTGCTAGTTGTAGCTTATGCTCAGTTTTTGTCTGTGTGGCTTTGAGTCCTGTACTCAGTATTTGATCTAGTATTGTTACTAGAGATGAGCGAGTACTAAAATGCTCGGGTGCTCGAAGCTCGGGCCGAGCATCCCAAATTACTCGTGTACTCTGACATGACCATCGGCAGCATGGATAAAACCTAAAAATGTCACAAAAGTATCAGAACAGTGCTCAAGTGACATAGGAACAGCATGGGGAAGACCCCTGTAAGCATTTCAGATTCCAAGGTCACTGCTGTGAACAATGTTGTCAGACAATTACGCCACTTTTACGGACTGTCAAGAAAACGTTACAAAATGAAACCAAAATGGATTTTCATGGAGAAAATATTAAGGGCTCATATCTACTTGTGAGACAGAGTTGGTGTATGTTAGTTTTTTGGATTACATGAAAGATTTAAAAAAAAAAAAAATTGTGTGGCACTCCCATGCCCCTGGGAAGAAACGTACATGAAGGCCTCTTTAAATAAGTGTGTCTTTTGTAGTATTGCCCTATGGCAGGGCAGCCAAAAATTGGGAGGCACCACAATGCCCCTGGAAAAAGACGTGCATGAGTGCCTCTTTAAATAATGTGCCCTTTATACGGAAGTGGGTCTTTTGTAGTATTGCCCTAGGCAGGGCTGCCAAATATTGTGAGGCACTTCAATGCCCCTGGAAAGAAATGTGCATGAGGGCCTCTTTAAATAATGTGAAGGGAAAGGAAAAACAAGATAGCGCCACGCTGATCCCACACTTGAATGAGGATTAGTCTGAGGTACACTCACCTGGAATTTTTGTGCAAAGCACAACAGGGAATGGGATACGGGGTGAGTGTATAATCGATCTATTTATCCTAGAACGGCCTTCCACTTAGCTCCGTGCGGCAAGGCTCCGAGGTCGTGGTTACCGTATCCACCGGGCCTGACCACTTGACCACAAGGGAGGCAGCTCTATTGCAAGTTCAAGAGGTCTCTCCTTCAGCAGCTCTCATACCACACCCCGAAGGAGGAGGGCAATAGATGAAGAAGGAAAAAAAATATAGTATGGAAATGAGCGCTAGAAAAGACCAGGGAACTGAAAATTAAAAGATTTACCTCTAGGTTTATTAAAAAGTGGGTAGAGCGAGCCCTCAGCCACAACGCGTTTCGACAAACGTCTTTCTCAAGTGAAAAGATGTTTGTCGAAACGCGTTGTGGCTGAGGGCTCGCTCTACCCACTTTTTAATAAACCTAGAGGTAAATCTTTTAATTTTCAGTTCCCTGGTCTTTTCTAGCGCTCATTTCCATACTATACTTTTTTCCTTCTTCATCTTTAAATAATGTGCCCATTATAAGGAAGTGGGTCTTTTGTAGTATTGCCCTAGGCAGGGCTACCAAAAATGTGTGGCACTCTGAAGCCCCTGGATAGAGGCTGCATGAGGCCTCTTTAAATAATGTGCCCATTATAAGGAAGTGGGTCTTTTGCAGTATTGCCCTAGCAGGGCTGCCAAAATTGGGTGGCCACTTCAGATGCCCCTGCAAAGAGCGTGCATTGTGCCTCTTTAAAAAATGTGCCCATTATAAGGAACTTGGGTCTTTTGTAGTATTGCCCAGGCAGGGCTGCCAAAAGTTGGGAGGCACTTCAATGCCCCTGGATAGAGACGTGCATGAGGTGCCTCTTTAAATAATGTGCCCATTTTTAAGGAAGTGGTCGTTTTGTAATATTTGCCTAGGCAGGGCGACAATGAGGCACTCAAACCCGAAAGAAACATGGTGAGGCACTCTAATATTGCCCATACAAGGACGGCTGACTTGTAATGTCATTCTGTAAGCATAATAAATGGTGCGCACATGTTGCTAAGCAGAATCTCGTTATATAATCTCACTACCTTGTCTGGTTCCATCATGCAAACGATAGTAGCCAGTGGTGAGAAGGATCGAGACTTTGCTCGCGGTTCTGTTCCAAATGACGCCCCTCAGCCGCTCTCGGGTCGTGATCAATATCTATGTGTAGCAGGTCTGTGTACAAAGCTCTCTCTTCCACCATACCCCCATAGGGAGAAAGGTAAGGAACAATGCAGAAATGGTAGATTGATAGAGCGCTCTACAAGATGCACTATAGTATACCTTTAGTTTTATATTTGACAAATGTGAATCCCCAAACATGGTTCACGCTAGCGTCTTCCTCAAGTGTCCATTCTGTAAGCATGGACTAAAACATTTACCCCTGGGGGTATTCATGAAACTACTGCCTAACTTTTGAACGGTTAGGGTCATCATCATCATAAATATGATGTAAAAAAATTATGTTTTCGTGGCATCATGAACCACGGTTGCACTGATCATATGATGGTGGCAGATGAGGAGAAGGAGGAGCAGTACAGCAAGTAGCCAAAATCATGAAGTGTGTACCCATGTGTGGGTGTGCGGAGGTGCATGGCACAAAATTTACATTCCACTATCATTTGGTGGTGGTGTGGTGAAGTCAGGCCCAATCCAACCCTTGTTCATCTTGATCAGAGTCAGCCTGTCAGCAGTTTTCAGTTGACAGGCGGGTGCGTTTATCTGTAATGATTCCACATGCGGAACAAAAAACACGCTCTGACAAAACGCTATCGGCAGGGCAGCCAGGACTTCCAAGTTGTAGAGAGCCAAATCCTGCCACATGTCCAGCTTGGATGCCCAATAATTATAAGGTACAGAAGAGTCTAGGAGCACTTTTGTAGGATCGGCAAGGTACTCCCTCAGCATCTTCGCAAACTTAGCAGTCCTTGTGACACTACCCCGCACCTCAGGCCTGTGGTACGGGAGGTGCTGAGAAAAGTGTCCCAGATCTTTGAGAGTGTTCCCCTACCTCTGCTGGATTGGACTTGTGCCTCTCTCGGCCGGACGCCTTAATTGTCCACCGAATCATAACCTCTGCCGCTAGTGTTTTCAGAAGGAAATTTTTTGACTAATTCCGTGACTATGGCCTTCTGGTACTGCAGCATTTTTGTAGACCTCTCCACCTTGGGAATAAGAGAAATAAAGTTCTTTTGTAGCGTGGGTCTAAAAGTGTCACTAACCGTAATGAGTGTCCCCCAAGATGTTGATAACGCGAGGGTCACGAGACAGCGGCATGACATAAAGTCAGCCATGTGCCCAGACTGTTAACAGGCAAGACTTCAGGGTCCTCACCAACAGCATGACTGTCCATGCTGGCCTCATCCTCCTCCTCCTCCTCTCCCCTGCCCTTGGCCATCCACGTGAACCGACGGTCTGGCGGTTGTGCATGTATTACCGTCAATTCCGCATGAAAGTAACTTTATTTCTTCATCCTCCGCGTCATAGTCTCCAATGCAAGTTGGGATGAGATGAGGCGGGGCTGTGTGTAATCACCCAGTACGGTTTCTTGCTTCAACTCATCGTGCTCCGCCTGCATTGCATCGTCTTTCATTTTGAGCAGAGAGAGTTTTAGAAGGACAGAGAAGCGGGATGGTGACGCTAATGATGGCGTCATCGCCGCTCACCATCTTGGTGGAGTCCTCAAAGTTTTGGAGGACGGTACATATGTCGGACATCCATGTCCACTCCTGAGGTCTTATGTGTGGAGTTTAAACCGTATACCGACGGCCTAGTTGATGCTGGTACTCAACAACTGCCCTCTTCTGCTCACAAATCCTGACCAACATGTACAGTGTGAAATTCCAACACGTAGAGACATCACACACCAGTCTGTGAGCCGGAAGCTGCAAACGCCGCTGAAAGCCAGCCAGCCAGGCAGAAGCAGTAGGTGACTTTCTAAAATGGGCACACAGGCGGTGTACTTTGATGAGCAGATCCAACAGCTCCGGGTAGGATTTAATAAACCGCTGAACCACGAGGTTGAGCACATGGGCCACGCATGGAACATGTGTCAGCTCGCCTCGCCTCAGAGCCGCCACCAGGTTCTGGCCATTGTCACACACGACCATGCCTGGCTGTAGGTTCAGCAGTGTGAGCCAGTGATCTGCCTTCTGTTTCAGAGCTGTCCACAACTCTTCAGCATTGTGGGGTTCGTCACCTACGCATATTAGCTTCAGCACAGCCTGTTTCCGCTTAGCCGAGGAATTGCTGCAGTACTGTCAGCTTGGGACTGGTGTGGAGGGTGAAGTGGAGGAGGAGGAGGAGGAGGCTGAGGAGCATGACGTTCCTGAGCTGTACACTGTGGGTGAAACCCTGACTGAGTTAGGGCCTGCAATCCTCGGTGTCGGAAGGACGTGTTCCGTCCCAAGGTCAGACTGGGTCCCGGCTTCCAGAATATTAACCCAGTGTGCCGTCAGTGAGATATACCGGCCCTGCCCGCAAGCACTTGTCCACGTGTCCGTGGTTATGTGGACTTTGCCTTAAACTGCGTTGTTAAGGGCACGCCTGATGTTTTGTGACACGTGCTTATGTAATGCGGGGTCGGCACACCGGGAAAAATAGTGGCGGGTGGGACCGAGTAACGTGGGACTGCCGCCGCCATTAGGTTGCGGAATGCTTCCACCTCCACTAGCCTAAAAGGCAACATTTCCAGCGCAAGCAGTTGCAAAATGTGTGCATTTAGAACTGTGGCATGTGGGGCGTTGGCAGCGTATTTGCGCCTGCGTTCCAAAGATTGGTGTATGGATAACTGTGATGCTACGCCTATCTCCCCCTGTGCACTGCTGTCCTCGCTCTGCATGTCCTCCTGTCAGGTTGGGTCAGTTACTGGATCATCCACCACGTCGTCTTCCACTTCCGCACCCTGGTCCTCATCCTGACTTTCTGGCAATTGTGTCTCATCATCGTCCACCTCTTGTTGAGACACGTTCCCACCGTTGCCTTCGTGATACCATGGCTGCTCAAATATTTGGGCATCGGTACATACGATCTCCTCATGACCCACTTTAACTGGAGCTGGCGAGAGGCCAGAATCTACGAATGGATAAGTGAACAGCTCTTCAGAGTGTCCAAGTGTGGGATCAGTTATGTCCTGGGCCGGGCACTCAGCAAGGTGGGAGTAAGGAGGATCAGGGTGTAGAATGTGCGGTCCAGTCTCTCGGCTACTGACACTTGACCGTGTGGAAGACAGGGTATTTGTGTGGTGCCAAACTGACTGGAAGCATTATCCTCTATCCAACTAACAACCTGTTGACGCTGGTCTTGGTTTAATAGTGGTGTACTGCTGTGATCCCCTAGAAATTGGGACAGGAAGGTCGAGCGAGATGATGTGGGCGCTTGTCGTGGTGCAATTCAAACTTGCACACGGCCTCGGCCTCTGCCTGCAACACCATCACGTCCAGTTCCTTGTCCCTTGTCACAGGCCTTGTGCATTTTCAATGTTGTGCTGCCTGTATACAGCTAAATGAAGGTGTCCAAAAGATGGTTTTTAGCTGCACACTGAGATTACAGATTACAGCAGTTTAATCCTAGCAGCTGGAACAGTCAGACACAAACGCTGACGCGTAGACCGTGTTTTGGCGTATACTACTTGGAGCTACAAGCCACTCCTGTCGCACTAAAATGCTAAATTAATGCAGACAAGAGTTGGTTTTTAGCTGGACACAGAGATTGGAGATTAGAGGTTAAAGCCCAGCAGGTGGTCAGACACAAACGCTGACAAGAATAAAGAGTGTTTTGGCGTATCTTAATTTACGCTACAATCTACTCCTGCCGCACTAAGATGCTAAATTAATGCAGACAAGAGTTCTTTTTAGCTGGACACTGAGATTAGAGATTAAAACCCAGCAGGTGGACTGGTCAGACACAAACACTGACGAGAATACAGAGTATTTTGGCGTATCCTAATTTACGCTACAACCTACTCCTGCCGCACTAAGATGCTAAATTAATGCAGACAAGAGTTGGTTTTTAGCTGGATACTGAGATTAGAGATTAAAGCCCAGCAGGTGGACTGGTCAGACACAAACTCTGACGAGAATACAGAGTGTTTTGGTGTATCCTAATTTACGCTGCAACCTACTCCTGCCACACTAAGATGCTAAATTAATGCAGACAAGATTTGGTTTTTAGCTGGACACTGGGATAAGAGATTAAATCCCAGCAGGTGGACTGGTCAGACACAAACGCTGACGAGAATACAGAGTGTTTTGGCGTATCCTAATTTACGCAACAACCTACTCCTGCCTATAGAGAGCTAAATTAATCCCTAAAAGCACTGTTTTGGGTTGGATGTGATTTCCAGCCTCTACACCAGCCCCAGATGTGATGCAGGCTGGTAAACTGGCACAACGAAGTTTGCTATATACTCTGCCTCCCTGCCTGCCCGTATACAGCTCTATTAGTCCTCAAAAGGACTGTTGTGGTAATTAGATTGTGAGCCCTGCGTCTACACTAGCTGAAAGGCCACAAATCTGTCCCTCAATCAGCAGCACTTCTCCCTACACTGACTGTCTGTGGAGCAGAGTGACGAGCACAGCGCGGTCAGGTCTTATAAAGACCTGATGACGCTGTGCTGCCAGCCAATCACTGTAATGCCACAACCAACATGGCTGTGGCATTACAGTGTCTGTCAGCCAATCCCTGCATGTGGGCTGGCTCTGTAAAGAGCGCCAACATGCAGGAGGTGGACCCCGAGCATAGCAAGAGTATCGCGAGATTACTCGATACTCGCCGAGTACTCCAAGTACCGAGATATTCGTGCGAGTACCAAGTAGTGACAAGCATACTCGCTCATCCCTAATTGTTACCCAACCTTTGCTCTTTCTCCAGACCATACGTTTGCCTATCCCCTTTGTCTTGATCTGCTGTTTTCCTGGAATTCTGACCTTGGGCAGTGACTTGATTATGGCTTTTGTGACATGACTACCCCATGCTTAATTACACGCCCTCTTGGTATTTGACCCTGGACCTCTAGACTAATCAGCTTCATGGATAGCCTGTGTGCAATGAATAGTATCGGATGGACTATGGGGAGGGTGCTCATAATTGGATAAAAGGATTTTCAATGGACATATATTATGATTGTTTATTGGAGACAATTCTTAACTGAATCCCTTCTGGTAACAACACATCAGTATTTTTAGAGTAATACTCCTCTGGGTTTTATGCGAGCTTCTCCTAGCTTTCACCATTATTTTTTACAAGTTTACAAGTTTTTACAAGTTTAAGTTAATTCAAAACTTTCAAGTGCAATTTTTTTGTAATTTACTGCTACAGAATCAGCTAAGTGGTAGCTGCATGCCCTTGTGACTATCAAAAAAAAAGGAAAAGCCTTTATATTAATTTTACTGCTTACTTTTCTGACTTTTCAGTTACTCATCACCACTTGACCGGTCCTTGCTGCATCTTCTGATCTTTAACACTTGTATTGTAATCTTTGGGACTCTCACACTGCTGAAATTCCAGTTTTCATGGTATCAGAAAGGGTTCTGTATTCATGATGCTACTGATCTCCCGTGCATATGCACAGAAGATGCACCGAGGGCCATACAGGTGGCAGTGAGTAACAGAGGAACATGAGAGGTGAGTGAAGAGTAAGAGTAGATGTTTATTTAATTTTTTTATGCATTTAATTTCATTTAATAAATTGAATTGTCCTGGAAAATCCATCTGAACAGGTAAATTCAGCGATGTGCTCATTAGAGATGCACAAACACCTGAGTGTTCAAATTCTGTATGGTTCGGTGTTCGCTAAATTTTTCGATGAACAGTTCACTGAATCTTCCAAACCCCACTGAAATCAATGGCAGGCAACATGAATCCCATAGAAAACACATTTGAAGGTGTCCAAAAGCTGACAAACACACACAGACACACAGATCATCTTTCCAGTCTCCCACTGCTTGCTTACTTTCGGATCCGTTCTCCCTCTCATTTACTTCTGGTTTAGTCCATGAAGCTTTTTGCATATTCACTTCACTGACCGGCAACAGCCAATCACAGATTCTCATGTTCTGTGAGAGTGTCCGTGATTGGTTGTTGAAATCAGACTGCATTTCCACAATCTGTATGGTGTATGGGCATGGTTGTCATGCACATTAGTGTATGGCAACCAACCTGGTGTCATCGTGTGTAAAAAAATAAGTAATGGACAAAAAATGCTAAG
This sequence comes from Allobates femoralis, assembly GCA_033576535.1. Lineage (NCBI taxonomy): Eukaryota > Metazoa > Chordata > Amphibia > Anura > Aromobatidae > Allobates > Allobates femoralis. The sequence goes on along the minus strand of JARQOC010000004.1, from coordinate 407,607,461 downwards.
GGCTTTGCCCTATTTTTAATTGCCAGCCAAGGTAAAACTAGGCAGCAGAGGGTTTGTATTCTCAGCAGGGTGAGGGTCCATTATTATTGGGACCCAATGCTATACAATAGCAGTCTGCAGCCAACCCAGAAATTGGTGCATTCATAATGGAAGCACCAATTCTGGGTAGTAAGGGGTTAATGCCATATTTGTATTGCCATCTGGCATTAAGCTCAAAATTCTTAATGGTGCCATATGCATTTGTTGCATTATCAAAGGGGTGGAGCAACCCAGAGGAGGTGAAGCCATATGCATCCAGAGCACTATGAAGGTGGTGGGTTATAAGCACAGTGGGGCTATTTAGGGCGCGGAGCTATGTGTGGACATACAAGCTCACACACACACACACACACACACATACACATATACATACACTCAGTTTTATATATTAGATTATAGCACCATTTATTCTATGGCACTTTACATGTGAAAAGGGGCATACATAGACAAGTACAATAGCCATGAACAATACAAGGTATACACAGATATAGGAGGAGAGAGGACCCTGCTTGTGAAGGCTCACAGTCTCCAAGGGATGGGGGAGGATACACTTATGAGAGGGTAGGGTTCAGAAGTTTATGGAGCGAAGCTCACTGCAGGTTTTAAGCTTGTCAGTAGAGGTGTGTCTTCAGGTTATTTTTGAAGTCTTCCAGTGGAGGCGAGAGTCTGATGTGTTGCAGCAGAGAGTTCCAGAGTATGGGAGATCCACAGGAGAAATCTTGCATGTGGTTGTGGGAAGAAGAGATAAGAGGGTAGTAGAGAAGGAGATCTTGAGAGGAATACAGGTGCGTGAAGGTAAGTTCTGGGAGATCAAGTCACAGATGTATGAAGGGGTCAGGTTGTGGAAGGCTTTGTATGTAGTGGTAAGGGTTTTGAACTGAAGTCTTTTGGCAATGGAAAACCTGTAAAGGGCTAAGCAGAGAGGAGAGGCAAGGGAAAAGCAGTGTGACAGGTGGATTAGTTGGGCAGCAGAGTTTAGGATATATTGGAGGAGTGCAAAAGTGCTAGAGGGGAGATCAGAGAGCATCATGCAGTAGTCGAGGTGGGAGATTATGAGGTCTTGGAAGATTGTTTTTGCACTTTCTTAGTCGAGGAATGTACGGATCTGGGAAATATTTTTGAGTTGGAGTTGGCAGCAGGTGGAAAGAGTTGGGATATGTGGTTTGCAAAGAGTGCAGGCTCAAGGATTACTCTGAGGCAGCAAGCATGTGGGATTGGGGCAAGTGAGTAGCCATTGATGTAGATGGATAGGTCTCGTGATGTGGTAGATTGAAAAAGGGGAAAGATAATGAATTCTGTTTCGCCCATGTTCAGTTTTAGAAATCAAGCAGAAAAGAAAAATGAAATAGTTGGCAGACATTGTGGGATTTGCTCCCTGCAAATCCCACACGAAGCAGGGAGAGCATTGTATGGGTGGAGCAGGAGAGGTTACGAGGTGGCCATGTGTGTCTGGAGTCAAAGGATTGTATGTGGAGGAACAGTTCTGAGAAGGAGGTGAGATGGCTGGGTAGGGAGAAATTACTAGTTTCTTACTAGGTGGGGGATTAAGAGTGTTAGTAAAAAAATTAGTAGTATAGGGAAGTGAAAAGAAGCTGAAATATTTTTACAGTGGTTTTGCATCCCATACCTTCCAGTCTCTTTCGGTTAAATTCTGGTCTAATTTATTTCTTGACACTTATTTGAGACATAGAGCAGACAAGTCTGAGAGCAGAGTTATGCCTGTCATATATATTATTATACAAGTGAATCAGCTGAGAACAGAGGGAGAGGACTGGACTCCATTGACTAGTTAAAATCAAATCTGAAGCAAATGGTGGATGACAGGCAGATAAAACAAATGGTCATAAACATAAGTATGTGAGGAGGGCAGGGGAATGAAAAGTTACATACATTATCGGATGGAATATTTCAGAGAGGAACATACTGCACTATAGATAGAAATGCAGCAAGGAAATGAAGTCAGACAGTATGCAGCAATATTTCAGCAAGGAACATACCTGCAGGAAGATAGACACGATGATAGATGATTATCAGATAGCAGTGATGTGAGATGACAGGTACATCATATTAATCTATGAATTTGGTCTAAATCCTTTCTTGACATATGTATGAGACACTTAAGTGAGACAGAGCAGACAAGTGTAAGTCGATTCTGGTTTTAACTGTATTGAAGAAGGTTCAGACTGGACGAAATGTTGAGGTCTTTAGGGGCCAATAAAAGAAGATTTGTTCCACTTTATCTAGGAGTGATGCCCACCCTGTGTTTGTTATATATATAAATATATTCAGGTGGGTCATTTATATTTATATGGATGCCCTAAATAAAATGGGAATGGTTGGTGATATCAACATCCTGTTTATGGCACATTAGTATATGGGAGGGGGAAAACTTTTCCAGATGGGTGGTGACCATGGCGGCTATTTTGTAGTTGGCCATTTTGAACCCAACTATAATATTTTCAATGGTAAGAGCATCATGTCACACATCAAACTTATTGAGAATTTCATAAGAAAAACAATGGTGTGCTTGGTTTTAACATAAATTTATTCTTTCATGAGTTATTTACAAGTTTATGACCACTTATAAAAGTTTGCCTCATCACTCATCTGACGGCAATTGTCTATGCTGTGAAGATACGAGATGTGAAGCGGATACTGATAGCCTGTGCTAGCATTTCTTCTGAAGTGTTGATATCAGTGTGTCAAGAGTGGGAGAAGAGGGTTGCATTGACAATCCAACACAATGGGAAGCTGTCATATATGGGCTGCCTTAGGCGGCCGTCACACGCTGCAATATCTTAAACGATATAGTTTAAGCGATCTGCATTTTGATCGCTTAAGCGATATCGTTTGTGCATCGCTATGTACGATCAAACGATTTTACAATGTAAAATCGCTTGATCGTGACATCGCAGATATGAGAGCCGGAGCTCATATCTAGCGATGAACGATTTAACAATCTGCTTCATCGTGGTGTGTGACACCACGATGAACGATCTCCCAGCGGCAGAGCCTATGCTGGGAGATGGTATCTATGGTAAACGTCGGGTTACTAAGCGCCGCGCGGCGCCTAGTAACCCGATGTGTACCATAGTTACCAGCGATCTCGCTGGCCCACATCGCTGGTGAGTCTGTCTGTGTGACATCTCACCAGCGATGTGAACGATATTGTTAGCTATCCGGCGTGCACGTGATCTCTTACAATATCGTTCACGATGTCAAGATGTGTGACGGCCGCCTTATGCACATAGTTGCTGCTGTTGCTAGGGTTAAACTGAGCCTTTTTTTCCCACATTCAGTGTGTAGCTCTGCAGGTGGAGGCTGTTGAATGATTGGTAGATGTGACTCATGGATCAAGTGAGCTGAGGGGCATGTCTGAGCCATCTGCTCTCCACTCCTCGGCCATAAATAGGTCAACTTCCATCCACCTTATGTCGCTGATTCAGCTCACTCCTGTTCTATGATATGCAGAGTGCAGACATTGATCTGAAGCTGCTGCATTCCTCTCTGTTGGAAGTTGCTGGGTTCCATGGTCCATGGGTGGAGGTAGGGGCTTTGTGCATAGGGATTCTCAGGAGCTTAGGGATTTAGGGTGGCGACTAGGACCTCCTCACCTTTAGAGGTACCTCCGAGAACAGGGCAAGCCAGGGACCCCAGCATCAGGTCAGAGTAGGCTCCTCTGACTCCCTACGTCCATCTCCCTCCTGCTACTTGTTACCTTTGCCTCCCAAGTGTGACATCAGCACTTTGAACACATTTTATAAGTGGTCATAAACTTGTAAATAACTCATGAAATAATAAAGTTAATTTAAAACCAAGCCCACTATTGTTTTTCTTATTAAATTCTCATTACGTTTGATGTGTCACATGACCCTCTTCCCATTGAAAAAAATAAAGTTGGATCCAGAAAGGCTGACTTCAAAATGGCCGCTATGTTCACCACTCATCTGGAAAAGTTTTCCACGTCCCATATACTAATGTGCCACAAACGGAAAGTTGATATCACCAACCATTCCCATTTTATTTAGGTGCATCCATATAGATATAAATATAGATATAATTTTGTGACAGTGTGATTCAAGCACACAGCAACGGTTTTTATTTAATTCAAGTCCAGTCAGTTTATTTAGCTCCGTAACCCTCTTCATATAAACCAGACATACGTCGTCTTTACATAATTATTATACACAGTCCATCAATTCATACTTTGGATTCATCCTCACAGTTCATTCACTGACCTGGACCACTTCACAACCCCCTATTTATGACGTTACCTTTCCAGGGGTCATAGCAGGCTTCACTCATGCTGTCTTTTAACAGTCCACTGCTCCAGGAGCTACAGCAAGCTCCACACTTGTTCTCTTCATGTGTGCTTCACAAACAGGAAGTCTTCCAGGATCTGGCTGACACCAGAGAGAGAGCACATGATCACAATAAGAGTCTCATTTTACCTCATGAGATACTCCCTTGGGTGCAGGTATCTGGATGTCTAAACACATCCATATTTACATAACGGCACTCACCGGGCGTGTTTCAAAGGTGCTTTATTTGGGTACCCTCATTCCAGGGTTCCACTCGGAAGGGAGGGGGTGCAGAGACAGCAGAGATGACGGATCTCCGTTTCGGGGCTCCTACCCCTTCCACGGACCTCAATGTCATTGAGACATTGAGTCATTGAGACATTGAGGTCCGTGGAAGGGGTAGGAGCCCCGAAACGTAGATCCGTCATCTCTGCTGTCTCTGCACCCCCTCCCTTCCGAGTGGAACCCTGGAATGAGGGTACCCAAATAAAGCACCTTTGAAACACGACCGGTGAGTGCCGCTATCTTTTTTCTTTTTTATGCTATATTTATGTGATATATAGCGGGCACCCGGAGGCGGTCAGCATTGCCCCACCTCGCATATACCCATATGATGAAAAATAAGCACTTCTCCTAACTTAGCAGTGCCCAGTGAATGGACTCTTTTTGATTACATCCATATTTACTCATTTATCTGCAAGACCTCAATCCTTGAATGCCTTTCAAGGCTTATAGTACTACAAGTCTCAGAGAGAACATTTCATATTTATATTACAGATAACAACCGGTCATTAACAATATAATCGGTTGCCATCTTACATACCCCCACCTCTGCCTAAACCCATCAGGCTTGGCACGTTTCATTGCCTGACAAGAGAACTTTCTTTTTCATTTTCCCCACCAACCATTGTACTATCCAGGCCATGTAGACCAAGACCAATCAGGCATCATCATCTCATCTGTATGAGTCATATCTCTGTGCGTATTTCCCTGCCCTCAAAGGTCAGTACGATTGTGTGCTTTTCTTGAACCCAGATGTACTGTCTGGCCTTGGTCTTTGGCCCTTAGTACATGGTTTGCCACTGTCAGTAGACCCTTTCTAGTTAGCCCGACTCCAGGGTATGTAACATTGTGAAACCTCCTTCACCATGACATGTCCAATAGTTACTGTCGGAACAAGAGTCATTTACAGTCGAACCCACTGTCTGGTCTGACTCAGAATTATCTCTTACACTACAAGTAATATTGTCTAAGGTCTCTCCATCTCAAGCTGACAGAAGAGTTGCTATCTCTGGATCTTCTACACACTTGTCTATCACACCTATGGAGTCATTCTCTTGCTGAGTGACTTTGAGCGTCTTTTTGAAGGTGATGTTTTCTACCACATTTAGGAGCTAATAACAAGCCCCTCCATTCACCTTTACTTACAGGTTCAGTTTTATTAAAGAGGACCTGTTCCCCCCTGGTGCATGGCAAACTAAATGCAGCACCAAATGCAGCATGTCTGCTGCATTCAGGGAAGGGGTCCCCCATGTCTCTAGCTCCACATTAAGCTTTCAAAAAAACTTTAGAAACCTTACAGTTAAGAGGTTGCCTGGGTGAGATCTTATTAAGAGGTCCTGGCTGCTGGCACAGTCCTCTTTGCCTCCTCCTTGTGTTTTCCACCCCCTCAATGTGGGTGCCGCCGATTCCTCTTCTGCTGGGTCTGCCCTCTTCTTCTGCTCCTGATGTCACAAAGAGCAGGAGCAGAAGAGGAGGGCAGACCCAGGAGAAGAGGAGGCAGCTGGAGACACATAGAGGGGGCAGGACACACGAAGAGGCAGGGAGGAGTATGCTAGCAGCCCGTACCTCTTAATGAGATCCAAAAAAGACGACCTCTTACTTATAAGATTCTAAAGTATTTTTTAAAGCTTACAGGAGGGCTAGAGACATTGGGGACCCCTTCCCTGAAAGCAGCAGACATGCTGCATTCAGTGCTGCATTTAGTTTGCCATGCACCATGGGGTGAGAGGTCCTCTTTATGCCTGGATAATTCTGATTCTGGCCAGTCACCCAATGTGTCACTCGATCTTCAATAAGCTTGGCCACTTCTAAAGTAGTATATGTTCTGCTGAACAAATGGTGCAACACCTTCCTCAAGTGACCAACTTTTCTCTTCAAGACATCTATGGTTGTCTCTCAGTCGGCGGTTTCTTCCCATCTTTTTATCCACCACTTTCAGTATCTGCAGAACCTCTTCTTTTTCCTGAACCTTGGGTTGGAGGAGACTCCTATGTTTCAGACACCAGACATAGCAGCGCCTCACTTTTCAGACTTTTAAGCGTGAGGTATGCCATACGGTGGTTCATAAAGTCTGCACCTTTCTAAGGCTCTCCACCATACCAATAATTTGAAACGGCACCATACCAACTTCTCTGGTTATCCAGTCCCCATTATTCTTTGACACTCTTATTTTTGATCCTCCTGCTTTATCCATCATTTTCTGAACAGCTCGTCTATCCCTCCCCATGACCGACTTTGCCATAGAGCGAGGCACTTCGTCTACATCGTCCAATAGTTCTAGAGTTTTCATCATATATTACCAGCACTTAGGTGCTCCACTCACGTTCACGAGCTCAGCTACCAAGCACTGGCACACAGAAGTCTCTTTCTCCCCAGCTGTCACCAAATGACCATCTAATTCTGCTCTTGGAGCCAACTTTCTCAAGGTTTCACCGTCATCCATGCATGTGACCAAGACAGACAACTGTTGCTCCATCTTCTCCATAGTCACCTTATTTACTGATTGGCACTCTTTGTCAGGTGAACTCTGAGAATAGACATCTCTCACTAGCATGCTTACTTGTCTTTCAACAGCCTGTCTCCAAAGCTCCTCTTGCTTCAACTGGTATTTCATCAGCAGATTCCTCTCAGATATCTCTCTTTTCAGCACACCCACTCAGCCCTTGACAGCTTGCCAATGAAGTCTCTCTAGCTTTAGGTGGGCTTGTACCATCTCCTTGAACCTGCTTAACTTGGCTCTTCCATTCTCTGGATTGGTTGTGCTTACAACTCTCAAGGAGGTGTTTGCCTTAGACTATACATTTTCAATGGCGTCTTCCACCTCTGTACCCTTGGTCTTCACCTGGGTCTCAAGAGTGGCACATTCAGCCCTATCGTAGGTCTCAGCAGTGTCACCTTCAACCTTCTAGTGGGTCTCTGTAGTGTCACCTTCAGCCCTCTCTTGGGTCTCCAAAACGTCAGATGTTTTCTCATGCTCCATCTCTTTAGGCCCAGAGTTGGGTGGCTCACTAGTCTGCCCTTTGTGACCCTCAGGATGGCTCACTTCCTGATGCCTTCCACTGATATACTACCTGTTCAGACACTGGAGCGGACACACATACCATTTTTTTTGGCTGGCTCCTTCTCCTTGTTCTCCACCTGTAGACCACCATAGCCACAATTCTGTCTCTGAGCTCCTTGGGCAGTTCCTTTGACCTCATGATTCTCATTTGGTCTGACATGCACTGTGAGCTATGAGGTCTTATATAGACAGGTGTGTGCCTTACCAAAGGGTAAGCCACAAAAAATTATTGGAAATCAAGGTCCCAGAGTTTGGAGGAAGAGTGGAGAGGCACACAACCAAGCTGCTTGAGGTCTAGTGTGACGTTTCCAAAATCAGCAATGGTTTGGGGAGCCATGTCATCTGCTGCTATAGGTCCATTATGTTTTTATTGAGATCAAAGTCAACTCTGCCGTCTACCAGGAAATGTTAGAGCAATTTTTACTTCCCTTTGCCGACAAGCTTTTTGGAGATGGAAATTTCATTTTCCAGCAGGACTTGACACCTGTTCACACTGCCAAAAGTACCAATACCAGGTTTAATAACCACATTATCACTGTGCTTGATTGGCCAGCAAACTTGCCTGATCTAAACACCATAGACAATCTATGCAGTATTGTCAAGAAGAAGATGATCTAATTTTCTGAGATAATGACTTTTGGGTTTTCATTGGCTGTAAGCCATAATCATCAACATTTACAGTAATAAGCTCTTAAAATAGATCACTGTTTGTAATGACTCTATATAATATATGCCTTTCACTTTATGTATTTATTATTATTATTTTACGTATTGAATTACTGAAATAAATGATCTTTTTTGATGATATTCTAATTAACTGATTTGCATCTGTATGTGTTCTATGTTCTGTTGTGAATAAAATCCAAATCATTGCATTTTTACCTTTAACATATTTTTCCAGTATCAGATGAACTTTTTAATTAATCCTGACTAAATTCCAGTCTTAGGCTGGCTTCACACTAGTGTTCCCCTCCACAGCCCCTGCGGAGGGGAACCGCAAGCTGAGCGCATACACCGCAAGTCCCTATGTTTAACATGGGGACGCGGGTGTGTGCGCTCGGGTGCAGATTGCTGTGCGCACCCAGTCCGCAGCCATTGCCCGCCATGTATGATTTGTACGCATGCTGATGCATGCGCACAAATCATACATTTTCATCCGCACCAGGAACGTGACATGTCACATTCAGGGTGTGGACGAGAGTGTGTGATTTGTACGCAAGCATCCGCATGCGTTCAAATCACTCACAGAAGTGAATGGGTGCGCACGCCAATCTGCACCTGAGCGCATACACCCGCGTCCCCATGTTAAACATAGGGACTTGCGGTGTTTGCGTTCAGCTTGCGGTTCCCCTCCGCAGCACGCTGCGGAGGGGAATGCTAGTGTTAAGGCAGCCTTAGATACTAGCATAATGGGTTAACTAGTTGGCTGCACAGTACAAGATAATGAGGTGGTTGGTTGGTCAGCAAGCAATAGATAAGGCTGAAGATTCTGAGTAGAGCTCTAAGGTGATTCAGCTGCATATAGACAGCCATGAATAATAACTCTTAAATAGTGAAGCTCTGATCAGAGACATTTCACTGACCAATGGGTAATAATTTCTGCCTTGAACATATAATGAACTAATTATCTCAGCCCTAGCTGACAGTATTGGTATTCTTGTGGTCTAGTTAGTATGTTATTCCATCTCTGCTTTGTCATACAGAACTAACAGATACAATAGTGTTAAATATCTGGGGAGCACTGGAGCATTTCATGGCTTATCAGAATAGTGCATTTAAATGTAAAATCAATATTTGCTTTCCAGTGAAGGCTGAAAGGGTCTGGATGCATGGGTAGCATAACATGGGATCAGCTGTCAGTCTCTGAATGCCTATACAGACTTATATAGACTTATATATTGATGGTCTTTTAATAACAAATACATTTTATTGTGCCTTAATTTAATATTATTATAAATATTTTATTATATTTATCTTACCTTTCAAAGCCTAAGATCCTGTATCTGAATAGGATTTTAAACCTTTTGATGATTTAGTAATGATAGATGTTAATCACAATGTTGGCATTACATTTTTTCTTTTTTGTAGCTGTGTAATGTTATATTCCAATTTAACAAGGTTAATAAAGGGGTTATCAAATTAGTCAAATGCATATAACAAGTTATAAAAAGTTGTTAAACACTATTTTAAAGTATTATTGTTCTTTGTTTGTGCCCCTTTTATCATCACGTTAATCCTGCCAACTAGTAATATAGTGGGGCGGCTGTTAGTGTCGCATGACCCATTTATCTATTTTCCTACAACACTGTAAACCTTCTGCATGTGTGTACAGCTCTACATCACCACTAGTCAATCTCCTTCTCATAATGGCCACTCTAATGGCCACTTTACACGTCCCAACGTCGGTCCGATATTGGATCCAACGACGTGGGAGAGCGCACTTTTTGGGCAGAATTCCAAGATCGCATAGGAGCTGTTACACAGCGCGATATCGGCAGGCAACGCCACTACGATGTGTACGCCCCCTTGTACGGGCGACCCAGGAACAACCATTTAACATGGAAGAGAATAGGGGAAGTTGTACTCCACATCGTTGTTGGGCTTTTACACAGCACAATCCTGCCACAACGCCCATCCAATATCGGGTCGTTGGAGAGCAGGCTCATTTGATCCCCGATATCATTTTGGCATCATTCGTGCATCGTATTGGACATTTATACCATACAACGCACGAATGATATCCGGGCCAACGCACGAACCACGTGACTTTTTATCAGAGTTGGACGCCGATATCGGGACGTGTAAAGCGGCCATCATACAAGGTCCAGGTAATTTCCCAATCAATCTCAAGAGAGTCTGTTTGCCCAAATTGGCAGCATAAGATAATATATAGCCTTGTAGGGAATATAATCCCTATTATATTGTACCTTTAATGCTCTATTAGTGCCCTTCGGTGATCAACTATGTCAAGTAGAGTGCTTTTTGTGCCATTCTGTACACTGGGTTTAAATACCCTGCTCCTTCCTTACTGATTAAAAGAGCTCACTTGCCTGAGCTTTCTATTCAAACAGTGCTCATTCCAGCTGGGTTGCCAACTTGACTTTTTATTTTTCCTAGACAGTTTATCAAATAATCACGGACAGAATTTTTTTACAGACACATTGGAAAACCACAATAAATCATTATAATAATACACTGATGGGCAAAATGGTAACAATGTTATGAACATTTGAATTTCAGGCTCCATATTTTACAATCCATTGCAGCATTAAAGGGAACCTGACCCCTCCAAATCACCCCCAACCCTATTAATACCTGTCCCTGCACCCTAACATATCAGTATTAGTGTTTCTTTTCTATAAAAAAAAAGCGCTCTGTAACATTGGAATAATCAACAATATACACTTACAAATCTGAGACTTCTTGTCCCTGAATAAGTCTCAAATGGTGTCCCCTGTGAGACTCTAAGCCCTCCCTAGGTGCTCATTTTCACGCCCCGAATGATCCACCCTCTCTCTGTCTGTGCTGCAGTGATGTGGAGCTGAAGACAGGACTAATGATTTGCATTCTGTGAGTGATAGAGAGGGGGGAGGGTAAAGCCTGAGCAAGCAGAGCACACAGACAGAGAGAGGGTGGATCCTGGAGCCTGCAAAACAACACGCCCTAATGGCTAAAGAATATAGCCCCTGCTAATTATAATCACTAATGAGTATTAAAACGTTTTTATGCACTTTCACAGGATGCTTTTAGGAGACAAAAGGAGTGTGAGATTAGTGATAGGATGCTGCAGAGACATGTTTTGGTAGCTTACGAGGCGTTCTGGAGGTGACAGGATCCTTTTAAGTGTGAGACTGCCTTCATTTTATAGACAATCATCTTGGCTATCTCATACCTAAATTTGATTTGCAGCTATTTAGAATATGATCACTTATGCAGATTATTGTCCTATTACAGCATTGTTACTGTTGTGCTCCTAAAAATGTAAATTTTAATTTTTATTAATTTGTTAGTATTTTGAAAATCTGCCTTTGGCTTTAAACATTGCATGAATCCTTAGAGGCATGCTCTCAGATTCAAGCTTGTCTATACTGGAATTTGATCCCAAATCTCTTCTACTTATTCCCAGTGGCATCCCTGGAGTATGGTAACATAGAAAACGCATATACAAATATATACTGCACCTATACAATATGCAAAATTGCATACAAATTATATAGATGATCAATACGAGATCAAAGATATGTCATAAATGGACCTATTTTGGCTAACCTGGTGAGAAGGATTTTCCAAACCAAACGTCTGGTGAGCACATGGGCCATGGTCGTCACTGGAGCAGAAGTAATGCAGGTTGCAGTCAGACATGACACAGGAAAGCTAAAAGTCTTAATACCAGGACACAAGTGTATGACTTGACGAGCCATATATAGGCCTAGGCAGACAAACACATGAGACCATGCTGGGCCACCTGCAAAACCCAACGTGTAGTAAATCAAAGTCCAGAGGTCTAGGGTGCAGAAAGCAATACCTGTATCCAGGGAAAATGTGACACAGAATTACATTACACATTCTTATCCAAAATCTAACCATACAGTAAAGGGTAGTTTACATATCATAGATTTATAGAATGGTAGAGTTGAAAGGGACCTCCTGCGTCATTTGGTCCAACCCCCTGCTTAAAGCAGGATTCACTAAAGTGACTGAATACAAGACAAAAAAAGAAATGTGGCTTATAAAAATGAAAATGATGAATTAGGACCTAAAGGTGTGATTTTTTTATAAGGGTGATGTCTCCTACTAGGCAATGTGCTAATAATAGAACAGAAAGAGAACCCTATCACACAAATAAAATGAAAAAGTGAAGTTTTTGGATTTTCTAAAAAAATGTGATCCTTCATTGACCAAACTTTTCCACCCTCATAGGGGTTTTCATCAGGGGACGGATCTATAGAGGCCGTAATGGGACGTCAGTAGGACTTGTAGTGCTCGGATAAAATTAATAGAGCATCAGTGGTATTTCTGGCTCCAGTAATAAAAGGAAATATCTCTTGAGGTCAGGCTGGTGGTATATAAGAAAGTGTCCCTTATATTTTGATCTTTGTTTAGGTTCTATATGCTGGGTCCTGGTGGGGACAGTCTAGCAGCCGGGAGAGATGTGTGACTTAGCGTTGTGATATGCTGTATGTGTCCTTAAGGCATCCAATTCCTCCATTATAGGAGCTCCTCACTGGCCCTGTGGTTTTCTCAAATAAGGTTACTCTTATTTGTGGTATGACCTTCTACATATAAGCATATTTATCACATCATATGGTGATGATGACACAACTACTGTAAGGATCCAAAGGGTTAACAGAAAGTGCTGGGTTTCATAGATCCACCGCGCTGACCTCCAGTGAAGACAAACAGAGTGATGTATAAAACTCTGTTTAATGGGTAATTTGCCTACCGGTTTCGTGATTTCGGTTATCACTTCATCAGGGCATCAAGAGCAGCAGTATTAACAAGATATATATACACACAACAACATTATATGACTCCACCCTTCAATTGTGATTGTGTTTCCTGTGGGAACACCCCCTTCACACATGCAGGGTGGATAACATCTATTAAAAGACATATCAATAACAATAATTCATTAAAAACACCACATCTATTACAAAAACACTCTTCAATTCACAAATTAGATAAAAATGCACCAAGATCCACATGGGATTCAATCCGGCACCTCCAAAACTAAAAGCTTATAGAGTCAGCATTAGATCACTAAGCCATTCATACAGTTAGAAAAATTCAGTAAGTGTATGTAGGGAGAACATACCTACTGGGGAGTTAGAAAAGATATATCCGTTATATGACCCCACCCATTCAGGTATGAAGGTAGCTCCACTAGGAACGCCACGTTATATGACCCCACCCATTCAGGTATGAAGGTAGCTCCACTAGGAACGCCACGATATATCTTTTCTAACTCCCCAGTAGGTATGTTCTCCCTACATACACTTACTAGATATATCTTTTCTAACTCCCCAGTAGGTATGTTCTCCCTACATACACTTACTGAATTTTTCTAACTGTATGAATGGCTTAGTGATCTAATGCTGACTCTATAAGCTTTTAGTTTTGGAGGTGCCAGATTGAATCCCATGTGGATCTTGGTGCATTTTTATCTAATTTGTGAATTGAAGAGTGTTTTTGTAATAGATGTGGTGTTTTTAATGAATTATTGTTATTGATATGTCTTTTAATAGATGTTATCCACCCTGCATGTGTGAAGGGGGTGTTCCCACAGGAAACACAATCACAATTGAAGGGTGGAGTCATATAATGTTGTTGTGTCTATATATATCTTGTTAATACTGCTGCTCTTGATGCCCTGATGAAGTGATAACTGAAATCACGAAACCGGTAGGCAAATTACCCATTAAACAGAGTTTTATACATCACTCTGTTTGTCTTCACTGGAGGTCAGCGCGGTGGATCTATGAAACCCAGCACTTTCTGTTAACCCTTTGGATCCTTACTTTTGCTGGGCACCTGCTGCGACCATAACAGAGAGCGGAGTTAGTTGGTTGTGACTTGCACAACCAAATCAGGTGAGTCCTTCCACTAAAGGGGGGCACTGAGGATAATTGTACAAAAGGAAATTACTCTATGTGCGCTCCATTTCCCTTTTTATTACAACTACTGTAAGGATTACCTGTGATGACCATCCGAGGCTGAGCTGCTGGTAAGGCAGCACCCCGAGAAACCCAGAGACCCCTTACCCTTATACAGGGATCTGGAATTACAGCGGAGCCCAGGAGGTAGCTGCCTATGATGAGCAGTGGACCAGAGCAGGAAAGTCACCAGGAAGGGAATATTGAATCAGGACCCGAAAGTGTAGTCAGGAGTCAGAGTCAAAGCCGGGAGGGCAGCAAAAATACAAAATCATCAGGCTGTAGAAGTGTCAAAAATCCAAGCAAAGGTCAGAGTCAAAACCAAATGCACACTAGATTGGTGGGGAAACCAAGACTATATCTGGCGGCACGCAGGGCAGGCTGCGAGGTATTTAAAGGGAGTGGTTCCCTCCCAAAGGTCGGAGCTCACAGTCTAATGAAATCATCCGGACCACCCCTAGAAACAGGCCAGACGGTAATGCATGACTGGCACCAACCAAGCCACTTCTGATTGAACAACGAAGCCTGCGCCTACTAGATGCCTTTGCAGGCCCCTCTCTTCTGTTATCAACATCACCACAGGAGAAACATGGCGATGCCCAGCAACAGAGGCTGGTGTCAGAGGAGCAGGTCCATATAAGGACATAGCCCTCCTATCACTGGCAACACTAACCGAAGGAGTCCGGTGCTTCCCAGCGGCCGAGGCAGGAACACTAGCCACCGAGTCCAACAGTCACGTGACATTTCCCTTATGTAATTTATTAATTAAATTGTATATATATTAAACATAAACCAAGTTCAAAATATAAGGGACACTTTCCTATACATCCCCAGCTTGACCTCTATAGATATTTCCTTTTACTACTGGAGTCAGAAATACCACTGATGCTCTATTCATTTTATTCGAGCACTACGCGTCCTACTTACGTCCCATTACAACCTCTGTAGATCATTCCCTTAATGAAAACCCCTCTGACGTTGGAAACATTGGGTTAATAAAAGATCAATTTTTTTTGAACATTAAAAACCTAATTTTTCATTTTATTTGTGTGCCTGGGTTCTCTTTCTGTTCAAGTGTGAATTTTTTTCCCTAGAGCACCAACAATACCAGTTGAGCTCAGCTTTATCTTTCTAAATTTGTGCTAATAACAGGCTAATTATTATTGTGTTTTTGTTCTGAAAAAAACTGTTTTTTAAGATGAATAAATCTTTAGATATTTTTTTTTCCGTAAAATTTGATTTTCTACAAATACCAAATCTGGTGAATCAATTATTTTAATGGTAGTATTACGGTAATAAGTAGAAAATATTGGAATCTGAGAGTCCTCAGTGGTTGATACCTTTTAATGGCTAACTGAAAAGATGGTAAACATAGCAAGCTTTCAGGACACTGAGGCCCCTTCGTCAGGCTGGTAATGACACAAATTCTGAAGACACATTCATATAATTTGTGTCATTACCAGCCTGACGAAGGGGCCTTAGTGTCCCGAAAGCTTGCTATGTTTACCATCTTTTCAGTTAGCCATTAAAAGGTATCAACAACTGAGGACTCTCATATTCCAATATTTTCTATCTGCTGGCTAAGGGCTGCTTCACACTCCAGCGTGATCCGGTCCGGGGCTGTCCGGGATGACCCTGACAGCCGCGGATCGGATCAGCACACAGGACTGGAGGGCTATTATGCCCTCTGGTCCGGTGTGCAGCGCACGCAGTTCCCGCTGCTGGTAAGTCAAGACCGAAGGCGCTGCAGTCCTGACCTGTCAGTGGCTGCAGCCACGTGCGCTGCACACAGGACCGGAGGGCATAATAGCAGTCTAGTCCTGTGTGCTGATCCGATCCGTGGCTGTCAGGGTCATCCCCGACAGCCCCGGACCGGATCACTCCACAGTGTGAAGCGGCCCTAACACGGTACACACATTTTTTTTACCTTATCGGTAATAAGTAGTAAATGTGATGGAACAACATTGATATGCACTGGGGTCCATCTAGAAATCATTGTGTTCAGAATTAATTAATGAACTAATTGAGCCACTTACAAATGTATCAATCCTTCCCTTTCCATAAGTTTAATTAAAGGCTCCAATTTCTCTCTATATAAATAAAATAAATTACTATGCTAGCTGAATTTTTTTCTGGCAGCAAATCATATTATAAGTACTCTGTGAACAGATCTAAAAACCTATGTCAGAAAGGAATGGGCAACTAAGTTTTTCTTTGAGACATATTGTCAAATCGTGCTTATTTATCTAAAAATGGGTTTCATTGTGGTATTTTTCACGGGAACACTATTTAGCATGAAAAGGGTTAAACAAATAGGAAATAAATGAGTCCTCCTAATAGGAAGAACAATTTCTTTTCTTTATTTTGCAGCACCTCGAGCGACAGCTATAGACTATTTGATGAACAGTAGTACGTGCTTTGCTTCTTGTTAGAAACTGAGCTCATTTTTTTTCCCTTCTTAATGATAGTCATCCTGTCAATGTTTCCTTCTCTCACATAACCAGTGTAAGACAGATTTGTAACATAGTTGTTATCTGTAGACTGGTCCGTTTTTCAAGCAAACAACTGTTCAACTTCATTTTCATAATATCAACTTTGTTTGCTGGCCGCCCTCGAGAGGGCAAAACAATAATTAGTACTTGGCAAATAGTTGTCAAACCATCACCATGTAAACTTGCTATGTGCTTATCAGATATTTGCATTGTTATATTGTTACATATTTCAAATTAAATGTGCTTTGTGTACTTTTGAAAGTTAATTTCCTCAATTAATTAACACTTTCCAGATCAATTCGTAATACCGGTGTAAAGTTACAAGCCAACTAATTGTTCATCATTGCATTTCCACCTGTTTATTTCGAGAGTTGGTGTTTTTTGCCTGCTTTTCATATGTGTCTTATTCTTCTTTTAATGTGTGCCTTTTTAAACTTTAGTTTACATATATTTGCTAGTTTATTTTATGTTCATCATTGTGGACTTTCTTTGGGGTTTATAGGTTCTTTTCCGAGATTTATCAATTGAGATTTTTCAAAAGTTATTTTTTTTGCACATTTTATTTAAATCCCTGCCTAAAATGATATTATGAGAAAAGAGAAACAAGGAGGGGCGCTCCTGGTGTAATACCGGTTATCTAGTGGAAGCTCTGGGGGAGATACACTAACCTTATTCAGTTATGATCCAGCATAACCGCGGTACAGAGCCTTCGGTGAGTCTCTTGCACCAGCCGCCGCTGTCAGACCAGACAGCCGGTCATGAGTTGGATCACGGGTTCCCTGACGCCACCGCAGGTCCTCGATCCTCCCCACAGGTCACAGAGAAGCTTTTCCTCCAGCAGCATCGCACCGCACACGCGGCTGGGTGTAAAGACATGAGAATTAAAAGAGCTTTAGCAGTTTTGAGCGGGTGCTTGGAGAAAAAACCACCACAGAGACAGCTTTTTAGTACCTTCTCTTTACTTGCTCAAAGTGGACTGGTCACTCCTCACAACATGT
Source organism: Allobates femoralis (assembly GCA_033576535.1). Classification (NCBI taxonomy): domain Eukaryota; kingdom Metazoa; phylum Chordata; class Amphibia; order Anura; family Aromobatidae; genus Allobates; species Allobates femoralis. The sequence continues at coordinate 407,589,635 of JARQOC010000004.1, read as the reverse complement.
TTTAGCAGCTGATACCGCCTTTATCAGGTGTTGATCACCCATATATATATTTATATACAAATATATATATATATATATATATATATATATATATATATATAATTTTGTGTATATGGGTTTATTTCGATCAGAAAAGGGCTATGTCCTTCTAAGAAATCCTTTTTTAAGTCCTTCTCGAGAAAGACACATCAATTAACTTGTGTGTTTAGTTTATCTTGTAAAATTGAGTTATTAAAAGAAATTTTAATCATTTTAATTTTTAATTTATTTTTGTCAATTTGACCCTGATTTTCTTTTTTGTCTCTACATATACGTAGTCATTTTTATTGCCTTATTTAACTATAAGCATGTAATAGTAAAATGTATGCTTTTCAACTTCATATGCAGTATATATTTTTTGCAACATACAATATAGTATAATACAGATTTCAGGTATAAAGCACCACTACATTTTTATTTTTTGTTTCAATGCTGTAGGGGTGCTTTAAATGTAAGTCCCCCGACCTCTATATTGTACTCACCTGACTCTGTCTTCCTTGGCTTCCAGTGGCACTCCAGTCAGTTTCCTGTGATTGTGACCTGTTGACTGCTCCAGTGTTTCATGGTGTGGGTCTGCGGTCACAACTCATTACATCTTTATGACAGGCTCGTCTTGGCCTCATTCTGACCCTCACAAACTTGCATAGAGTATTCTTGATATTCTTGATTGCGCACGTTTATACATAATATTAGATCTGACAATGCCAGGTGACACAGAATTACGACCAACTTAACAAAACCTTCCTGTATTTTTACAAAGACCTTTACCAATTAAAATCCTGTGAAGTAAAAATAGCGAAATCCGGACGGACGGCAGATATAGACTCTTTTCTTTCCATCCTTGCCAAAACTGACCGGAGAACAACAAATACTTTTAACTAAACCATTTGACCTTACTGAGGTCCAGTCCATCCTGTCAAAGAGCCCCATGGAGAAATCACCTGGTCCGGATGGGTTTTCTTCTCTATATTATAAGACTTTCTTATCAATCCTGGAACCGCATTTACTAAAAATGTGCAACGCAGTCTTGAACAGCAGTTTCCCCCTCCCTCATTCACTTGAAGCCCATATCTCTCTCCTACATAAAGAGGGCAAGGACCCAACACTCTGTGGGAGTTACAGACCTATCTCCTTGCTAAACATTGACTTAAAAATGTACGCAAGTTTACTGGCGGAGGTAGTGCCACACCTGGTCTCCCTGGAGCAGACAGGCTTCGTGTTGGGTAGAGAGGGGAGGGACAATACAAGTAAAATCCTCCATTTACTGCAATATGTAAAAATAAAAAAATCCCCACTGGTCCTATTGGGCACCGATGCGGAGAAAGCTTTTGACATGGTGGACTGGCTATTTCTGCGTCGCACCTTCACAGATTTCAACCTCCCAACCCCACTAATTGACGGTATTTTCAAAATGTACCACCTCCCCTCAGCGAGACTTCGAATTAATAACCATCTCTCAGACTCCTTTTTAATTCAAAATGGCACGAGGCAGGGGTGCCCTCTGTCACCCCTCCTTTTCATACTTACAATGGAACCACTTCTGCTTTGTATTCATTTGGATCCAGAAATTGAGGGGGTATTGAAGCGAGGGATCCACTACAAGTCTGCTGCATTTGCGGATGACTTGTTGGTGATTCTATCTAACCCTGATGCGGGCATTCGTGCTCTTGTGCGAGTCTTAGTGAGGTAAAGCCTCCTTTCTAACTACAAAATTAACCCATGGAAATCCCGAAGCACTTAGCATTAATATACCTAAAGTAGGGATGAGCGAGTATACTCTCTACTATTCGGTATTCGCTGAATAGTAGCGTTATTCGGGCTACTCGCTACTCTCCGAGTACTTATGTGTATTCGGGAGTAGCGAGTAGTCCTAATACTTTCGCAGTATATCTATGGATACACTGCGAAAGTAGCCTAAAAGTGAATAAAAGCTGTTAAAAAACAATAAACTTACATACTCACCTGTCCGATGCCTGCGCCTTCCTCAGGCAGGATATCCCTGAGGAAGGCGCCGGGTGTGGCACTGAAACGCGTAGGAGAAAGGAGGAATAAAAGGATGGAAATCTAATTGGCTCTTTGGTGAGTTTATTTAACCCTGAGGCAGCGCGGACCGTGAGACACCAGCACTCCCATCATCTCCTTAATGTCATTTCATTGAAACACAAAAAAAAACCCACAATACTGCACTGGTTGTTAATGATGGGTCACATAGCAGCTAAGATAATGCTTTTTTGTGACATGTGACTTATTTTCTCACATTTTTCTGTGCTGTTTTAAAAACGGCATTTTATCGCTGTGTGTAGGTAGCCAGTGTCAATACTGTGTGTATTTCTACAGCTTCTGAGAGCAGGCTGATAGTGAGCTGTGTGGGGAATGAGCAAACAAGGGGTTAACAGAGATTGTGACTGAACTGTGTGGAGCCAGATGGCAGATCTTTCCTTGGCACAAGCTTCTGAGGGGTTTGCACTAATTTTGACCTTCTGACCTTGCTTAGGAACCGTGCTGTATGCTGAGCTAATCTGATACATTACATGAGCTGCAGTCAGCAGTGTATGCCATGCCCCCTTTACCTTATTTGGTTACATGCCCATATTCAGTGTGAAGAGGGATCTGACTGATATTAAACATATGCCTGCTTCACACAGAGTGCAGTGGGGACACCTTGTGGAAGGTTTATGAATGGTAACCAACGAAAATTTTCTAATGAAGTATATTTGAAAGTTTATTCAAATCAATTGCTCTATTATTAAATAAAAACTTATTCAGAGGTTACACTTTAAAGCACCATTTCGGTGATGAACACCCCCCTTCCTGGCAAAGGTGGTGGTTTAAGGATGAAATATTTTTTTGTGTTGTGTCTTTTCCTTCTACCTACTTATTTTACCTATACACGTCTATGGTTGTCTGTTGGGAATTGACAATTCCGTAAAGCCAGAATTTAAATGCAAGGCTCAAAAAGGATCTTCCTGTAACAAATCCTGGTTTACTAGTAATATGTGTGATAGTTCTCCGAAAAAGTTTTCTTAGCTAGTTAGATCATAAGTAAGAGAACCCAGGCCCTCGTGGCTTACAAAAGAAGAACATAATAACGTATTATGTGGAATATATAAAATGAACTTAAAGTGTAAATTTATAGGTATAATACATTAGCAAATTTCAGCTGAACTGCTCCCTGGACTAGAACACTATTCACATAGTTTAAGAATATTGTTTGACGCCTTTTAAAATGAAGCAATCAATAAACAACAGCAATTGTTATTGATCATAAGTGTCTACATGTGAGAAAGGTTGAGGATAATCTTCCACTGTTAATGAAGTTGACAGACTTTAATGATTTCAATCTTCCAATTTCACATTCTGCTGAGAATAATTTTGTTTCTTATCTTTGGAAGCAGAATGACATAGGTATACTAAAACAATGTTCTGGAAGACAAACAAGGTATTTTTATTAAAAATTGTACAATTTATATGAAGATTCTTTTGCGCCTTAGTATAGTTAAAATTTAAAATTTAAAAATATATCAAATGCCCCAAAATTGAACTGTTATTTTTAAAACTAATTTTGTCTTATATTAAGTTTGTCATTTTATTTCAGGCATGTGTTAATACACCTATATTATTTCACACTTTGCAAAACATAATTATAGATTTGCAAGCTTAAGCAATATTGTAACAAAAATATATTATTAATTCACTTCAAATTTCTTGGTCTTTTTTGTCCAACAGGTTTTGGTTCTTCAGTTAACGTACTAAATGTAAGGTATATTATGATCTTCTTATTTAAAATCCAGGTATACCAATAGTGATGGTAATCCAAGACTTTCTACTTGCCTGTATTAACTCTCTTAGTGTTTTATTTATTTCTTCCATGTTGATAATACAATCATAACACCCTGCTTGTGCCCTATCGCTGGACCTCCTCAGGTCATCACCAACTTCCATTCTCCTAACAGGGGCCACTGCTTCACCATGCTACTCTCCGTCTCTTCCTCCACCACAATTCTTTACAGGGAAAAGTCGCCATCTCAATCACCCCACAGCATATTGCATCATTGCTCCACCATTCACTGGGTGAGTTCTTTTTCACCTCGCCATCCCTGTTCTACAATTCCTCCACAGGTTTTCTAGAATCACAGTGCACTGAAGGGGCATTTTCTCCCAATGGGCACTCTATATGTGGACTGACAACGCCCGTCTTGAAACTCCTTATGGCAGGTGTAACCTGGATGGAATTTCACACCCTTTTGTGTCTTAGATGTTAATAATGGGCTGAGTCTTCTTACATTGCTTTGCCATCCACTGCCATTTTGCAAGTTAAACTTGGCACAATTTTAATTTGCATAACAGTATAACTACAATTATACAATTATTGCATCACTATCTTCCAGTAATTCGAGCCCTCCCTACATCTTCTCAAGACTTCTGGCATCAAAGTTCAATTCTGCTGATTATGCCAAGTGTAATATGGTATGAAGTGGTGGCCGTGCATGAGGTAGTAGTCTGTATACAATGTACACTGTACACTGCATGAAATAGGGAGTACTAACTAAGTGTATGGACTTATACTGGGTGTTCATAAAGTAACTATGCAGTGCAGTGCGGTGTTGTTATAAGTACTAATGCACAGTATATTTGTCCGCCTGTCCAGTTAGATTGCAGAACAGTTTTGAGAACTATGGAAAATAGTGTGTGGCACTGCAGTAGTCACCTTGTTAAGTGGGAGACGACAAGAGTGGACAGGAAATGGACACTTCACCTATTGGCAAGTGTTAACCACTGCATAGTTACTTTATGAACACCCTGTACTGTGGATGCAATTTGCCTTTGCAGGCTACCTAGAGGACTGATTTGCAAATATTGCTGAACTTAGCCTCTAGTTTCCTGTAATTTAAGGAACTCCTGTCCTGGCCACTCATGTCATTTCACATCTCTGTTCCATCTTGGTTAGGAATGAACGAACTTTGCCCGAACATGTTCTCCAATTTCAAATCCGGACCAAATTTAGCAATGTTTGTTCAGCTCCTAGAACATTAACGTTTTGCTGAAAAGTCAGAAATTTGGCTTTTGTTCAGTAACTCTTCAGTAACAAAAAGCATTACTGCCTTTTAGCTGTAATGCTTCTGTTCTCTCTTATCATGAGGGTCAGTGTCTAGTACAGCAGGTGGGAAGGGGAGGCAGTGGTGAAATGTCTCAGATAAGCACACATCTCAATTTTTTTTTCCTGAAGTACTGAGGGTGGTTTAGTCTGGCAGCCAATCAGTGCACATAATGAAAATTACACTTTTTGCACACAAGGGCTTGGTTCATTGGCTGGGTAAGTCACATGTCCTTGGCATATAAGAACCAACCACTTCCCACCATCTCACCATTTTCACAGTGTTGGAGCTCAGGGACAGTCTCACTGCTGCTTGCACTGCTTTAACTGTGTGCGCTATTTAGAGAGGTAGCTAGCTAGCAACTCGATTCCTTATTAGATACATTGATAGATACAGTTGAAAAAGAAGGTTGCGGCACTCCAATTCTGATGCAAAGAGAACTATATTCCCACATGGATACAGGTGGCACAGTTGACAATATTTCGGGCACAGCATGCCCTTTGTCTAGCTAGACAAAGGGCGTGCTGTACCCGAAACGTTGCCATCTGTGCCACCAGTATCCATGGGGGAATAAAGTACTCTTTGCATCAGAACTAGAGTGCTGCGACCTTCTTTTTCAACTGAATGTATCAGAATATTTAATAAAGAAAGTTTTGGTTGACCTGCACCCTAAAATTCAAGCTGTGCTGCTCCTTTAGATAGATAGATAGATAGATAGATAGATAGATAGATAGATAGATAGATAGATAGATAGATAGATAGATAGAAGATTTAGTGATTCCTTCCTAAAACAGCCCTTTTTAGGGCTTCAAATGAGTGTTAACCAAAATCAGGTTTGCTGCAGTGCTCTTTTAAAACCTACACAAATTCACTGCTAAAAAGCCTTTTTTGTTAGATCTGACAAACTCTAGCCACCAAATACTTTTTATTCTGGTGCAATGCTCTCTTAAAAATTCCACCGATTCTGTGTGAAAAAGACTTTTTTGCTAGATCTGAAAATTATACCAGGGAAGACTGTGTGTGACAATGCTGTGAACCTAGGTGCAGCATTATGCCGGGGCAAGATCATACACGCATGGATCACATTCTGAACCTGGTTGTCTAGCAATTTCTAGGTCACTATCCCAGTCTAGATACTGTGCTGCAGAGGGAATGTTCACTGTGTGCTCAATTCCGCCTTTTGTACCCCGCATCTCAATGACTTCCATCGCTACAGAAGTCTTTCGGCCTGCTGGTTAACCGCCTGATATGCGATGCGCCGACAGGATGGAATTCCACTCTGCACAGGTTGCCGCGACTGTGGCAGCAGCAACAAGCCCTGGTTCAGTATGTCATGACATATAGCCCAGGCCAACGCGATCCTGAGGTGGGGCCGATCATGCTGCTCTTGTGGCCACAGATCAAGACCTGCTCCCTTCTGCACAGTTTTGAAATGACTACTAAGATGCTTGGCGCTGAAGATACTAATATCTGTATAACTATTGCGGTCATCTACATTTTGCAGCACACTTTGACCTGTATGCAGAGTCAGATGGTGGTCCAAAGGGAAGAGGAAGTAAAAAAAAGGTATATATGGAAGGGATAACAAGATCTGAAAGGTCTGAGCTGTCAACAGCACAGATATGGGTGGCATGGGAGGGTGGAGTAGAGGGATCGATGAGGGCTCATGGTAGCAGCAAAACTGTTGATAAAGGTACAGTAGTTGAGGAAGAAATAGAGGAGGAAGAAGTTATGGGCATGGAAGACTCAGCAGATGAGGGAGATATTGATCAAGTTTTTGTTGTTCGAGATTGTTGAGAAAGGTTTGAGGAAGTAAGTGGGAATGTTACCCCGCTGCCACCAATACAACAAGGACTTGGGCTTCATAATTGTGCAAGATACATGAGTACCTTCTTGCTGCACTATCTGCAACATGATCCCCGGATTGTTAGGATTCAAAGTAATGCCGATTACTGGGTTGCCACACTGTTAGATCCCCAATACAAGAGTAAATTTAGCCAAATGATTCCCGCCCTGGAAAGGGACACATGCATGCAGAAGTACCAAAAGAAGCTTTTAGGCAATCTTGCTACTTTTTTACCCAAAACACCAGTGGCGGACATAGTGCACATCGCAGTTCTACACTTCCAACCCGGGGAACGTCTAGTCGTCATCACAAAAACATTACCAGTAGCAGTGTCTCAGATGAATCTCTTAAATGCAATTTCTGGGAGTCGTTTGACTTTTTTTCAGACCATCCTTTGCAATACCAGAAGAGAGGACAAGTCTGACACATAGTGAATGCCTAAAGAGGATGGTGCAGGTCTATCTACAACTCAATATCGATGCCATGACTGTGGAACTGGACCCTTGTGCATTTTGGGCTTCAAAAGTGGAAAAGTGACCTGAGCTCTCCACTAATGCCTTGGAGATTTTGTTGTGCCTGGCAGCCAACGTTCTCTTAGAATGTGTCTTCAGTGCTGCTGACAGTGTCCTGATGGATAAGCCCATAGGCTATTCACTAACAATGTAGACCGACTAATGTTTATCAAGATAAACAAGTCTTGGATCACCAAGGACTATTCGACCCCAGTGTCAGACTGGGGAGACTAGGCACTGGTGTACTTTTCAGTGTGCTGCATTCATCTCCCAAATACAAAATTTCAACTCTGTTACTTTAGTGGCTATGCCTGTTTTTTTTTAAAGGGAGACAATTGTTAGGGTTTCTTTGCTGTGTGTTCCATGACTTGAGCAGGGCTCTCTGAGCACAAACCTACTTCTGACACTCCTGCACCTATTACTAAATAATGAACCTTAAAATGCTGGGCCTATGCCTTCTGCCTTGTTGCCATTGTGGCCCAAATAAAATCTATAAGATGGATACAACCTTACTGTGGTCTGACACTAATTTTTGGAAAAGTGGGGCTTTTGTTAGGGTCTCCCTGCTGTGTGTTGAATGACTTGAGCAGGGCTCTCTGAGAACAAACCTACTCCTGACACCCCTGCACATGTTCCTAAATTATTAATCTTGAAATGCTGAGCCCATGACTCCTGTTGTTTTTCCACTGTGGCCCAATACAAAATCTATGAGATTTAACCACTTTACTGTGGTTTTAAACTAATGTTTTGAAAAGTGGGGACTCTTGTAAGGGTCTCCTTGCTGTCTGTTGCATGACTTGAACGGGGCTCTCTGAGCACAATAATTACTCCTGAGACTCCTGCACTGTTCCTAAATAATCAACATTTAAATGTTGGGCCTATACCCCCTGCATTGCTTCCATTGTGGCCCAATACAAAATCTATAATATGGATTTCACTTTTCTGTGGTTTTACACTCATTTTTGGAAAATGGGCACTCTTGTTAGGGTATCTTTGCTGTATGTGGCATGACTAGAGAAAGGCTCTCTGAGCACAAACCTACTCCTGACACTCCAGCACTGTTCTTAAATGATCAACCTTGAAATGCTGGGCCCAGGCCTTCTGTCTTTCTGCCATTGTGGCCCAATGCAATATCTAAAATAAGGACACCACTTTACTGTGGTGTAACCCTAATTTTTTGAAAAGTGGGGATTTTTGTTAGAGTGTCCTTGCTGAGTGTTGCATGACTTGAGCAGGGCTCCCTGAGCACAAACCTACTCCTGATACTCCTGCACCTCACCTATTTCTAAATGATTAACCTTGAAAGGCCTCCTACCTTTCTGCCATTGTGGCCCATTACAAAATCTTTAAGATGGATACCATTTTACTGTGGTCTGACACTAATTTTTGGAAAAGTGGGGACTCCTGTTAGGGTCTCCTTGCTGTCTGTTGCATGACTTGAGCAGGGCTCTCTGAGCACAATAATTACTCCTGAGACTCCTGCACTGTTCCTAAATAATCAACATTTAAATGTTGGGTCTATAACCCTGCATTGCTTCCATTTTGGCCCAATACAAAATCTATAATATGGATTTCACTTTTCTGTGGTTTTACACTTATTTTTGGAAAAGTGGGCACTCTTGTTAGGGTGTCTTTGCTGTATGCGGCATGACTAGAGAAAGGCTCTCTGAGCAGAAACCTACTCCTGACACTCCAGCACTGTTCTTAAATGATCAACATTGAAATGCTGGGCCCAGGCCTTCTGTCTTTCTGCCATTGTGGCCCAATGCAATATCTAAAATATGGACACCACTTTACTGTGGTGTAACCCTAATTTTTTGAAAAGTGGGGATTTTTGTTAGAATGTCCTTGCTGAGTGTTGCATGTGTGGCGCCCCGCAACGAGTGCGTCACAAGGGAGTATTGCAGCCGCAATATTCTCTAGACAAAGCAGTGAAATAGTTAACTCAGAGATCCAACCCAACATACAACACCTAGAACAGGGGACCAATCATAGGTCCTGGTGGGTGGAGTGTTAGGGTAGTGAAGAGAACACAATAATCTAGACAGTCAGAACAGAACTGAACAGAGTCTGGGATCTAGAGCCTAGAACACAGAACTTGGAGTGGAGCGGGGGCTCCGCACTCCGTGCGGGCCCCTGGGCCGTCACCGGTCGGGTGTCAGCACCTGAGGCCTTAACTACCGGGAATGGGCATATCTACACGGGTTCCCAAAAGACTCCCGTGCCCACAACTCACAGCCGGTTCACTGGTACCGAAGCTGGCAGCAGTTCACCTCTGCCACGCGAACCAGCCCCGTGGAGGAGCAGCTTTATAGGAGCACCCCACCACCAGCCAGTTTCCAGTCGTCTAACCAGCGGTGTACCCACCGAGGGACCCAAGGCTCCCCAAAGAATCCAGAACGTACATCATGGATAGGGCATTGAAGCAGCCTCCCCGTACCCGACCTGGTATTCCTGGGCGACGCTGGCAAGAGAAGCTAAGGAGGTAGAGAGGAGGTACACTGCGGATCTCTGAGGAGTACTATCACTGCTGAGTCCACCCGGTCTTCTACTCAACCACTGTAAGCCATGTACTGCCTGCTGGTTACAGTAAAGAACCGTTGCAGAGACTATCTGTGTCCGTGTCTCCTTATGAACTGTCCGTCATGAACTTAAGGTAACCGCAGCTGCCGCACAACATCTTGAGCAGCTCCAGCCCCCGGGGATCACCGCTCAGCCTGTGGGGAGCGTAACATCTTGCTGCTGTCCATCACCCCGGGAGGTTCCGCAGCGTCGGTAGTCCTTACCGAATCTACTCATAGGTGGCGTCACGAAGAAAACAAATTAAAACCCCTTTTTAATCTGTTCCCGTAAGACGACCTCAATTTTGATCTGCACCACACCGGGCCCCCACTACCGGCAGGCGCGGTCCACCCGTGACAAGGAAGGAGAAGAATCGCCTGTCTAAACCGGGAGTAACCCTGGCCCCTGGTGTGCGTCACATGACTTGAGCAGGGCTCTCTGAGCACAAAACTACTCCTAACACTCCTGCACCTGACCTATTTCTAAATGATTAACCTTGAAAGGCCTATTACCTTTCTGCCATTGTGGCCCATTACAAAATCTATAAGATGGATACTATTTTACTGTGGTCTGAAACTAATTTTTGGAAAAGTGGGGACTCCTGTTAGGGTCTCCTTGCTGTCTGTTGCATGACTTGAGCAGGGCTCTCTGAGCACAATAATTACTCCTGAGACTCCTGCAACTGTTCCTAAATAATCAACATTGAAATGCTGGGCCTATACGTTCCTGCCTTGCTGCCATTGTGGCTCAATACAAAATCTATAAGATGGATACCAGTTTACTGTGGTGTGACACAAATTTTTTGAAAAGTGGGGACTTTTGTTAGGGTATTTTTGCTATGTGTTGGATAATTTGAGTATGGCTCTCAAAAGCACAAACCTACTCTGGACACTCTAAAACGGTTCCTAAATGATAAACTTTGAAATGAGGGGCCCAGTCCTCCTGCCTTTCTGCCATTGTGGCACAATACAAAACTCTAAGATGGATTTCACTTTACTGTGGTCTGACACTAATTTTTGGAAATGTGGGGACTCTGTATGTGTCTAATTTTCTTTTAAAAAGTGAGACTCTTGTCGCAGTCTCCTTGCTGTATGGACCATGACTTTAGCAAGGTCTCTGAGTGTCACTTGTCACTCATCCTCCTTTTACTTCTATACCCTTTACTTAATGTAGAAAACTGCTGCCATTTTTCCCTGTGACTTATCCATCAGTTAATTCAAATTGAGTTTTACCCACCTCTGAAATTTAAGTGAATGTGAGCTACTTCCTATTTTTAGCTGATTTTGATAGAGCAGGCTGTCATAGACCATGTCTTCTATAGGGGTGAGACAATGCGCAAATAGGGTCTTATCTCATTACAGATATCAGCAAGAACCTTATTGAAAGCTGCTCACCTGGAAAAATTGTGTTACACACAACAATTATGCGCACCTGGGTACAGCTGCAGCAGGACCCACACATCCATGATCGACGTGGCGAATAATAGTTGTATTGGGAGAAGTGTCTCAGGATCCATGTTTCGGAGCGTTATCATGCTCCTTCCAAAGTTTTCCCTGAGAAGGAGCATGGTAATGCTCTGAAATGCATAGGAATAAAGAACACCCATTGAAACCAGTGCTCCAGTTTCTGGTTTCATTCATTTAGTAGGCGGATCCTGAGACACTTCGTCCCAATACGACTATAAACCATGTCTTGTGCACCCATGCTAAGCCATACGACTATTTGTATTTTAGGTAGATTGTTGTCTCTTTTCTAATGGCGGCACTTGTGTCACGCTTGCGGCAAGCCACATGCATTGTCTATGGGGCTTGCGGTAAGTATGCTGCAGACGCAGAAAGTGCGGTTTCGGCAGATGCGGCTGCGAAAAAAAACTAACGTGTTTTTTTTCGCAGACGCATCTGCCAAACGCAACTTGCTGCGTCTGCAGCATACTTACCGCAAGCCCCATAGACAATGCATGGGGTTTGCCACAAGTGCAGCCATTAGGCGGAAAATGCGGCAGATGCAGTTTTTTGACCGGATCTACCGCATTTTTTCAAAACCACCAGTGTGAAAGCACCCTTAAAGTGTATTCAGACTTACACTAGTGTTTTACTGAAAAAAATGAATGCAGAAATAAAGTTTAATAAGGACCTTTAGTGATGATTGATACTTGCGTTGTCTTTTGCCTTGCTCATAGCATCCTTGAGAAAGGCATGATCTTACATTCCAGATTCAAAATGGTCCACTTCTTCACGTTTTAATGTTGGTGTGCTTGTGACGTATCCTATTTCTCGTCCTTGACGTATTTTACTACATAGGTAAAAGTCAGTGCGCACCTATTGCAAGCGCATACATTATGAAGCAAAAGGTGTTGAGCTTAAAATAGTTCACATGGTGAGAAAATAAATGTCACAAGCTGCTTCTTCTAAAAAAACAGAAGAGATTTTCTTTAACACACTATCTAAGGTTCTTGCACATAGGGCATGTCTGATGATCATGTAGGCAAGGGGCACCATTAAATCTATCTAGTCACTAAAAACTTGTAAGTTTTTTTTTTAGCAGCAAAAATAGTGTAAAAGTTTAATTGCTGTAGGGACAGGTTTTAATGCTTTAAAGTTGTTTTTGGGGTTGACAGGATCCTTTAACAGTGTGCTGTTTACTTTTCATATTTGATATTATCAAGTGTTATAGCTCTGCACCAGTGTTCTATCTATCTATCTATCTATCTATCTATCTATCTATCATCTATCTATCTATCTATCTATCTATCTATCTATCTTCCATTATCCTCTCTTATGCTATTCTAATGTTTCCAGTATGGGAAAAACCATGCTTAAAATGCTGTCAGTGTGTTGTGTGATCTTTTATTGTACCCATTGACTTTCTCGGAGGAGACTTGCATCAACTCGCAGCATGTAGCTACTTTTTTCTCATCCAGAATCTGGATGACAAAAAGCTAAACAGAAACGTTCATCTGCTTTCACTCATTTGTTAATGAAATTAATGCAAAATGTATATGCTCATGTCCCTGAGCCCTAACTCAATGTCAACTTCTCTGTATAAAGGACCTGTGTGATGTCACAACCATTTGACCATAATGGGTGGAGCTGAGAAACAAAATCATTAAGGTCTGTGTGGCCTATTATAGGCACATGGTTGTGACATCACACAGGTCCTGACAGCATTTTCTGAAATTGCTGTCTCTGAAAACTGTTAACTATTAAACTGCCGGATGACTGCTTGACTTGTTACTCAGCTAGCTAATGAAAAAAGTGTAAGGTGTTAATATGCTTTTGTGGGATGAATACAACACGATTTTTTTTATTTATTATTTTAAAAAAAAAAGAAAAAAAAGTTTTTTTAATGAACACTGCATGATCTAAATAACATTCTGACAGGTTCCTTTAACACAACACATTACACTTTGCATATCATTACAAGAGTGCATGACATAAATAAACTATACAACAACACATATCTTTAAGGGGGAATGTGGGCAATATGTCCATCTCCTTACATAAAGAAGGACAAATTCTGTAGTATACAGTAAATGAATATACAATTACTAGATCGCGGCCCGATTCTAAAGAATCGGTTAGTCTAGAATCCATATATAGTTTATTTACTAATAGTTACGGGAGTGCGGTGAAATGATTGTGTGTATACAGGCGGCTTTGTGGGTAGCAGAGTATATAGGCGACTCTGTGGGTAGCAGAGTATACGGTGGCTCATTGGTTAGCACTGTGCGGTGGGCTCAGTGGTTAGCACTGCGCAGTGGCTCAGTGGTTAGCACTGCGTGGTGGCTCAGTGGTTAGCACAGCGCGGTGGCTCAGTGGTTAGCACAGCGCGGTGGCTCAGTGGTTAGCAGTGAGTTGCGGTGAAGTGGTCAGCGCGTTGCCGTGGGCAGAGTGGTCAGCGCAGTGCCGTGGGCAGAGTGGTGAGCGCAGTGCCGTGGGCAGAGTGGTCAGCGCAGTGCCGTGGGCAGAGTGATGAGCACAGTGCCGTGGGCAGAGTGGTGAGTGGAGTGCCGTGGGCAGACCGGTCAGCGCAGGCCGTGGGCAGAGTGGTGATCGCAGTGCCGTGGGCAGAGTGGTGAGCGCAGTGCCGTGGGCAGAGTGGTGAGTGCAGTGTCGTGGGCAGAGTGGTCAGCGCGAGTTGCCGTGGGCAGAGTGGTGAGCGCAGTGCCGTGGGCAGAGTGGTGAGCGCAGCGCCGTGGGCAGAGTGGTGAGCGCAGTGCCGTGGGCAGAGTGGTGAGCGCAGCGCCGTGGGCAGAGTGGTGAGCGCAGCGCCGTGGGCAGAGTGGTGAGCGCAGTGCCGTGGGCAGAGTGGTGAGCGCAGTGCCGTGGGTAGAGTGGTCAGAACAGTGCTGTGGGCAGAGTGGTGAGCGCAGTGCCGTGGGCAGAGTGGTGAGCGCAGTGCCGTGGGCAGAGTGGTCAGCACAGTGCCGTGGGCAGAGTGGTCAGCGCAGTGCCGTGGGCAGAGTGGTCAGCGCAGTGCCGTGGGCAGAGTGGTGAGCACAGTGCTGTGGGCAGGGTGGTGAGTGCAGTGCCGTGGGCAAAGTGGTGAGCGCAGTGCCTTGGGTAGAGTGGTCAGTGCAGTGCCGTGGGCAGAGCGGTCAGCACAGTGCCATGGGCAGAGTGGTCAGCGCAGTGCCGTGGGCAGAGTGGTCAGCGCAGTGCCGTGAGCAGAGTGGTCAACGCAGTGTCATGGGCAGAGTGGTCAGCGCAGTCCCGTGGGCAGAGTGATGAGCGCAGTGCCTTCGGCAGAGTGGTCAGCACAGCACCGTGGGCAGAGAGTGGTCAGCGTAGCGCAGTGGGAAGAGTAGTCAGGGCAGAGTGGTCAGCGCAACGCTGTGGGCAGAGTGGTCAGCGCAGCGCTGTGGGCAGAGTGGTGAGCGCAGTGCCGTGGGCAGAGTGGTGAGCGCAGTGCCGTGGGCAGAGTGGTCAGAGCAGTGCCGTGGGCAGAGTGCTGAGCGCATTGCCGTGGGCAGAGTGGTGAGCGCAGTGCCGTAGGCAGAGTGGAGAGGAGCAGTGCCGTGGGCAGAGTGGTGAGTGCAGTGCCGTGGGCAGAGTGGTGAGTGGAGTGCCGTGGGCAGAGTGGTGAGCGCAGTGCCGTGGGCCGAGTGGTAAGCGCAGTGTCGTGGGCTCAGTGGTTAGCACAGCGCGGTGGCTCAGTGGTTAGCACAGCGCGGTGGCTCAGTGGTTAGCAGTGAGTGCGGTGAAAGTGGTCAGCGCGGTGCTGTGGGCAGAGTGGTCAGCGCAGTGCCGTGGGCAGAGTGGTGAGTGCAGTGCCGTGGGCAGACTGATGAGCACAGTGCCATGGGCAGAGTGGTGAGTGGAGTGCCGTGGGCAGACTGGTCAGCGCAGTGCCGTGGGCAGAGTGGTCAGCACACACACACACACACATATATACATACACACACACACACTCCGCTATACTTACCACCGGCCCTGCGTCTTCTCCCCGCCTGGATCCTCAGTGGACATGTCGCCGCCCCCAGACGACTGGATCCAATATGGCGTCCGGGAAGTCTCGCGAGTCTGGCAAGACTTTCCGAACCCCATATTGGATCCAGTAGTTCGGGAGCGGCGACATGTCGACTGAGGATGCAGGCGGCGGATGCAGGGCCGGTGGAAGGATAGGTATGTATAGGTATGTATAGGTGTGTGTGTGTATAAGTGTGTGTGTGTCCCCGCTTACGGCCGCCATCTTGCTTCACCCTCAACGGGTGTAAAGCTCCGGTGACGTCACTGGACAAAGCGACGGAAGTGCCGGACAAAGTGACGGAAGTGCCTTCGGCTTCTATATATTAGATGTATCAAATAAAGGCAAAGGCAAAGTTCCTTTAGACAATTCCTGTCAATTATAAGATTTATAATTTCATGGTTTATGGTTCTCACAATTGGGTGCATGCTGGTTATTATCTAAACTTCCTCACTCAATTCATTGTTTGCACTCACAGATTTTGACAGAATAATATATTATATATATATACATATATATATATATATATATATCAAATTTATTTTGTATTTTATTTTCTTGGATGACCTTTGCAAAATGTAAGGTAAGTTTCACAAAATGAAAAAGGAAAGCCTAAAGGCACAGTACATGCCCCGGAGTATCCTACAGCTTCTGAGGAGAAATGGATATTAATGAAATATGTAATAGTCCTTGACTTTGTTTTTTGTTTTTTTGTATAATGATATGGAAGTTAGCTGCTTCCATAAATGAGTGTAGTTGGTTTTAGTATTATATTTATTTTATTTAATAAATAATAATTATAATTATTATTACATAATTTATAATAAATGAATCACAATAGTTTGACCTGCCTTAAGAGAGTCTGCTAGCCAAAAACTCACAGTATGATCCAAACACAAAGCTTGTAGATTATATAGTGCCTATAAACATTGCACTAAGGTTGTAAGTAATGCCTCCATTTATAAGAGAATTAAATGTGTTCTAATATGCTAATTACGGTGCTCAAAGTCCCCTTGATGTAGTCCCCTTGATGTGGCTATCTGGCTCAGTGTATTCCTTTTCATGCACCCATCACTATTACTGTAAGATAGTTACATGTCACAGCAAGCGTACTACATGCACCAGAAACACGTCAGTGGTGTTTCACTTTTGGCCTTTTAAGGATGTTTTGTGGAGCTTTTAATAAGAATGAATAAAACTTAGGGCATTTTTAACAAAGCAGCTGGATCCTATTTCATTTACTTGTCCTCCCCTATGAGCAGTGATGTTGAGCTCTGAGGAATTACGGACTATTGTGGTGAGCTGTCTACTCCTATTATTTTATCATATTAATAATACTTAATGGTCAATTTACTGTTACAATTAAAGGGGATCTGTCATGTCCTTTTTTGTTATTAAACCATCCCCACTTGCATTTAGATCATATAGTGTTTATTAATAACCTTTTTATAAAAAAAATCATTGTATTTATCCAAAATAGGATTTTAACAGCTTATACATTTTTTTTAGCTAGCTGACAACAACAATCAAGAAGTCATCCAGCTGGTTAACGGTTAACAGTTATCAGATATGTCATTAAACTCAAGGTTGAGCCTGGAATGTTTGGGCTCCTTCTAGGCTGGTGGGCATTACCAGATTGGTTGGTGGGTATGTCTAAGTTTCCTCCCATCCAGTACAATGCAAAGGAATGCTTTACCCCCCTGAAACCACCCAGACCACTGCATCTATTATAAACAACTCCATGTCCATGTGGACTTAAAAAATAATGATTATTCGGTCTGGAATGGTCAGGATGCATTTCGAACAAGCCCCTATCACGTGATGACAATTATGTCATACCTGGAAGCAGCCTATACGGTCTAACATTTACCCTGAACTCAAGGTAAACTGCTCTGTATAAGAGCCCTGTGTGATGTTATGACCATGTGACCATAATGGACAGTGCTAAGTGAGCTAAATCATTATGGTGTACGTAGAGTTAGCTTCATCTATTATAGTCACATGGTCGAGACATTATACAGGTCTTTTCAGGATTTTCTGAAATTTGGCTAAACCGTTAACTATTAACTACTTGACTGTTTAGCCAGCTTTCTAATGAAAATATGTAAGTTGTAAAAATGTGTTTTTGGGATGAATACAATATTGATGAATAATAATCTAAAAACATTGTGGGTGTTTTAATAGCCAAAAAAGACATGACAGATTCCATTTAAAGTAGAAATAATCAAAGAATTTTCTTAAATAAATAGAGTTTCAAGAAATTGTACTTCCAAATCAAGATGTTCTGGGTAATAAAAGTATTTACTGCAAATCCCAAGTTAGAGTATTTATTGGGTCCCGTTTAACGCTTTAAATGGAATCTATCATTAGGGTCAACCCTCCTAAGCCATCTACAAGGCAATGCAGGAAGGGTCGGTTTAAGGCAAAGAGGGGCCCTGAGAAATAGTGTCAAATAAGGCCACAAATGCTAACATTTTTCTACCATCACACAAATCTTTAGGTTGCATTTATAGGAGCTAAGTTCAGGCCATTAAAAGAGCGCGATCGTCAATATTAATGTAATTCAGCACTTGTATTATGGCCTCTTTATACAGGCTGAAGAAGAATGATGGGCACAGAATGATCACCAGTAGATCAATCTGTCCCCATACCTATCCCTTTATCAGCAGCACATCTGCGATGGCAATGTGTTGCTGGAAGCCAATGATTTTTGTTTCATCATAAACAATCCAATCTCCAGATGATTGAGTAGCATTTTGCTTACTCCCTGGGTGATTGCAGATATTTTTACATTGACAAGATTTTGTCTGAGCTGCCAGTATTTATAAATGTGCAAGCTTCACACAGACTGCGTGTGACAAGCACTCTGCTTGTTAATATACATATATGTATATAAACACGGCACACACATTTATACACAGTGCACATACATACACATATATGTACAGTATACAGAGAATTGTTACACACATTTATACACAGAAAACATATATATTGAGACATACACAGAGTACCTACATACAGACGCATGTATACACAGTGCACCTACATTGGGGAAGATAAAGTAATTGATACACTGCCGATTTTGCAAGTTTTCCAACCTACTAAGAATGGAGAGGTTTATAATTGTTATAGAAGGTACACTTCAACTGTAAGAGAAAGAACCTAAAACATTCCAGAAAATCACTTTGTATCATTTTTAAATAATTAAATAGCATTTTATGGCATGCAAAAAGTATTTGATCACTACAAACCAGCAAGAATTCTTGCTGTCCTAAACCTGTTAGTTTTTCTTTAAAGGGAACCTGTCACCTAGTTTATGGGCCCAAATCTATCACTACCTGTCCCTGCAGCTTCCTACTACATCCCTAACCATCCCTGTCTGATCTAAATGTGTACTGTAATCACTGGGAAAAGTGCTTTGATCACTTACATTCTTGTATGGTAAGCTTCATGGTGTTGACCAGACTGTAGACATCGTGGTCATTCTATAATCATCCATCTCCTCCCTTGCTCTTGTTATTACCCCCGAAGGGAGTGGTATCCGGCTTCCCATGCGTGCTTCCTGCGGTCATACTAAGTGCCCGTCTTCTGGGTGTGATGCGTGGCTGCATCATATCCTGTCATGCGCAGTCTTGTTAGCAGTGCAGTGTACGGAGCAGCTTCATAATATTCCCTGAAGATCTCCGTCTGTCGGCACGCAGTTATGCACTGCCGTAAATGAAACCACCGTAAAAGCTGAAAAGTTGCTGTATATGAAGCTGCCATAAAAGCTGTAAAAAAAGCTGCTGTAAATGAAGGCTCATAAAGCCACTCAGCAGTCCATTCTGGTAACCCAGACTCTGACGTCACCACAATCACTGCAAGGAGCAGCTCAGTTTACGGCAGTGTTTGTGATGAAGTCAAAGTCGGGGGGTCACACGAGTTCACGGCTCAGTTGTGAACGCGTTTGAGCTTTCGCACAGTGCTGAGCTCACTCTGAGCCTGATTGTCCCTCTGAACAGATATATGTGTCTGTTCAGAGCAATGAAGCAGAGCTGAACATGCTCTGCCTGTGGATTACGTCAGAGGGAGTTATTTTTTGTTAATAAAGATGGGGTCCCTAAATGTGTTTGTGTTTTTACTTCTATTAAATTATTTTTTCTCTGTGTTGTTTTTTATGGATGTTTGGTAGAAATTCATGGTGGCTGGGTCTAATTTTGCCTGACATCATAAATTTCAGGTTTAGAACCAGCTGACAATACAAAGTAGGCACTAACTCCATTATTACTGAGCATGCCGAGGCTGCTGGACAAGCCGGGTAAAGCACCTGAAAGTGGTGCTTCAAATAATGCACCATTTTTAGGGGAGGCTGTGTGCTGTGATTTTCAGTATGGGTGCCCAGAATGCTTGGGCCTTACCGTGCCAAGAATCCAAGCCTCCAACTGCCTGGATTCCCTGTATTTTGATTGCCAGCCAAGTTAAAGCCAGGACAGGGTGGCAGCCTGCAGCTGTCTACTTTATCTGTGCTGAGAATCAAAAATACCGCAAAGCCCAACATCGTTTTTTAAAATTATTTAGTTATTTTTACATTACTATGATGATGAGTATAGCTGGAAAAGAAAGGCGCTACATAGGGTATACCTGTATAACTAAATAAAACTAATTGTAAGTTAAAATTGCTCACATTTTGTAGTTGTGTGAGTCACAACCAACTGAGAAAACCTGTGATACCAATCCGATATCCTGGTGGTGACGATTTGCAGCAGTCTCCCCAAGGCAGCTCCGAATTTCGTATACATAAAGAATAGGGGATTTTGACCACATTTCCGTGCGTTTGAAATAAATCTCAGATTTAACGCATGGAAGTGCTGTCAAAAACTCCTTTTCTTTATATATATGAAATACATTACTAAGATGTCAGTCAATCTGTGAAGGGCCCAACAGCCAATCACAAACGCTGTCGCAAAGAATGGACTTCTGTGATTGGCTGCTGGAGTAACCTGAAAACACCCCAAACATTCTATCATCTAGAATGTATGGGCAGATTCCAGGTACTCCAACAGAAAATCACAGACACCCATTCTCTGTGACAGCATCTGTGATTGGCTGTTCCAATCACACTTCATTTCCTCAATCTGTTTGGTGATTGAGCTTGGTTGCCATATACATGAGTGTATGGCCACCAACCTTCCATTATAGTGTGTTAAATAAATATTTTAAAAAAATGCATGAAGCTTTGCAGTATTTTTTAGTCTAGCCCAGTGAAAGCCAACAGCTACGAGCTGCCACACTCAGCTGCCTAATTTTACCTTCGCTGGCAAAAAATACTTGAGCTCTGCCCTATTTTTTTTTCCGGTCAAGGTGAACTTAGGCAGCTGAAGGCTGGTATTCTCAGCAGGGTGAGGGTCCATTGTTTTAGGACCCTCGATGCTAAAGAATAGCAGCCCACAGCCACCCCTGAAAAAGGTGCATTCATTGTAGTACCATTTTCAGACACATTACCAGACTCTTCCAGCAGCTCCAGTGACAGTGGCACACTGGATAATAAGGGGTTAATGACATCTTTTTATTGCCAGTTGGTATTAAGCCCTGAGATTCTTAATGTCAGGCCAATATTAGACCCGGCCATTAAGAATCTCAAATAAATTGTTAAAAAAGACACAACACAGAGACAAATTATTTTACTCATAATAAAAACACAAAGGCATTTAGTGACTCCATCTTTATTAACCCCTCCCCACCTTCATACTTCTCTACGATCCTTGTCTTCTCTTTTCCTGAACACATGCAGCTCTCCTACATCAGAGACTTCGTGGATGAAGAACACATCCACTCCCTGTGGTCCCTCATCACTGAATGAGTAAGCTGAAACCTGCAGCATGGTAAGTGATGACATCACCCCAGGACATCATTGCCATAGTAACGGAGTGAGCGGTTACTTTAGCAATGGTGTCCTCAGTTACTCCCTGATTACCCCACCACTATTCCTGTTCCCTGTAGCTTGTGAATGACCCATGAGGATAGAGACTCGGTAAACCTGGAGTTATTGGGGTGACCCGAGGACACCATTGCCATAGTAACCACTCACTTGGGAACTATAGCAACGGTGCCCTGCCATGACCTGTGAGCATTATGAAGCCACTTCGTACACCCCACTGCTAACAAGTGTGTTAATGATGGCCATGAGTCATACCCGGAAGAAAGGCACATAGTACGACCACGGAGAGCACACATGGGAAGCCGGATATCACACCCACCAGGAAGTGACAACAGGAGCAAGGGGGGAGAAGGATGATTAGAGAACACGCACAGTGTCTACAGTCTGGCCGACACCATGAAGAGTACCATACAAGAGTGTAAAAGAGTAAAGCACTTTTCCCAGTGATTACAGTACACATTTAGGTCAGACAGGGATGGTTAGGGATGTACTAGGAAGCTGCAGGGACAGGTAGTGTTAGGTTTGAGGGCATAAGCTAGGTGACAGGTTCCTTCTAAGAAGTCCTCCTACTTTGAACTCATTACTTGTTTTAATTGCACCTCTTTGAACTGATCAGCTTATATAAAAGACACCTGTCCCCACACTCAATCAATCACAATCCAATCTCTCTGTTACCATTAGTAACATAACATACTCATACTCTTATGGAATAAAATCCTGCAGGACACGCAATGTCTCCCTGCTCACGCCAGCACATGTCCATGTCTCTTTGAAGTTCTCCATTGACCATCTGGATGAACCAGGTATAGGAGAAGGTCATGTGGCAGATAAGACAAAAATAAAACTTTTTGGTATCAACTCAACTCGGTGTGTTTGAAGGAAGGAGAAGGATGAGTACAACCCCAAGAACACTGCCCAACCATCAAGCATGGGGGTGGAAAAATCACTTTGGGGGTGCTTTTCTGCAAAAGGGACAGGATGATGGGACCGTACTTAAAGGAGGCTGAATGGGGCCATGTATGATGAGATTTTGGGCTACAACCTCCTTCACTTAGTAAGAGCATTGAAAATGGGTTGTGGCTGGGTCTTCCAGTATGACAATGACCCAAAACACACAGCCAGGATATGTAAGCAGGTGCTCCTTAAGAAGCATTTCAAGGTCCTGGAGTAGCCTAACCAGTCTTCAGACCTGAACCCAATAGAAAATCTTTGGAGGGAGCTGAAACACAATGTATTTTAGTGACAACCCTGAAACTTGAAAGATCTTGAATGAGATCTTATTTCTACAGATAATGTCTTCATATCTGTGTTATTTGCCTTAGACAAATATATATTAAAATCCTAATTATGGGTCATTCCATGTCAAGTGAACCAATGATTATTACCTCTATATTTTTAATTCTTTTGAGATTTTGTTATTTGATAATAGCATGTCAGACAATGCAAAATGTGAAGAGAAAAATTTTTTAAAAAATTTATTTTTTTTTTAAATGATTTTCAAAGTTTGGAAAAAGTGTGAATTTCGCTGTTGCCTGCCTTTACGTTTCTCCTCATAACTAAGGCTAGGAATAAGATAGAGAGACAAAATAAACACCATTCTACTCAGAACTATACAGGCTTTCACCAGATATGTCACAAGAGGATCTTTGTTAATATTTTACCCATGTGATCGCAAGCGCAAAACTTTAAAACGTATTTCCGAAAAATCGGCGTTCTTTAAATATTTCAAAAACTGCCCATGTGTCTGCTTTGCTCTTAGCCACATCTGTACCAAATTTCAAGTTGGGATCGCAATGGGATCATATTTTAACATATTTTACTATTAATAGCGTCAATGGGTCATTCCATATCAAGTGATCTAAATATGAATATTTTTTTTTACCTGACGTCTTTAGATTTTTTTTTTTTTTTTCCTTTATGAAGTACTACTTTAGTTAATTACAAATTAAAAGTTTGGAATTTTTTTCTTCATCAGTTAATTTTTTACAGATTTTTAAAGTTTAAAAAAAGGGTGAATTTTGGCCTGGTACGACTTTAAATTTTTTTATCTCGGGCTAGAAATAAGATAGAGAAACAAAATAAACACCATTCTACTCAGAACTGTCCAGGCTTTCACCAGATATGTCACAAGAGTATATTTGTTAATTTTAATTTTTTACCTATGCGAATGCAAACGCAACATTTTGAAACGCATTTCCGAAAAAAACATTTTAATAAAAATTTTCCAAAACTGCCCATGTGTCTTTTATGCTCTTAGCCACATCTGTACCAAATTTCAAGTTGGGATCGTGATGGGATCATATTTTAAAATATTTAACTATGGTTAATCTCATTTTTATTAAATTTTGAAAAAACATATGAAAGACATACATTCAATCTTTTAACAAAATCTTGAGACATATAAAATATACAAAAAGAGAATTCACAAAGTTATTAGTAACTTTAAGATAAGCTGCAAATTTACTTTTGCGCTTATCTCTGGTGCAATATATACTACAATCTAAATATAATTCCAAACACTCAAGTATACAACCTTTCTCAGGGTTTTGAGATGTTCTGATGTCAAGGGGACAAGCAGCCCCAGCAGAATGATTTTTATTACTTGGCCCCTTCTAACAGGTTGACCACGTAAGTGGGTCATTACCCGTTGAGGCCTAGTTGGAATAGTCTATCGACTGGTGTACCGGAAAGGAAGGCCGAAATATTAATGATCTACTCACAGCTCAGAGTTTTCGATACCTGTCTAATGTTCACTAGAATTCTGAAGGTATAGGCGTAGAAAGGAAATACCTAGACTGAATGTATCAGATGGGAAGAAAAGAGAGATAGAAAAGAAGAGAGAGAGAGAAGAGAAACAAAAACCATTAGAAAAAGTTATACTGGGAAAGAAAAGCCACGTAAGAAAAAAAGAAAAAAAGGAGGGGGGGGGGACGGGTGAGGTATGGGAAGGAGAAAGGGTACTCATCCCACTGGCTCCCCATCAGCCAGAGGTCGAGCCATATTATCTGTGCTGGAAAAGATACTCCTAAATTCTGCAGAGTCGTGAAAAAGAATCCATTCAACCCAAATCCCTAAGAATTTGTTCCGAGATCCCGACGCATCAGCTGCGAGCTCCTCCACTCGATATGTGTCCATCAATTCTTTGAACCAATCAAGTAGAGATGGAGCCCGGCTTGATTTCCAGAACCTCGGGATCACAGCACGAGCAGCCGAGATGCAAAAGCGGAGAATATCCCTCTTCTGTAGCCCAATAGGACCTGGAAAAAATGGATAACATTGCCGATTCTGGGCAGCATTCGGCTTCTTTACCTGTTATCCGGGCGTATGCATTGAAAACCTCAGACCAGAACCGCCGGATTTCCCCACGACTCCACCAAATGTGTATCATTGTACCCTTCTCTTTCCCACAGTGCCAGCAGGTATCAGGGGTTCCAGGGAACATGTTCCGGAGTGTCGTCGGGCACAAGTACCATCTAGTGAGCAGCTTATAGCTTCTTTCTTGTGCAGAACAAGCGCTAGCTAGTGAGTGAGTAAATATAAAGCATTTCTGCCAATTAGCTTCTGAAATGCTACACCCCAATTCCCTCTCCCAAGCACGTTGGAAGTAAAGGGTGCCCTGCTCTCTCATGGACCCTAAGGCCTGGTATAGAAATGATATTTTGCGCCTCGGTGGAGCCTCCAGTTGGAATAACCTCTCCAATACGTTGGGCGTCAATCTTACCCTGCAAGAGTGGTCAGCTGAATATAATTATGCTCTGTATTGGAGAAATTCGAATCACTTAAGAGGTCTCGTAGGTTCTTTGAGTTGTAGCTCCGCCATCGGGGGCAAACCACCACTGGACAGAGTCTGTCCTACTCGGGTGTCATCCACAATCCGCCAACATAAAAATCTCTGCATGTCAAATCTGGGTGGGAAAGATGGGTTGGAAAAAAGGGGAGTCAAAGGGCTAAGTCTGTCGTTTAAGCGGAGGGTTTTCGTCACAAGGTGCCATACCTTCAAGGTGTTTCTGGTCATGTCTGTCAAAGGTACTAGGTCTGTGGAGTCTTTAGGGGAAATCCAAAGCAGGTGTTTCAGCGGAATCCCCAAACCCTCTTGCTCCACCCCTACCCATTTCTTGGAGGACGCATGATAATGCCAATCTAGAGCTCTAACAAGAGAGGAAGCCTCAAAGTACGCTCGTATGTTGGGTAGTCCAACCCCTCCTCTGGTCTCGGGCAAGGATAGGATATTCATTCGCAATCTGGACCTCTTGCCCCCCCAGACAAATCTAAGGATCATAGATTGCATTTTGGAGAGGAAACCTCTATCCAATAGAACAGGAACTGTCTGAAAAGTATATAAGAGTCGGGGCAAGACATCCATCTTGACTACGTTTATTCTCCCGAACCAGGATAGCTTTAATTGTCTATAGGAGGTAAATGCCGATTCCGCGTTAGTCAAAAGGGGTTGATAATTTAAATTGAATATTTGTTTAAGATCTTTTGGTATAAGGACTCCCAAGTACTTAATGGCTTCTACTTTCCATTTAAATGGGAACTGTTTAGATAGATGAGAAACCAATTCTCCAGGCAAAGAAATATTGAGTGCCTCGGTTTTGGAGCAATTCACTTTAAAGTTGCTCAATTGTCCGAACCGTTCAAACTCCATTAAGACCGAAGGGATGGAGACCAGGGGCTGGGAGATGTAAAGTAGCAGGTCATCTGCAAATAAGGCTAATTTGTGATGACTCTGTCCCAGCTTGACCCCATGGACGCATTCATTGGACCTAAGTGCAAAATATTTAACTATTATAGTGTCAATTCAAAAGTCACCAAGAACACAATCAGTCATTTTTTCACAATTGCCCGTCAATAGTTTGAATTTGATATAAAGAAACATAGTCTTGTAACATCTCAAATGAAAGCTGTTACCGTTCTGAGTAAAATGATGCCTCTCCCACTTCATTATCTTATTTCTAGCCTGAGATAAAAAAATTTAAAGTCGTACCAGGCCAAAATTCACCCTTTTTTTAAACTTTAAAAATCTGTAAAAAATTAACTGATGAAGAAAAAAATTCCAAACTTTTAATTTGTAATTAACTAAAGTAGTACTTCATAAAGCAAAAAAAAAAAAAAATCTAAAGACGTCAGGTAAAAAAAAATATTCATATTTAGATCACTTGATATGGAATGACCCATTGACGCTCTTACTAGTAAAATATGTTAAAATATGATCCCATTGCGATCCCAACTTGAAATTTGGTACAGATGTGGCTAAGAGCACAGCAGACACATGGGCAGTTTTTGAAATATTTAAAGCGCGCCGATTTTTCGGAAATGCGTTTTAAAGTTTTGCGCTTGCGATCACATGGGTAAAATATTAACAAATATCCTCTTGTGACATATTTGATGAAAGCCTGGACAGTTCTGAGTAGATTGGTGTTTATTTTGTTTCTCTATCTTATTTCTAGCCCGAGATATGATAGAAAATGTAAAGCCATACCAGGCCAAAATTCGCACTTTTTTAAAACTTTAAAAATCTGTAAAAAATTAACAGATAAAGAAAAAAATTCAAAACTTTTTTTTTGTGATTAGATAAAGTTGTTCTTCAGATAGAAAAAATTTTTTAAAAATCTGAGGACGTCAGGGAAAAAAATATTCATTTTTGGATCACTTGACATGGAATGACCCCCATATAATATAGATTAGATAATCTTGAGAACAAAATAGCTGATCACAAAAAAGTTAGAGACAGACATTGAAGACTATAAAAAAATAAAGTGTATACCTTGAGAATCACAAAAAGCAACAACTCTATTTTTAAAAAAGAAGACGTTTTAACAAGAATAAATAAAAGCCACATAAAAATGTGGAATCCGACGTTTTCCTAATTTCACATACAATAGAAGAATATGCTACTTATATTTCTAAAAACACAGAAGGAGGGAAGGCAGAACACATAGTAGGTCTGTGCTACGAACTGAGGCACAACAAGAACAGACTGTAAATTGTCCAGTTTGGAATTGTCTGCCCATATCTTCTCTTCTGCTAAATTATTTGTGTTATCTAAAGGGTTAGGGTTTAGCTCTGTGAAGAAGTTTTATATTTTCAAGACATTGCTTGATATAAATAAATTCGCTATAAATGTATCTTTAAAATGTCATTTCTCTGACAAGGAACGTAACACTGTTTCCCAAAATGTTGATGTTACATATAGTGTCTCTGACAGCACTGCTCCTGTACAAGGCTAGGGTCATACTTGCATGCATTTTTTAAGGTTGTTCCTGACAGCCTGCATTTTTGGGCTGCGTTTTTGCAGTTAGGTCAGGAGCAGCCTTAAAAAACGCATTAAAAAACGCATGGTACCATGTAGTGCCATGCGTTTTGCATGCATGACCCATAAGGCCCCATGTTAAAAAGACGCATTCGTTTTTGGAAAAGCACCAAAAAATGTCTCAAGAGATGTTTTTTGGCGCTGAGCCAAAAACCATCATCCACCTTTAGCCATGCATTTTTGGCATTAAGCATGCGTTTTTTTGTATTGGGGTCTATGGATGCATTTTTGTCATGCGATTTTCACACAATCCAAGTGTGAAAATCACATGGTAAATTGCATCCAGCCCTCAAGTGTGAACCTAGCCTTAGGCAGCTTTCACACAGGCTATTTTCAAATCCATATGGATCCTTGAATTTCATGGAAACCAGATGGACAGGCACAGATCTGTGACAAATTGATGTCAACAGATGTCCATGGACAGTTTTTTTAGGGATCAGTCATCAGTCACCAGAGATAGGGGTGGGAAGAGCTGTACTTGCTTCGAGCATGCTCAGTGCAGCAAAGTGGATCTGTTTCACTGATCCACTTTTTTCATGGATCCGTCCTCCATAGAGCTCTAACATAACTTTATACGGATACCAACGGATCCATATATATCCGTTTGTGTCCACGATTTTCAATGAAGCCAAGAAATGGAGCAGTTTCCTTTTCTAGGTACATGAAAAATGTGGACAACCAACAGAAACGTCACAAACAGAGACACAAGGATGGCCACTTTAGGACCAATCCGTGCCCATAACATAACTTGGGAGACCATAAGGATCATTCCATCCGTTTCAAAATGGATGGACACGGATTTGCAAATTTGCCAGTGTGAAAGCAGCCTCATTCAAAGATCTCCTGCACATTAGTTACATGAGAAATCTACTTTCACAGTCCTCAACATATGATACAATCCCTCAGATAATTTTACTACACATAATCCGTATTTCTATCCGTTACAGTCCATGTCTAGATCTTTCAAGATCTCGTGGAAAAGGATCTAATTGTATTAGATCAACAATCCAATAAAAATAACTTAACTTAGATCTGAGAATATAGCATTAAACGAACTTAACTCTAATGCTGAAATTGTGATACGGGCTACAGACAAACGGGGAGGAATAGTAGTCTTGGATACTGAACTATATTTCAGTGCTAATCATTAACTTCTTAGGGTACCGTCACACATGGCGATCTCCCGGGCGATGCCATAGGCGACGCACGCGCACGCATTTGCGTGTCGCCTGAGGTTGCCGTCGCTCATTTACACTAGGCAACGCTCGGGCAACAACTTAGGCGACGCTCGGGCGACAACCCGATCGGAAATTGCCTGAGCGTCGCCCAAGGCCCAGGGGTGATCAAGTTGCTGGTCGCCACTTCCACGTCACAATGAGCCACCATATTGGAGATGTGGGCGTAAATTTGAGCCGCATCTCGAAGATAGGTGTTAACATAATGTTGTGTGACGCCTTGAAGATGTGTGATTGGTCATTATTTTAATGTCCTTCCTTGTTCGCCACACCACAATAGACAACTCTCGTGTGATGTGTCACGGATTATTGCTATATGCATTGGCGTTGCCAAGAAGGCAAAGCACGACGCTCGTGTACAGTAAATATGTACAGCGCTTTTGTTAAGTGTGTTGTGCTATTGGGTTGTCTAATAAAATCACTCTTGCTTTCTTGGTCTGGATAATATTGCAGCCTTGAAAGTATGTGTGTGCACAGATATTTGTGTGTTTGCAGTTATGGGATGTATAGATCACCTATCATTTCCTTCTCCATGCTGACTAAGGCTACGTTCACACACTGCGTATTTTTATGCAGATGTGCTTTTTTACGCGCGTATTTTGTGAAATACGCAGCTCCTTTCACACACTGCATTTTTTTCTGCATTTTTCTTATCATGTGGGCAATGGAAAAACGCGCGCATAAAAAAAGCATAAATATGCAGTGTGTGAATGGATTGTGTCAAAACCCATAGGTTTGGCTGGGCTGCTTATCCAGAATTGTGTTTTTCACTACAAAAAGCGCGTGTAAAAAAACGCAGCAAAAAACGCAGAGAAGCAGCAAAATACGCAATGTGTGAACTTAGCCTTAATTTGGGATGTAATGACATTTGTGTTTCTGTTAAAGCACACATTTGTGGCACATCTCTCTGCACTTTTGAACACAGCCGCAAACACAGAGGCGACATCAATGCGCTACTGTACAATGTATACGCTCCTGGGTAACACACCTTTGGATGCACACCATCAAATATGGCGCCGAGGAACAAGACAACCAATCGTAACTCTCGAGCTGCCACCAATCCACGCAGACTGGCAGAGGTAGTAAATACGCCCTGAAACGCCTAAGGAATGGTTTAGGCGATGTGTGCTGTCGCCTTTGACATCGCTCATGAGATGTTACACAGGGCGATCAGCACACATCGCCCAAGAATGGTCGCCTGGTTTCACAGCTCTGATGGTTTTCACATTTACATTAGGCGACGCATTGGCGATGTCGCCGGTGACAGTCCACGCCCCAGCGTTCCTATGGATCAGCCCAGGAGATCGCCACGTGTAACGGTACCCTTAACGATATTGATGCACATCTCAGTTTGACTAAAGATCCCATTTATTTTTTCATGAAAAAAGTGGATAAATTATTAGAGGAGGGTTTACATAGTGGAATCTTTTACAAAAAAAGTTTGATTTTCTGAGAGTGGAACACCCATTTTTGCTTATATACTGTGCCCTACCTAAAATTCACATGGGAATTTTCCCCTCCCCTTTAGACCTATCATCTCTGAATAGTGGGATAAGGGGAAAAATTACCATATATACTCGTGTATAAGCCGAGTTTTTCAGCCCAAAAATTGGGCTGAAAAGTTCCCCCCTCGGCTTATACATGAGTCAATACGGCCCCCAAATGCTGGCACTCGCCCCCCTGTGTGGTAAGGGCCTTCCCGCTGCTTAACTTACCATCCCCGGTCTTCTGCACCGCCGTCTTCTGAGCTCCGTCCTCCATGCTCCGAGTCCCGTCCGGCTGCATCCGGGATCCCCGGCCAGTCGCACGATGACGTCATGTAACTGCGACTGGCCGGGGATCGGATGCAGTGAGGACGGGACTCGGAGCATGGAGGAGGAGCTCAGAAGACCGGCGGTGCAGAAGACCGGGGATGGTAAGTTAAGCAGCGGGGGGGGCCCTTACCACAAAGGGGGAGGGCGAGTGCCAGCATTTGGGGCCTGTATACCCCCTGGGGCTGCTGTATTACCCCTGGGGCTGCTGTATACCCCTGGGGCTGCTGTATTACCCCTGGGGCTTCTGTATTACCCCTTGGGCTGCTGTATAACCCCTGGGGCTGCTGTATTACCCCTGGGGCTGCTGTATACCCCCTGGGGCTGCTGTATTACCCTGGGGCTGCTGTATTACCCCTGGGGCTGCTGTATTACCACTGGGGCTGCTGTATATACCTCTGGGGCTGCTGTTATACTACCACTGGGGCTGCTGCTGTATATACCACTGGGGCTGCTGTATATACCTCTGGGGCTGCTGTATACTACCACTGGGGCTGCTGCTGTATATACCACTGGGGCTGCTGTATATACCTCTGGGGCTGCTGTATACTACCACTGGGGCTGCTGTATTACCACTGGGGCTGCTGTATTACCACTGGGGTCTGTATATACCACTGGGGAGGCTGCTGTATACCACACTGCTGGGGGCTGTATACCTGTGTGGGGTCCACCCTCGGCTTATACACGAGTCAATAGGTTTTCCCAGGTTTTGGGGGCAAAAGTAGGGGGTCGGCTTATACACGGGTCGGCTTATACACGAGTATATACCGTAGTCTCATTGATGGACCACTTCTTACAACCACTTGTCAAGGACCTGCCAGGGTAAGTAAAAGATACCACCTCACTTATGCAAGATCTGGGCAAAAGCGATTGGAATCTTGTATTCTCATGGGTTACATGTGACATTATAGGACTGTACCCCTCCCTACCACATAATGTAGCTTTGGAAAGCTTACAAGAATTTTTGTTGAAACATAACTCATACCCGCTAACCACGCAAGAACTCTTAGTCTCTGAGGTGCAGTTTTTGTTAACAACAATTATTTTTCATTTGACAAAATGTTTTTTTTAAAGAGACAAAGGTGTAAGTATGGGGGGAAATTTTCTCTCTCGCTAATATCGTGGTTGCCATTTGGGAAGAGAATTTTTTTCTTTTTCATTTAGGAATGATATACATTTTACTGACTCTACATAGATGATCTGATGATAATATGGGGGGTACAGTCACAGAATAAAAAATATCATTACCTATGTAAATGTTAACACCTACAATCTAAAATTTACATTCAATATACAAAAAAAATTGAATAAAATTAGCTATTTGGATCTGTTTCTCTTGGCTCATGACAAAAAATTCTTGCCAACCAGCACATGTAATCAAAATTATCCCGCTGGTAGAATTAATTAGGACCAAGAGAAACTGTCCTATAATGGCAGAATTTAAAATGGAATCTGTAAAAGTTACTAAAAGATTGAAAATCGAGGGTATCTACATTGGAGCATAGCAATTACAAATAAAATAGCTGCTAATTTAAACAGACAGATCCTCCTTGCCCCAAAAAATCACGAAATTGGCACACCAACTTTAATGACAATATTGTCTTTTCCACACAATATAGCCCCCAATTTTCCAGCACAGTGCAAGTTATAAAGACATATCTTCCTGTGCTGAACCAGGATAAAATATTACATCCAGTCATATTAAAAAATGCTGGAAAGTTTGTAGCCAGGCGAGCACCCACCTTGGGCAATTTGTTAGCCCCGAGTATGGTGATGAATGGAGTCTTACACCAATAACTGGCTTTTATGTGTGTCTTGTGTCCCCTGCTACCAGAAAAAAAAACTTCACCTCATTAGTGACTGGTCTCAGCTATAAAATGAATCACTTCATAAATTGCAATACTCCGGGGGTTATCTTTTTTTTAAATGTACCATCTGCAAAATCTAGTAAGTGTGGTGCACTACAGGTCCATTAAAAAAGAGAATCAGGAGGCATATGTCCGATACTGTGAATCCAGCCGCTATGAATATATCTGATATCGCTAAACACTTTATCATTGAACATCACAGAGATATCTCGTCACTCAAATTTATGGACAAAGAGAAAGTGTTAAAGCCACACAGGGGAGGTGATCATAGCAGGAAAATACTGAACAGAGAAACTTTTTGGATCATTAAACTGGACAACAGGGTACCAAAGGGTCTCAA
The DNA here is from genome assembly GCA_033576535.1 of Allobates femoralis. Lineage (NCBI taxonomy): Eukaryota > Metazoa > Chordata > Amphibia > Anura > Aromobatidae > Allobates > Allobates femoralis. The sequence goes on along the minus strand of JARQOC010000004.1, from coordinate 407,556,627 downwards.
CACAAGACAGGATCCTACAATACAATTACTGATGTGTTCTGTCCTCTTTATTTTGATAACTTCCACTTATTATAGGCAATATGATTTTTTCAGGGTATTTTGTCCGATCTGATGTACTGTATATAGTCAGGACATGAATTACAATATATTGTACATAATAAAGTGATCTTGTATTAGGCAGTACCATAAATGTCTGGTCCCTGTCACAAGTAATTTGTGCCACATCTTTGTAAAATTACGCTTAGTAATTGTTTTTTAACCCTTTTTATCCCTTTCTTGTAAATCTTTTTTTTTTTTTTTTTTTTTTTTTAATGAGATTACACAATAGTGCTCTGCAATACTGAGGGGTCTAGCATAAGACACTAATTAAGACTAATTAAAACTGACCACCTACCTCTAGTCTTTCAGGCTACATGCAATTTATTTAAACCTCAATATTGCAGATTCAACTTTTATCCATGATTAAGGCAAAACGCTGAAATTGTGTAGGATTGCCTACACGCTACTGTTCATTTGGAGATGAACTCTTCCAAACAACATTCTATATTTTGGACTTTTAAAGTACCGTATATACGCGTGTATAAGCCGACCCGTGTATAAGCCGACGCCCCTACTTTTGCTCCCAAAAGCTGGGAAAAGTTATTGACTCGCGTATAAGCCTAGGGTATGAAATGCAGCAGACCCCCATCCTATTATATAGCCCCCTGTCACTGGTATGTAGCGCCCCTCAGCAGTGGTATACAGGCCCTCAGCAGTGATATACTGGCCCCTCAGCATGGTATACAGGCCCTCAGCAGTGGTATACAGGCCCCTCAGCAGCAGAGTTCAGGCCCCTCAGCACGGTATACAGGCCCCCAGCGTGTTACAGGCCCTCAGCAGCAGTATACAGGCCCCTCAGCAGCGGTATACAGGCCCCTCTGCAGTAGTATACAGGCCCCCTCAGCAGTGGTATACAGGCCCCCTCTGCAGTGGTATACAGGCCCCCTCTGCAGTAGTATACAAGCCCCTCCAGTAGTATACAGGCCCCTCTGCAGTAGTATACAGGCCCCCTCTGCAGTGTATACAGGCCCCTCTGCAGTAGTATACAGGCCCCCTCTGCAGTGGTATACAGGCCCTCTCTGCAGTAGTATACAGGCCCCTCTGCAGTGGTATACAGGCCCCCTCTGCAGTGGTATACAAGCCCCCTCTGCAGTAGTATACAGGCCCCAGTGGTGGTATACAGGCCTCCAGTGGTGGTATACTGGCCCCCAGCAGTATACACAGCCCCCCCTCCTTATTATGTGTCCCCAGGCTGCGGCACCTGTCAAAATAACAAACATTTTATACATCACCTTTCCGGCGCAGCTCCCCCGCTCCCGGCTTCTTCCTGCTTGTACCGGCTTCTAGTGCTGTGACCGGACGCAGGAGATGACGTCATCTCCTGCGCCCGGTCACATGACACCGGCACAAGCAGGAAGAAGCCGGGAGCGGAAGAGCTGCGCCGGAAAGGTGATGTATAAAATGTTTGTTATTTTGACAGGTGCCGCATCCTGGGGGACACATAATGAGGGGGGGCTGTGTATTACTGCTGGGGGCAAGTGTAGTGCAATATGCACCGCTCCCCCCGCCGCTGATGGACGGGGGGATGCCGTGCATATTCATTACACTGATGAGGCGGCCCCACGTGACGCCCGCGGTCACTGCGGCCTCCTCCTGCCTCCTCCAGCCCCCGGTCACAGCCCCCCCCAAAGCAAATACCCAGTGACTCGTGTATAAGCCGAGGGGGGGACTTTTCAGCCCAATTTTTGGGCTGAAAGACTCGGCTTATATGCGAGTATATACGGTAAGAATACAATTTGAAGATGTTACCCATTTCTAAGGCTACCTCCTGGGTCCTCTCTCCTCTGCTAATTATATATTATAGTTTTGAATGTGTCCGTTAAAAATGTTGTCATCTGTACATCATTAATACATTTTTAAGAATAAACACAAAATCAAGTTTGCAACCCTAAATTTAGTAATTTAAATGCATCAGAGGTTGACAGTGGCATTTCAATGATAAAACTGCAATAGTTGGAGCAAGATCTAGTCTTTTGTTATGAAACAGGCTCAGATGCTTCATGCAGTCCTTATTGACTCATAACAAACATGTATGTCATAGGTCATTAAGAAGTTAAATTGAATGTCATGTGCATTAAAGTTTAGCTTCGATAAGCTATAATAAATCTTAAAATGTAAATGTCATTTCACTGAAAAAAACAATACTGCACTGGTTGTTAACAATGGGTCACATAGCAGCTAAGATAATTTTTGTGCCATATGATTTATTTTCTCACATTTTTCAATGCTCTCTTAAAAACTGCATTTTATGCAGCTGATAGGGAGCAGTGCAATGTGACAGTAGAGAAGGGGTTAACAGAGATCATGATTGAGCTGCACAGACCAGAAGCTTCCAAGGAAAGGGTAAAGGAATTTTCATTCTGACATTCTGACATTGCTCAGCATTGTGCTGTAGCCTGAAGTAATGTGATACATTGTCACCTTATCAGCTGCAGTCAGGAGCTGCTCACAGTGTAGGCCCTGCCCCCTTTACCCTTTTATGGTTACATGCCCTGTATTCAGAGTGAAGATGGATCTGACTGAGAATGAGCATACATCTTTTTCACACAGTGTATGGGACAACTTGTGGAAGAATTTTAAATGGTTGTCAACCAGAATTTTCTAATGAAGTATATTTGAAAGTTTATTGAAAACACTTGCTCTATATTATTATTGAATTAAAATTTAAACGGCGGCTATGCTTTAAAGTAAATGATATCACAATTTTGTCACTTTGTCAGAGCAGAATATTATTGAGGAATAAACCCTGATTCCAGGAATGAGTCACTTACTGGGCTGTTTGTTGTAGTTCTGTTTAAAATTACTGTTTCATCAGCGAGATTATCACTAAAGGACTAGTTAACCTGCTGCTGTGTAGTCCTTAAAATTCATGTGCCTGGTGCATTCACACCCCAAACACAGCCTTGTGCCTATTTACAGTGTGCACAGAAAACTGCCAATCAATAGTGTAGGTGGGTTGTACAGAGCTCTGAATTCAGAGAACTGCAGCAAATAAAATGATATTTAATGAAAACTACTGTACAGCCTGTCAGTACTGTATTTGTGCAGTTATGTGAATGTGTGTTTGCTTGTACGTGAGTGTGATGACAGAAAGCTTAGTGCCTTAAAGTCAAGTGAGTAAGGCATTGTTTCAAAAGCAAATTAAGAAAGAACCACCAAAATAGGATAAAATACATTTTTATAAAAATGAATCCTAATTTTAATAATATGAGATATTAATGATATATCTTTAACATATAAATTCTTTCCACTGATTATTTAATGAAGACAGTGAAGTGGGACCAGCATTTGTTATTACTGATTGTTTTGTGACTGGGGATCTATGAAAGCTAATTAAATAATTGGGCTTCTCCTTTAGCTCAGTCACGTTTCTTATTAACTTACAATATTGGTTTTTATTTTAATCTAGTTGGCAGCTGTAGCATTTAGTGATGTTGGAAATGCCAGCATCACTCAGAGCTGTCTATATCACAATTATATGCTCAAAGAAGCAGCATATGAACAATGTTAATGCTATACAATGAGTGATTGCAAGATGTATAGCAAAGTAGAAAATGAAATTTCGGTGGCAGATGTGAAAATCCCAAATTTAGAACTAAAATGTTTGAGTATTGATAAGAGACATCCCCTTTTGACCATTGCTTAAGGCTGCTTCACACGCTAGGATATCGTTAACGATATAGTTGAAACGTCACGGATTTGTGATCGTTCAAACGATATCGTTACTGCATCATGTGTAAACGAACGATGTAGGAAGGAAAAATCGTTAGAACGTCATTAAAAATTTGAGATCCGGACCTCAAATCTATCGTTCGTCGTCCAATTAACATCATCGGAAGAAGCAAAATCGTTCAGTGTGACACCTTTTTGAACGATGTCGTTCATATTTCTCCTATTCCTGCCGCTTTGTAAAATTGTTCAAACGTTCTTCTCCAAATAGCTGTAGCATTGCCAAATTTAAGATCGTTAAATATATCCTTGCGTGTGACAACGCACTAACGATGTTGGAAGGATCGCGGTCACGTGACATAGCTAATGATCTCGTTCACCTATATCCTGGCGTGTGAAGCGGCCTTTAGTCTTTATTTAGATCAGCAAGAATCAGCAATCAGCAAAGAATCATACGGGCCTTAAGGGGGTGGTCCAGTCAAAACTGATAATTCTGCAGTCACTCTGTGTTACCAATCCTCCCAGTGTATGCCCTGCGTGCTGCAAAGATTTACTGTTTTCTAAGTCGGGAACGGACTGCAATTATGCAGTACACATGTTCCTGGCAACAACATGCCCTAGCCCCCAATACAGGTGTATGGAGCGGGTGCATCTGACTAGTGGGAGTGGCCATCTAGTGGGTGTGGCCTTTCTACATACACTTGTATTGTGCGAGGCCACGCCCATGAGTCGTGTTGCTGCCAGGAACATGTATACTGCATAACTGTGGTCTGTCTTAGGTTTTTAAACTGCAAATACTTGCAACACTCAGTGCAGGCGCTGGAAGGATTTATAATTCTGCAGTGACACAGAGTGGCTGCATAATTATCAGTTCAGAACGGACAATCCTTTTAATCAATAGAAGCCCTAAGTACATTATGACATAATATATATTATATTTATTTCAATATTGATGCTTTATCTTTACAAAATAGCAAAAGCACTTTGGTATAAAAACATTTTTCATTGGTGCATACAGTAGGAGTTCCATATACAAGTCCAATGACTACGAGGCTTGGTGCATACCTTAGGTCAGTGGTTCTTAACCGGGGTTCGATCGAACCCTAGGGGCCATGCACGGTTCATTTTGTGTACCAGTAAAAAAAAACATATACCTATGTCTTGAATTTGGAAAAACATCAATTTGATTTATCACTAAAGAAGGGTTCGGTGAATGTGCATATGACACTGGTGGGTTCGGTACCTCAAACAAGGTTAAGAACCACTGCCTTAGGTGTTCCATATACAAGTCCAATAACTACTAGGCCATCCCGATATCACAGCATACAGTTACATTGTTTAATACCTGCCAAAAATATTACTACCCCATGCATATAATGTATCTATGAGGAGTAAATATGCATGTCAAGTTTAATTTGCTGGAAAACTAGACAACTGCTTGAAACTTTTAATTTCTACTGTTTCACAGTAAAGGAACAACAAAAAAGCCTTAGAGTGATACAAACAAAAGATAAAAATGTCATCCCTCTATCAATTGTAGCAGTAAGGCAAGGAATCATTTACACTTTATGTTCTGTCTGACAATAACTACAACCATAAAACCTTCTCTGTCTTTTGACCCAATCTTTTTAATGCTTAAAGAGTGAGGCTTACTTTGCTCCAGGGGCTCCATTCTCCTTAGAATTGGCCTTGTATACATGCAATGTGGTTAATGCAGTATAAAGAGATGACAGTATAGGTTAGCAGTGGGTCCCATAGTGCCAAATTCAAGAATCAGATTAGTTCTCAGCATTGATGTGTGAATGTCTTCTTTTTATATTAATTTACACATGGTAAACCACCATCTAGTCCTCTCACCCTGTAAAGGCTGTAAACAGTACTAATGATCTGTCTGGGTGGTTTTTACACTTCATGTAACTAAAGTCTCACTGACGAAACAAATTAGGAGTCTTTATACAATGCACAATATAGTATTAGTGTCACTTCATGCTGTGCTGAAGTGCAAACGCATTGTAGATGTTTCTTTGCTTGACATTGTCCATTGATGTTCACACACCTACACATTAGACTAGCACATTATAAACTGCGTGACACTTGATAAAAACTCTGTGAAACAAGTTCGTCTTTTTTTCATTATCTCAGTTTGCAGATATTTCAATTTATGAAACAAGTAATTAGTTGTTTGATTTTACTGTTACCTGACACTATTATCCATTAGTATCAGAGATTATAGTAACAATTTGCAACATGAAAGCTACACAGATTTGACTGCTTCAGACAAATTTGTTGCTATCTCAGTTCATAGACAGTGGCACTCTGTTATTCCCTGTTCATTGTTTTTCTTCTATAAGGATGGTTTCACATCTGCGTTTCTGTCTGTATGCAGAGAGTATGCAGACGCAAACGCATTGCAAACGCTGCCATACTGATTTGAACGTAGCGGAGATTCTCTGCATGTGTTCTCATTGGTATGGTGCCCGGCCAGCCAATCAGTGAACTCGACGGTGGCCAGGAAGCGGAGATCAGCGGCAGAGATCTCCTCCTCCCGGCTGCCGCTGATCTCCCGAAGGTGTCGGCGGGGGAGACTTAAAGAAACAGCTGATCTGCCAGATCAGCTGTTTCTTCAAATCTCCCATGCCGACACCGCTGGGAGATTAGCGGCAGCCGTGCCCGGACATCAGCGGCTGCTCCGGTTGATCTCCGGTGGCCACCGCTGATCTCCCGGGAGATGAGCGCCAGCCACCAGGAGAGATTTCAATGTGATCCGCAGCGTTCTCCTGTGCTGTCATGTAGAGGACACTGTGGTCGCTTGCTGATAAAACTAGCACCATAAATGAAAAAAAATGCAACTGGCTTTGTTCGGAGGGCGCACAAACTATGCGCATCCAAACGCAACTGCAAACAAATGCAACAAAACGCAGGTACCATGCATTCCCATATTAAATATAAGAACACAATGCGCATGCATTTGGCTGCATTCAGAACGCTACGTTGACAAATGCAAAGGTGAAACCAGCCTAAGGATGGCCTCACATCATGGTTTTGTTCCTGTCCGTGGGGATCCCGTTTTGTGCAGGACCCCACAGACAGGAACGAACAGGCCCGGATGTGTACCTCCGGATGCCATTTCTGTCAGTCTGGATCGGGGATTGAGGGATCCGGACAGACAGAGCTGGGAGAAGCCGAGTCCAGTACTTTCACTTTAGGAGCATATGAACATACACTCCTAAAGTGAAATAAAAGAAAGCAAGACTATTAAAAAAAAATAAATAAATGCTCACCTGTCCAGGATCCGAGGCATCCAAATCCGATGCAGCAAGGATGCTGCAAGTACCTTAATCAGCTGATCAACAGCTGATTGGCCAGTAGGGGTCATGTGATACATCAGCTGATCGCTACCAACCAATCAGCTTTTAAGACTTTGCAGCATTAGACGTCTTCCCGGGACAGTCACCGGAGAGGTAAAGTATTTCATTTTTTAAATTTTTTTCATCATTGCTTCCTTTAATTTTACTTTAGGTAATGAAGAAAGGATAGAGTATGTGGTAAGCGCTAGGGAATAATTACAGCTCCACGGTTGCTTTTGCTGTCTGGTTGTATTTCCATGAACCATCAGCTCACCTCTCTCCTGCCATATAATCAACATGGAAATACAACCAGACAGCAAAAGCAATTTAAATTATGAATATATTTACAAATTGGGTAAAGTAAGGGCCATTCCTCACAATACCTGTAAACCCCCACCTGAGGAAGACAGTGGGCCACTGTTGAAATGTGTAGTGGTCAAGCTAGAATAAACAGGTCTACTTCAACTATTTTTAATCTGCTTCTTATTACTGAGCTCTCCTAAATAAGACTAGTTATATTGCTTTTCATTTATCACTATCCCTTAATGGGATCTGGCTGGAGCTCCACAGTAATGAGGAGGCTATAGCTGAGTTAGGGAACTAAAGGGCCTGCTGTGATGTCAGAAATTTCCCTGGTCAGCTACACACTAACACATGGGTTGTGCATGGACAGCACAACCAGGTCAAGTGAGTGGTGATTGCCGCCACTAACAGTTTATCCCCACTAGACCACCGGGTACTATTCAAGGTTGTGCCTCTCATTTTTGTATTTTCATGATGTCTCATTTCTATCACGCTGGCTAAAACTGCATTCCAGTCTCATCAGCAGAGACTGCATCCAGCCTCCACCTGCAGGGCCGCCTTCCAGTGAGAAATCCATTCATCCATCCCTGACCCAGGGATCCTGCTCCACCTACGGGGAGCAACACCATCTGGCTGCAGCATCATCATCCCCGGAGGTGTGAAAGCAGCGCTGGTAACATTACTGGATACCATAGGTGGCGTCACAAATTCCTTTATTTTTATTTTTAACCCCTTTTTCAGTGACTACCAGGACCACGGGTCAGGGCACAGGCTGCCCTTGACATCCTCAGTTAATCAGCGCCCGAAACTGAGTACCCCCCGGCCCTGGGGTGGATCACTGCATCCATTGAACTTGTGAGTTTCTGGAGAGTTTCTGCTTGTATTTATTTGCATGATGTTAGAATAGCCTCCCAGAGCTGCTGTTTTGATGTGAACTGCCTCCCACCCTCTTAGATCTTTTGCTTGATTATACTCCAAAGATTTTCTATAGGGTTGAGGTCAGGGAAAGATGGTGGCCACACCATGAGTTTATCTCAGTTTATGCCCATATCAGCCAATGACACAGAGGTATTCTTTGCAGCATGAGATGGTGCATTGTCATGCATGAAGATGATTTTGCTTCTGAAGGCACGTTTTTCTTTTTGTACCAAGGAAGAATGTTCTCAGTCAGAAACCCTCTATGCTTTGCAGAGGTCATTTTCACACCTTCAGGAATCTTAAAGGGGCCTACCAGCTGTTTCCCAATGATTCCGGCCAAAAACATGACTCCTCCACCTCCTGCTGACATCGCAGCCTTGTTGGGACATGGTGGTCATCCACCAACCATCCACTACTCCATCCATTTGGACCATCCGGGATTTCTCGGCACTCATCAGTAGACAAGACTGTTTGAAAAATTGGTCTTCATGTATGTCGGGGCCCAATGCAACTGTTTCTGCATGTGAGAACTGTTTAGGGGTGGCTGAATAGTAGGTTTATGCACCACAGCAATCCTTTGCAGGATCCTACACCTTGAGGTTCGAGGGACTCAAGAGGCACCTCAAATATCTGTTTGCTGGTTTGTAAGGCCTTTTTAGCATCTGCTCTCTTAATCTGATGAACTTGCTTGGCAGAAACCTTCCTCATTCTGCCTTTATCTGCACAAACACGTCTGTGCTCAGAATCAGCCACAAATCTCTTCACAGTGTGATGATCATGCTTAAATATTCATGCAATATCTAATGTTTTCATCCCTTATCCAAGGCATTGCACTATTTGTTGCTTTTCGGCAACAGAGAGATCCTTTGACTTTACCATGTTACTTGAAAACTGTGGCCTGCTCAATATTGTGGAACATCCAGTTTTCCTTTTATTCGGCTAACCTACCAAACTAATTATCACAAGTATCTGAGATTGATTTCAGTAATCCAAAGAACCCTGAGACATAATACCATCAATGGGTTTCATTGAAAAAACAAAACAAAAAAAAATCTATGACACTTACAACCAATTTGCATAATAATTTGGAACATGGTTTAAGTCTCTTCTGTAGAACATAAGCTGTTAAGATCAATAGAGTCTCTCTCTCTTCCCCACATGCATTACCTAAACTAATACAAGATTTCCGGTATTGAGAATCATGCAAATTTGTTTGGCGCTAATTAGTGATGAGAGAGTGGATTTGTTACTATTCGCTACTCGCACAAATAGTATGGTATTCGCAATACTCATTACTCGGCGAGTATCGCTGGTGCTTGTGAGTGATTTGTTGATTGTTATCGATCTGACATGAATTGAAAACTCCCTTCAGTAAATAATAGGAGCTGGCACCTCTGGGAGAGCAGATTGAATATTAGGCGCTCTCTGTGGGGCACTGTGAGGTGTTTTATGCTGTGAAAATTTGAAAAAGCCCACCCTCCCGCCATGTCCCAGAAATACTCATTTTATAGCCAGATGTGTGTGGGCGGAGCCTATCACTTATTGACTTACATTGTACTGGTTATTCAGACAAGTTCGCGAATATTAAAAACTACTCATTTCGAGTATAGCGACTGCGAACAATACAGTACTCGCTCATCACTAGTGCTAATCTAATTTCAAAAGATCCTCTCATCTTTATTTGGTACTGCTTCTACCAGGATGTATATGTTGCCAGCAGTGCCAATAGTGCTGTTGCTAGCGGTTCACACATTCTTATCAGTGACATTCGTTTTTTTAATCTGTTGCATCCTTTTTGTGATTATCACAAATCAAATCACACACTGTTTGAATTAGCATGGAACCGCAAGTTTTAGGAAAGTCAATTCGAACTCAATCCTCATTTTTTGCAGTAGCTAAGTGGATTAGGCAAAATCCAAGTCCAAATTCCTACACCTTGAAGGCCCTTAATCAAGGAGTCATTGTATAGAGTTGTTCTCATTTTAGAAAATGAAAAATAAACACAATGAATGACATAAGCCAGCACTTAAAACCAGGTTTGGGGTTTAGTAGCATCTCCTTACAAGGGTTCTATGAAAAGGATCAAGCAGTCAGCTCGTTATGAGGGGATTGAAGTAAATAACAAAAGTTGTCCAAACTAAACAAACTATTCATAGCTTAAATTTGTAATGATTCTTTGCATACGCTTTTGTTATTCCACAGTATAATACTTGGGCTTGAACTGTGCAGGAGTCTTTTCATATGCATTCCTCTGAGCTATGAGCATAGTGAGAGTATGAATAAAATCGCTCTGCTCAATTCTTACACAATGTAGATTTATTCTGTGTTTTACTTGTGTGTTCTATACTTCTGTTTACATTGTCGCTATTTCTATTAATATATGCTAATGCTGTAGCAATTTGTCATTGAAATGTCATTACTTAACTATGTATTAAAATTGTAAGAAGAATGGGTGCAAATCTCATTAAGTTGTCATATATTACGTACTCGGATTTCAGACCATTTTTTTTGTTAATTTGTGAATAAATAAATCTAAATATAGGTTTGCTTACAGACATCCTGTGCATTATTCTTTATGCTAAGTTTTCAAGATTTATACATTGATGTATTTATACTATTATTGCATAAAATAGATTGGAATTAGTTCCTCATTTACATTATCCCTAAAGGTACCATCACACGCGCCATATGGCTTCCATATCGCCAGCAATTTGACGTGAGCGCGCACGTTTTGGGCACTTTTTTCAGATCGCCGTTGACCTGTCACACATAGAGATCTCGCCTGCGTTCTACGGAGATCCTGCATTCCGGAAATCGCATGCAGAAGACCGGAAGCAATCTTCCCTTCACACGTTGCTGTGTCACACGGCACAATCATAGCAGCGATGTCGCTATACTGTTTTGATAGGGGCGTGCTAGAGTGTTTTTCACCGCCCCCCTATCCCTGCGATTGGTGGACATAACTGTGTTCCCATTGGTGAGCCTTGCGTGAACGCACGGGTCATCAAATAAGGCGCCTCGGACACAGCCAGCCAATTGGAACGGCGTATCACCCACCAATCCTCGCAGATGCGACACGAAAAACACAATATCCAAGCACGCCTACTTCATTTCTTTCACGATCACTGTGTACGACGCTCTCACACTGTCACACGCCAACATGCGCTGAAATTGCCTTGTGGATGACGCCTGATTTCTCTGCAGTGCAGGGCAATCAGGTGACGCTCCAACGGCGATTTATCGCGTAAAATCTCCCAGTCACACGCCACTACGCACAAGCGATGTGGTTTCATCATTGCTGAATTCAGAAATTGCCAACCAAATCTCCGGCTATATGGTGGCGTGTGATGGTACCTTGAGGGTTCATGCTCACGGTCAGGAATTGCAGCATTTTGGATGCAGCGTATTGCTACTGCATCCAAAACACTGTGATGTACAGTAACAACATAGTGGAATGAATTTCAAGAAATTCCATGCCCACTGTCCTTCTCCCGACCACAGCGTGTTTTCAACTGTGGTGCAGGTTTTTAGCCTTCTGCATATCTACAGTATGTTAATTTCATACTGTTTTGTTGGAAGTGATCTCTATTGGGTGCACACAGGCAGAAGCCGCCCTGAACCCAACGCAGATCATGGGCACAGGGCTGCTGTGGTCTCTCTTCGTTCACCTGCGGGTCCCCGCAGGTCTGGAGACACCACAAGGCAACACGCAATAACTCCGGGTCATGAACACACAGCCTAACTTCTTTCACCTTGACTAATTTTTGTTTTTTCTGTTGATATAACAATCTTAGGGCTGGCTATTTGTGGGATGAGCTGTAGTTTTGAATTACCCAATTCATTTCACTATATAATATACCAAAAGGGGGGAAAATGATAAAATCACGACATGACTTTTTAGTTTCCTTTTTAAGTCAGTACAATTATGTTGATGCCAACCATATCCACTTGTATTTTTAATGAAAAATATTTTTTAAAAAATGGTCTGTGTTATGGTACCTTTACACGCCGCCACAACAGGATGGATACCAACGGCAACTTCACGTGCACGAGCACGGCCGAACGGTTACCAACGGGAACCGCACCCTCTATACACGCCGCCACAAGGTGCGCTACGCGACGCTACATCTACAGCTACATACATCGCCGGGTGTCGCAAGTAGCCGTCTGTAGCTCAGCGTACCAGCTTTACACACCGCCACCACAGAGTGATCTGGGAGCAACAAAGGCCGGACGTAAAACAAATAGGCGTGCCACAAACCTGTACGCCGCGCCCAAACCACAACCATTGGCCAACACTACGGAGTTGTGATTGGGCACGACGGAGAGGGCGGATGGCCGAGACGTGCCGTACTAGTGAGCAGAGTGTGGCACGAAATTAGCGCTTGTGACATGGCGGAGCCTGCCGAATGCATCCAAATCGATGGATCACGCTAGAGCGGGGGCCAATCACATATCCCGTGTGTATTAAAGTAGCGGTCCGGGGCTATGTGTGCGTAGTACAAGTGTTTGCCTTGTCACGCACGATCAGCGCTTGTGACAGCCGCGTGTGCCGATTGAACTGAGGTGCGTTTGTGTGACACACATTAGCGGCTTACAAAAGACAGTATGTGCGTTTTCTGTCAACAATCTGTGACAACTGTGGCGAAGTATGTGTATGTATACAGGCTGAATGGGGTTTAATATATGTGCTGACAGATGTGAATGTAGTGGAACAGCTTCCAAGACACCAAGTCAAAGATCTGTGTGACAGTGTATTAGCAAACACCTGGCAAGAGTCTGTCCTGCATCAATGTGCTGTGTGCAGGGGACCCTCTGCCTGCAACAAAATAAAGGATCATGTAGGCACAATGGCCACAAACACTGTTGGGCAAAAGACTTTCCGAAAAACATGGCTACCCACACATATTGTGTGCACAATCCCAGGCAATAGGTGGCTATGACATCCCAGGCCCCCACCCAACCCTGCATCACATTGCCCTCCTCCACCAAGTAATCAGGCTCACACAGATTATGTTGGATCCAACAGAAAAAGGTTTAATATATTGCATGAATGTTGTTGACCTTGTCTTGTGCAAACAAAATATACATAAAGTACAAACATTGTTGAATTCCAGAGCAGGTGACATTAATCAGCCACATTAAACGGATAACGAAATCACCACACATTGCAAACTGTGCATAGAAAAAATACAAAAATAACCTAAACTAACTAACTAACTAACTCCATAATGAAAACTCATGCACATAATGAACAAAAAGAGAATGGAAAAGGTCAACCAAACATTAAAGGGGTGCAGCTAACCTGCTGTCACCTTCCTTGAAAACACAAAAGCAACTCCCAGAGCCAGCCACATCATATGGCCTGGTCCTGCCAGCTCACTGCACCAGACCCATTGAAGTAGGAGCAGTAAGCGTCTCTACTGTCCCTGGCCTCCCGCCGAGTGCGGCCATGGCTCTGCGGCTGGAGTGGCAGAATCACATGGGCCTCATCACGCCAAGACCCTGGACGGAGCTCCCCTGTTGTAGCGTCTGCATAATCTCCATAACCTCCTGGCGTGTATGATGCCCTATCCCTACGACGCAGGAAGTTATGCAGCACACAGCAGGCCACCACTACCGCGTCAATAGACTCCGGTTTCATATGTATAGGTGTATGAAAAATCCGGAATCTATTGGCCATTATCCCAAACGCATTTTCAACTACACGGCGGGCCCGGGATAGCCGGTAGTTGAAAATGCGTCTCTCAGAAGTAAGGGCCCTCTGGGGATATGGCCGCAGTAGGTGCTCCTGAAGTGGGAATGCTTCATCCGCCACAAACGCAAAGTTGAGATGTTCGGTCGTGTGCTCATTTGAGGGTAAGTTTAGCCCACCATTCCCTAGTAGTGTTGCCAAGGAGCTTAGGGCAAACACCCCCCCATCTGAGTTGCGACCGGGCATTCCAACATCCACGTAGAGGAACTCATAGTTGGCATCGACTACAGCCATGAGGATTATACTACAATACCCTTTGTAATTGAAATACAAAGAGCCAGAGTGGCCAGGTTTGGTAATCCTCACGTGCTTACCATCCAATGCCCCGCCACAGTTGGGGAAGTTCCACCGGCTTTCAAACCCTCGGCCCACTTCCAGCCATTCTGCGGCGGTTAAAGGCATTTTCATGTAGGCTGGCTGCAGAGCTCTCCAGATGGCCCAACACGTTTCAGGGATCAGGCGGCTCAGCAGGGGCAGGGAGACACGTGACACGTATGTGAGTGATGTCATGGACTGCCCTGTAGCCAGGAACCGCAAAGTGATCGCCAACCGCTCAGCAGCTGATACTGCTGGTCGCATAATAGTGTCCTGACGCGCTATCATTGGCCCTACACGCTCCAATAGGAAGGTGAAACAGTCCTCGGGCATACGGAGATAGTTTCGGTAATCATCAGGACAGTTAAGCTCCAGCTCCCGCAACAGCTGCATGTGGCCCCGGGTTTCCCGCCTCAGAAGCCAATCACGGGTCCACATCCGCCGCTGTCTGCGCCTCATCAACCTTTCATACCGATCCTGATACCACATTTGCTCTTCCGCCAACGCAAGAGCCACGATAACATGGCGGTCATGGATATTCTGCATCCTCAATATATCAGCACCTGTAGATAAGAAAATACAACATGAGTACATAGAACAAAATGTGGCAAAGTCAGCAGGGTCAGCAAGCCACACCTCTTTTCCATTACACACTATAGCCAAGAGGATGGGATCTCTCCTGTGGGCCCAAAACACAACCCTGAAGCAAGGAGGCCAAACACCCAGTAGTCACCCCAAACAACATGGCACACGGCGATTGAGAGTGGCCTCCTCTACATCAACGTCAATGGGAGCTCCCAAAATTCACACATCTGCACCTAGGTGAGTTAGAAAGGGACATGTGTCAACAATAATGTTGGTCAAACAGGTCCCATAATCCATTACACAGGCCATTATGTCAATTGATTACAGTAAAAATGAGAAGAATAACGAATGTGACGTACCCCGATATGGAAGGGTGAGGAAGGCTACATGAACCAAACAACATTGCACATGACTGCGGATGGTTACCCATGGTGTAATTGGTTTTTGAAGCTGTCCTTTTAAATACACATCTATGCCATGTCTGGAGCGCCACACCTCAAAGCCCTGTGTCATCCCATTCCCGTTGGACACAGTCTCCATTGGCCACAACCAGTATGCAGAAATCGATCCAGTCGACATGAGTGACACAGTTCTGTCTACAGTCATGCATCCATTCTCCTGTATGTTGTCTGGAAACAAACACAGCAATGTATCTCAACAAAAGTGTCAAGGCCCACACAAAATGCCGTATCCTAACCCACACACTAGACTATATCTCGTCCCCACCAATACCAACCCCTATATCGGCCGCTACAGCAGTCTCTGGCGCTCTCCAAGAACATCAACATATGCACCCCACCCTGCGCAAATTCCATGTGTGTCCACAATAACTTACCTAATGGGTCTGGCCAGCAAGCGTAATGTTTGGCGGGATGGCCAGCTTTTAAAGGGCCGCCAACCTATCACGAATCAGCGATCTCCACCAATTAGCGGCAGCCAAATCCGCACCCAGGTGCCCCATGAGGATGTGCATAATTGTGTCCGCTGTGATTGGTGTCCCGGACTATAAAGGCAGGTCAATGGCCACTGCTCCGTGTCCAGACGTCGATGTGCATTGAGCTACTAGTGTCCTGTTTGACTTCTGTTGCTCTGACGGTAAGCCTCTTTAGCGGTTTGTAAGAAAATGTAATGAACGCAGCAGGCTCAAGCACAGGCAGCTTAGGCGATGTGTGTATGGGCATGTTTGAAGCGGCATGCAAATATTGAACACGTAATATTAAATATGTGTACCTTATTCTGTGTCGCCCAGTAGCCAGGTAGTGCCTCTACTTATGTAGTGTAAGTATGTATTGCACCTTCTGCTTTTTGGCAATGGTCAAAGAGCACGGTGTTATGTATTTGGCTGGTCCTTCACATCAACATTTCAGGGGTGGTAGAATTGTGCCGTACATTCCAGGGATGTTGGGTACATGTGTTAAAATGTGAGTTCCACGTCTTGAGGAACACCTACATGATCATCTGGGTGCACATTACATGTAGTATGTGCAGTGTTGCCACACAGCCAGCCCGCCTTTCTCATATAGTGACCCCTTAACATTTTGGACACTGACCAGGTACTAGTTAGCACACAACGTGTTAGGTCACATGTTGCCCTCTACAGGTATGTACGCACACACCGTGTCAAGGTGTGTTGCAATAGTTACATTGGGGACTGAAATAATGTTTGAAACATCTGTAGGTGGACACCGATATCCGGGGCTTGATATTGCCAGCATACATGTGTTGGAGTTAGTAGCGGTCTGAGATAGAGAAAATGGCACACTCATGACCAGTTTCTACCCACTAAATTGCTGCATAGATGATCACTGTAGAAAGTTAATGATTATGTGTATGATTCTGGCAAGTTTAGAAATGTCGGTATGGCTTGTGTTGTGACTGTTTTTTTGGTTGATTTTGTCATCGGCAGATGCCGACGGGTACTGTGGAATTGGAATCCCAGCTTCTCACGGAGTATCAGCGGCACGAATGTTTGTGGCGCAGCTCGCTGCCCGAATATAAAAATCGGGCAGCGAGGGCCGAGGCCTACCGGAGTCTTGTGGCTCTGGCAAATCGCTTGGAGCCAAGGGTAGGCAAGACGTGGGACCAGCCTATGGTGGCACTTAAGATCAAAAACATGAGGTCGGCGTTCATGCGGGCTCACATTCAGTACCAGCGTCGTCGCTCAGGGGCTGGAGCAGAGGAGGTACCATCACCTACCCTATGGTACTATCCCCTGTTCACCTTCATCCTGGGCGAGGTGCGCCCGCATCGAACAACCACCAACTGCCCCGTGGATGCGTCCCATGTAGGCCCGGCTGCATCACCATCTGCGCCACAGGAGGTGGGTAATTGTGTGACAGTGGTGGGCCACGATGGTTCCTTCACATGTGTGCTTCGATAAATCCTTCACACCAAATGTGTTGCCATATTTTCCTCCTTGCTGCCGCACACCTTGGCCTGTCAATCTATCTGCCCTCCTTCCATGACTTGCCAGGCTTTTCTATTCTATGCTTCCAGCCGTAATGCAATGTTGCTTCTTCCATGGGTGTACCCAGGATCAAAACTAGGGGGGGGCAAGCCATGGTCGTTCCGATTGTGCCCGCTTCTTGTACCATCACTGCGCAGCAGCACACGGGCCGCTAAGGGTCCCATGTGTTTCACTGAGCCTCCTGCGCCGCCCCCTGCGCTTCCTCTTACCACAGGGGTGATGCCATGCATTGCACAGTGGAACGCATAAAAAGCAGGAAGCACTACCTTCTCCTAGTGTGGACTAGGTGTCACTTCCTGCTTTTATGCGTTCCACTGTGCAACGCTCAGCGTCACGACCTCCTCCTGTATCTTCAATTTTGGGAAGCTGTGGTGGAACCAGGAGATGTAAGTACAGGATTTTTTTTTAAGGAGTACACGCTGGCCAGAGGAGTATGGGGGGGGGGGAAGGGGGTGGCTCACCGTGGCTGCATTATACTGTATGGAGAATTATGAGGCTGTACTGTGCTATATGGAAGGCTGTACTATGCTAAACACAGGACTGTGAGGGTGCATTAGACTGTATGGAGGGCTATATGGAGAACTATGGGGGTGCATTATACTACATGGAGGACTATTGATGGTGCATTATACTGTATAGAAGACTATGGGTGAATTATACTATATGGAGAATTATGGGGGTGAATTATACTATATGGAGAACTATAGGAGTGCATTATACTGTATGGAGGTGCATTATAATGTATGGAGGCATATGAGGCTACATTATACTATATAGAGGATAGTGGGGTTGCATTATGATAATTGGATGACTATGGGGGTACCTTATGAATGAGGGACTATGGGGTGCATTATAATACTTAGAGGACTATGGGAATACATTGTAATGTATGGAGGAATGTGGGGATGCATTATAATAATTGGAGGACTATGGTGGCTGAGGAGGAGGACCATATAAACCATGATGGGGGACATATATACCACGATAAAGGCCATATTCCAGGAGGAGGACCATATACAGCAAGATAAGGGACATTAATACATAATGAAGGGGGAGAGGGGTCAATTTGTGAGTATAGGATTTAGAATGTTACACGGGGCCCATACATCTGACCAACGTGCACGCGGAAGGTGGGGGGCCTACATTGCGCACCTGTGCCCATCAGACTTATTGCGCCACTGGGGAGCCCTATGGGGGCCGGGGGCTGTATATGACATGGGCGGGCTGCTGTCAGGGGCCGGGTGAGATTAATATATTTAATATATTAATATATTTGCTCCGAACGTTGCACCCGGTCTTATTTTCAGGGGGGAGGCATACACACACAGGGGCATACACTCGCAGGGGCATACACTCGCAGTACGGTGGCTCAGTGGTTAGCACTGTAAATGGTGGCTCAGTGATTAGTACTGTATACGGTGGCTCAGTGGTTAGCACTGTATACAGTGGCTCAGTGGTTAGCACAGTATATGGTGGCTCAGTATTTAGCACTGTATACGGTGGCTCAGTGGTTAGCACTGTATACGGTGGCTCAGTGGTTAGCACTGTATATGGTGGCTCAGTGGTTAGCACTGTATACGGTGGCTCAGTGGTTAGCACTGTATACGGTGGCTCAGTGGTTAGCACTGTATATGGTGGCTCAGTGGTTAGCACTGTATATGGTGGCTCAGTGATTAGCACTGTAAAGGTGGCTCAGTGGTTAGCACTGTATACGGTGGCTCAGTGGTTAGCACTGTATATGGTGGCTCAGTGGTTAGCACTGTAAAATGGTGGCTCAGTGATTAGCACTGTAAATGGTGGCTCAGTGGTTAGCACTGTATACGGTGGCTCAGTGGTTAGCACTGTATATGGTGGCTCAGTGGTTAGCCTGTAATGGTGGCTCAGTGGTTAGCATTGTACGGTGGCTCAGTGGTTAGCACTGCCGATGTCTCTGTGGTTAGCATTAGTATGATGGCTCAGTGGTTAGCAGCAGTATATGGTGGCAGGCGGTTAGACCAGGGATGAGCTGTGGGGTTGAGCCAGGAGGAGTGAGGCTGAGGGTTGAGCGCACGGATGACGAAGGTGGTGGGGTTAGGCCAGAGGACAGAGGCTGGTGGGATGAGGGCAGGAGGACAGAGGCTGGAGGGGTGAGCGCAGGAGGACAGAAGGCTGGGGGGTGAGCGCAGGAGGACAGAGGCTGGATGGGATGAGCGCAGGAGGACAGAGGCTGGAGGGGTGAGCGCAGGAGGACAGAGGCTGGAGGGGTGAGCGCAGGAGGACAGAGGCTGGAGGGGTGAGCGCAGGAGGACAGAGGCTGGAGGGGTGAGCGCAGGAGGACAGAGGCTGGAGGGGTGAGCGCAGGAGGACAGAGGCTGGAGGGGTGAGCGCAGGAGGACAGAGGCTGGAGGGGTGAGGGCAGGAGGACGGAGGCTGGAGGGGTGAGGGCAGGAGGACGGAGGCTGGAGGGGTGAGGGCAGGAGGACGAGGCTGGAGGGGTGAGGGCAGGAGGACGGAGGCTGGAGGGGTGAGGGCAGGAGGACAGAGGCTGGAGGGGTGAGCGCAGGAGGACGGAGGCTGGAGGGGTGAGCGCAGGAGGACGAGGCTGGAGGGGTGAGAGGCAGGAGGACGGAGGCTGGAGGGGTGAGGGCAGGAGGACGGAGGCTGGAGGTGAGGTGGAGGGTGCAGGAGGACGGAGGGCTGGAGGGCAGGGGGAGGGGGGCAGGAGGACGGAGGCTGGAGGGGTGAGGGCAGGAGGACGGAGGCTGGTGAGGACGAGTGAGCGCAGGAGGACGGAGGCTGGAGGCCCCCATCACAAGCACAGTGCAGCCAACTTTATCTTTATTTACTTTACATTTATTTTCACTCACTGTGATCCTCCGGCTGCTCTGTCTCTGCCTCCAGCCCCCCACAGTCCACAGGGCAGCTGCACAGGCTCTTCTGCTCCCGGGGCCGGCACTGCAGCATGTAGCATTGCACACACACACATTGCACACACACATTGCACACACACACAAACATTGCACACACACATTGCACACACACACAAACATTGCACACACACATTGCACACACACATTGCACACACATTGCACACACACACACACACACACTGTCACTCTGCACACAAAACCTGGCTGCACAGCACACTGCACCTTCTTTCCTTGGGGCCACTCACCACCTGCTCTCTTCTGCCGTCCTCTCTGCATCTCCTCTGCCGTCCGTTCACATGACAGTGCTGTGCCGCCGGCTCCCGCCCGCTCCTCTGGAGTCTGACCCCTCACTCAGCACTCGGCCGGGAGACAGTGCTGCTCCTTTCACTCCCAAAGAGGAGGGGGGGCGGGGGCGGCGGCCGCTCCGGAGCAAAAAAAGCCCTGGTCACAGTACTGTAGGTGCCATGTGGGGTACGCAGTGCCACGCTCACCCGGGGCAGCCTCTTGGGGGGGGCACCTGCCCCCCCCAGCCCCACGCTGGGTACGCCCATGGCTTCTTCCACAACACCTTGGTATGTTTAGGTTAGTTATGTAATGCTTTCAAGATAGCTGGTGGTTTGTTCTCTATCAGCCACATAGTACCATGCAGTAAATGGTGCTGGCTCACATGTGTGTTGGCTTTTTTGCCATTGGGTTAAAGGTAATTGACTGAGGGGTGGATTCTCACCATAAAGGAGTCCGAATGGGAAGGTGCCCAATATGTGTCATTGGGCAGCACAGCCCCCAGTATCAAGGTGTTGTGGTGACATGTCCTAAGATTGGATTACGGCTACGTGACAAACAAATAATTATGTATTTAGCTGAGCTCCTGGAATGGTCGAGGTGAGTGTACAGGAGAACCACTGGTGTTGGGGTATTGCACCTTATTAGCATTTCTGTCTTATTCCTCATTTTCCATTCTGGTAGTTGGCCTTGGTGTGTGTGGGAGTGGTATATAGAGTGCTGTTGTGAATGTATACAGTTGATATTGCCTCCACTAATGGTTTTTTTTTTTTATCCCCACCCACAGGCCCCAGAAGAGGACGGCTCCATTGCCGAGGATTCTGTTGCTGATGATGCTCAGCCCATGACATCTGGGGCTGAGCAGGAGGGCGCGGCGAGTGATGTGGGTCCAGGCCCAGGTCCCAGCTCCGGGATCCGTCGCCGCCGACGTCCTGCACCACCTGACACGGAGCTGGGCGCCTGGGCCCGACGCGTGCTGTTGGATGAACAGCGGACCCACATGGACCCCGACGCCCTCTACATGAGCAACAGAATGCGAGGGATGGAGCCGCTCCAGAAAAAGATCCTTCTGAGGGTCTTCCACAATGCCGCTGATGCTGCCGATGATGGGGCCCTTCAATGGGGCTGCCACGTCCCCTCCCCCATGCAACACACCTTGTGGCCCCTTTCACCAGCTGCCCCATCTCGGCCCGTGAGAAGACCGGCCCCGCCACAGTCACCCCATCCCCCCTCAACACATCGTCGTTCAACCAGACGTTCTGGGGCAGGTCGGGGCTGCCCTCAGAGGAGGGGGGATCCGGCATTGTCAGAGCCGACAGAAGAGGAGTAATTTGGACACTAGTGGCCAATGCACAGAATTGGCAGTCTGGACCTTATAATTTCATGGATCGCCTTTTATTTGTATATTTTGTGGCTGGAGTATTGGCCCAAAAATGTGGTTGTATTTTTTGGTGTATTCCACAAAAAAATCTATTATTTGTCATTTATGTTAAAGTCCAGCCTGGATTAAACTTATTTCAGTAACCCAATTGTGTATTATTTTCCGAATAAGGATTGTGGGGGGTTTTGGGGGTGAATGTAATTGTGGCCAATAATAGGTTTCCCCAAGCCACACAATTTGGGCCAGTGGTCGCTCAGCAGGATCACCATCTGTTCATTAGGATTGTCTTAGCACATTCACAAAGGGATGTTGTGATGTGCCTCACATAGTTAGCTTATGGTGAGGTTTGGTCAACAAAGATTAGTAAGGTCACATGAAGGAGCGTATAACAAAGTTAGAACAGCATTGTATTGTAAACATACATGTGTCACAGACATTTTCCATAATACAAGGAAGGCTTAGGCCAGATGGGGCTAGCCAGTCCACACTTGTGATGGTCCCAATGTGGGACAGTATACGGATTGTAGGCCAGATGGGGCTAGCCAGTCCACACTTGTGATGGTCCCAATGTGGGACAGTATAGGGATTGTAGGCCAGATGGGGCTAGCCAGTCCACACTTGTGATGGTCCCAATGTGGGACACTATAAGAAAAGAGCCCAACGGGGGCAAAACAAACAAAAAATAACAAGATTTTCAATTTAGCAAGGCAACAAGCCAACGTGTGAAAATGTAAGTGTCCAACAAGGACAACTGTTTGGGGGGCCATGTTTGGCCAGGATACAATGCATCCCTCAAATTCATGGGTGTGAACCATGGTGTGGGTGTAGGGCCGCCAGCATTTCAGCCAGCCGGCCAAGGTCCTGCAGGCCACGCTGTAGTGCCGTGGTCAAACGGGCCACAAAGGCCTGATGGGCCTGGATGAATTCCTCCATGGTAGGGGCACCTGTATTGGGAGTAAACACACACTTTACTACACAGTCGTCACTGCTGATGGTTAGTCATGACTGGCCGCAGCATCCACTTACCCTGTTCCTCCAAATCCAGTTCAACATCAGACGGGGAGGGAGATGGGGTCAAGCTCCATCCATATGAGCCCGCACGTTCACCTTCTGGAAAAAGGGAGAACCAACATGTTTTAGTTTGTTTATATAAAATGTTTGGCCACAGATGAAATTTAAGCAACAGTGTGCAGGGTGTCTGTGGCAACATAACCCACTTACCACCATAGTCACTGTGTGGGGACATGGTCACCCCAGGACTCGCCACTGAGCTGGAGACAGTGGGAGGTGGTGTTACTCCCGGGCTGGGGCTCCGTGGCCACATTAAGTGGTTCAGGGGTAATAGTGGTCCTGGGCTACGGGGCAAACACTCCTCTGGTCCGCCAGGTTCTTGCAGCTCCTCGCCCTCCTGTGGGGAGCTGATGTGTTCCTCCAGCAGCCAGGCAGATGGGGACAGCTGGTCACACTCCAGCGGGCTGCCAGGTGCGGACTGGTCCTCCACATCCTCTGTCCCGGTGGGTGACGGGACGTCTGGCTCCTGAGGCCCGGGGGCAGGTGTTGACCCTGGGGACAAGGGTGCCACTTGAGCCGGATGTGGCGGGGTTCTGGATGGGCCACCTGGGGGTGGGGCCTGGGGCCCTTCTTCTGATGAGGAATCAGCATCTAGTTTGAAAATTCAACATAAAATACCTAATAAGATCATGGCTACACATTGTTGGCCTACAAAGAGCTTGTGTGGGTATGTATTTGACGGCTAAGCCTGGGCTCACACACACACAGATATGTGGCCAGATATTGTTGACAGATCTGTGGTTGCAGTGAAAGCATGGACACATTGTTCCATTTAGAGGCTGTCTCCAAATGTCAACATGTGACCATGATTTGACTGCAAACAGAGATGTGCAAACAATATGTGGGCAGATATCAGTATGTGTGACCCCAGCCTTACTTAGCATCAACCAGGTGATGCTGGATGCATACACTCATGTTGTATGCATGTACTGTGCGTGTGAGCCATTTTTAGGGCTGACTGGATGAGCACAACACTGTGAAGATGTGTTTGATTGTGTAGGCCACACTGTCCCTTGTCATATTTTTCCATCATTTTTTGTGTATTGTGGGACATGCACATGTGGCGGTGTGTGTTTGGGGGCAACAATTACTCACCACGCAGCCTGGCAATCCTGGCACGGATGTCCAGTATGCGACCTGGGCACTTATGCTTCAGGTCAGCGATCTTTTTTTGGATCGCTTTGACTGTCCTCTGTACCCCCAGTTGGCAGAGCAGGGCCCGCTGTATCCGCCGCACGGTGCACCGATTGCGCAGCCTGGGGTGGCGGTGGTGATGGTGGCCCCAATAGTCCCGACGGTCACAATGATCAATGAGGATGATCAGCTCCGCCATCCCCCATGTTGCGGCGCGGTGCACGGCTGCCATGACTGCTATGGTGTGTGCAGAGGCGGGGCTGGCACCTTGCAGGCAGAGTGAAAATGAAACCAACGTCATGACGTCATTACGGCCGCTGTCGGGGTGACGCACCTTTATAAGTAGCCCAACACGCAGACTCGCCCGACACACTTATGCGGCCCCTACTGCAGAAGACCCACAGTGCAGCCCGTATAACACGGCTTTCATCTGTCGACTGGGTAATCTCCTCCGATGTGCTATGGGATTGTGTGCATCTGTGTGCGCCCTGCGCGCACTGCCAGACCCGGAACACTTCTACGGCAGCTGCTGTGCAATAAGCCAGAGCGGTACGTAACACACACTTGTGCGCTGTGTACAGCATTATTCGTTATCATGTTGATAGGATGTGCACACTGTATGTAGATCATGGGCCATTTATGATTTTACGTTCAAGTGTGTGTCCGCGTAATTGTACTACTATCTGATCGTGCATACGGCGCGTATGTGTAGTGCTGAAGGGACAGCTCATCCAAGATGGAGGGCTGTGAGGCAAGGGCCAATCGTAACGCAGCATCTTCCACCAATGATCGCTGAAGGGGCGCGGTATCACGGAGCATGGGTGACGCCTTAGCCACATTGCAGCTACATCGCCGGGTGTCCCGAGTTGCCTTCTGTGGGTTCTTTACACGCCGATACAGCTCGCTACAATCGGCGATGTTGCCATCTGTTTATGGGCAGTGCACGGATGCAGAGGTATCTGTAGCCGGCTGTGTCGTCCCGTCTTCAGACGCCGCTACTACGGGCGATATTGGCGCGACAAGCCACATTTGTAGCCTGTAGCGGGTTGTATGCATCCTGTTGTGGCGGCGTGTAAAGGTACCATAACTGTTTTCTGAAACCAGTCACTTTTTCTTATTTTTCCATCAATGAAGCTTGTATTGGTTAGATTTTATGCATGGTGGCCTGATATTTTATTGATCTTTTCAGGGTACATACAAGATATTGATAGCTTTCTATGGAAGTTTATTTCAGCAACCAAAAACAACATTTCTGCTCTTCTTTTTTTCTCAAATTCATAGGAAGAGATGAGAAAAAACCTCCCTGCCGTGAAAGAAATATCAATTCAAAATGACGAAATAGCGATATTTATTCATTGATGCGTTTCTGAGAGCAATTTTTCTCCTCTATGACAAAAAAAAATTCACATATAGCAAGAACACAAAATGAGGGAATATACATATGCACATGGGATGGACTCCATCGATAAATACAAAAATCACACTGTTAATGGACAAAGTCAGGAGATCATTTGAACTGTAAGGACAATTTGATGAAAAATATTAAAATTACAATTGCTGTGGATACAAGAAGTAATGACCTATAGGTTTATATATGTCAATATAAAATAAATAGGAAAAAATATGTCATATTACTTTGTGTAGCTGCAAATCCAGGAGCAAGGGAGAAACTAGCTATTCCTGATAGAGGAATAGCTTAATTGGCCATAACACAAACACAGCCATAAATAAATTAGCATAAGTAGAGGCTATGTTAGCACCCATGGCAGTACCTAGTTCCCGATCTTTCGACATAATTCCTAATGTTTCTTTTTGACTGCCAGGAAAATATTAATTATTTTCCATTGTTCTAGAAAACAACTAGAGCTGACTCACTTCTCTGCCCCTTTTTGATTTGTAGGAGCACACTATGTCTATTTCCTCACTCCTTCCCCCAATCAGGTATTTACAACCTGGCAAGGTCATAAAAACCTAGCAGAGGTGGATGGGTCTATTCCCTCCAAAAAAAATTCCTTTGTCATTAAGAAAATACACTTTAAGTCAAATTTAATAATGCACATTAATGCCACAATTACATAAATCATATTTTTGGGGCGCTGGCAGTTTGGGAGATTGCACTGCCCCTCTTACTTTCCTGGAAAACCATCTGAAACCTGGGAAATGAATATTTGCCCACCAGCAAATCACAGACATATCATGTTTAGCGTCAAACAACTGATAAATTCCCCCCAACAAGAAGACATGAATACATTTCACGTGCCATGCTCAACTGCTAAGATATGGCAAAGAGTTGTAATTTTTTGAAACTGCACCAGGGCTGAGCCTCTTCCAAAATTTAGTCCCATGAGGTCACTAGGTAGAAGGTACAGGAAGCCAATAAAAGCTGAACACACGATTTTGATTCATTCTGAACCTGGATGAGACACAGTATGAACTATAGCTGTGAGGCAGAATCATAACACATTTACAGGGTACCTTCCCCACCTAGATCTGCGATTCTCACCACGTGGCACAGGTTTAGACGTTTATATTAATTTATCCCTTTTATTTTCATAACCGTATATGCATATTTGTAATCTGTTTTTTTTTGTAATATCTATTGTAAACACAGCTATTTCTTTTGGAGTAAAAATTACAAATTCACTAGTTTCGTACTTCATGTTCTATGAGCAAGCTGACATGTACTCCCCACAAATTCACTTTACCAAACGGGTTTCCTTTCCACCTATAAGAGGTCAGTGCTGGCAGCATAATTTTCGTATTTATGTGATATTGTGGACTTGGTGACTGGATCAAGATATATATATGTTCCTAGCGGGAACCAGTTAGCTTCAAGATCTTTATTATTAAGAGACAAAAAAGCACAATAGGGTCTTATCTCAATGGTTTCCTGTGCAAGGTGCTCACCTGATGGGGTTGTGTGACCCACAACTGGTATAAGCACATGTACAGTTGCTGCAGGATCTACACTTCCATGTGTAATACGGTGTTCAACTGGAACAGGGGGACAAAAAGAGTCTGATGATTAGCGCTGCTGTAAAGAAGAGACCAGACCAATGGTCTGATGCAACGATGTTCTTTTTATTCTGATGCATTTTGGAGCCTGCTGTGCTCCTTCCTCAGGGATTACAGATCTGTAATCCCTGAGGAAGGAGCACGGCGTGCTCCGAAACGCATCGGAATAAAAAGAACATCGTTGCATCAGACCATTGGTCCGGTCCCTTCTTTACAGCAGCACGAATCATCAGATACTTTTTGTCCCCCTGTTCCTAGCGGGAACCAGTTGTATATATACATCCCGTGATATTATGTGCCGCAATAGTCGACATAAATTAGAGCAGCTGCACTCCTTTTCTTATCTTCTGTCTGTACCCTTATTGGCAAGCAGATAAGGGAGCTGCAAGGTCTTGATCAAGTTCGTAACATTGACCTTCACATTTCACCAAATAAAATAAACATATAAATATATATATATATTTAATATTACCAATATTACTATAAATCTTTATATTAATTAATCTAACTTATCTAATGTACGCTATCACTATATTTCATTGAACATAACAGTATTTCATTATTACAAATAATCATCATAATATACTCTGTAAGAATCCAGTTAATTTATCTACTATATAAAAGCCCTTTTCATACTGTCTGTGTGACTGTAAGTTTGTCCTGAAAACAGCGCTACCTTTAGGACATTGTGTAAATTTCAAAAGGCAGTTAAGCTGGAATGTGAAGACACTTACATTTTTGTTTGATCCGGCAAGTTGGGCTGAGCAGGCAAAGAAAACAGCGCCACCTTTAGGACATAGTGAACTTTACAAAAGGCAGTTAAACTGCAATGTGAAGAAGCCCATAAGTTTGGTAGATCAGTCAAAATCTAAGACAAGATGGTCCATCCCTAAAAGTACTCAGATGACATGGAAAGGAAAGGAGCAGCAGAACAACAGAAAAGGCAACGGTGCGCAAACAAGACTATTGTTCCTATTTTTTAATTTCATAGCCTACTGCATTAACAACATAGTTCAACTAATATGTAATCACACACAATCTAGAATCGCCCAATGAAATAAAATTGATCTCCCGTCTATTTACTATATAAGATTTTAAGTACCGTAATCTAAAATTATAGCTGCTTTTTAGTGGAATTTATTAACTGTAGCACTACATCACTTATGCCCTATCACATATAATAAATTCATTTGTATTCTCTTTTCTTCTTTTCATCTGATTTGATTTCTCATGTATCCCCCTTATTTCTGCATATGTTATTATTGCGTAGTTTTAATATTTAAATCCATTCAAGCTTTGTTTAATTTAAATGGGTTGTCCGGTCTAAACCGATAATTCTACAGTCACTGTGAATGCAGACTTATCAGTTCATCCCAGTGCCTGCACTGTGCACTTTGACTATTTGCTAGTTTCTAAACTGGGAATGGGTATTATGCAGTATGCATGTTCCAGGCCACCGCTGCCAGGGCCCTTGACTAGTGGGTGTGGGCTCGCTGAATACAAGTGTATGAAGCAAAACCATGCCCACTAAATAGCCATGCCTACTAGTCAGAGGCCCCTTTCACATCTATGCGTCTGCTGCGTTTTGCTTCATTTGCGTCTCCATGCGTTTTTTACCGCAAAAATGCATCAAAACGCATGCGTTTTTGTCCCCATTGATTTTAATGGGAACGCATGAAAAACGCAGCATGCAAAAAACGCATGTAAAATGCGTTTTTGCATGCGTTTTTCATGCGTTCCCATTAAAATCAATGGGGACAAAAACGCATGCGTTTTGATGCGTTTTTGTGGTAAAAACGCATGGAAACGCAAATGAAGCAAAACGCAGCTAATGCACAGATGTGAAAGGGGCCAGACACGTCCACTCCATACACTTATATTAAGCGAGGCTGCACCCACTAGTTTTGTTGTTGCTGGGAATATGTATACTGCATGATTATGGTCTGTTCCTGGCTTAGGCTGGGGTCACAGTAGCATTTTTCACATGCGTTTTTGGAGACCTGCGTTTTCAAAAACGCATGTAAAAAACACACCCATAGGCCCCCATGTTAAAAAACGCATGCCCTAATAGCCAAAAAGCATGTGTGACAGTCCCATGCGTTTTTGGTGCTTTTCCAAAAACGCATGCATTTTTTAATATGGGGCCTTATGGGAAAAACATGCAAAAACGCATGTACAATTAGTGCCATTCAAAAACGCATGCGTTTCCCATAGGAGCCCATGTTAAAAAACGCATGCGTTTTTTTAACATGGGCTCCTATGGGAAACGCATGCGTTTTTGAATGGCACTAAAAGGTACTAATTGTACATGCGTTTTTGCATGCGTTTTCCATAGGGGCCCATGTTATAAAAACGCATGCATTTTCTTCAAAAACGCATGCGTTTTTCAAAACGCACCAAAAAATAGTACATGCTCTATTTTTGGGTGCAGATTTCAAAACGCAGCCAAAAACGCAGGGAGCCATCAGACACCTTAAAAAACTCATGCTGACATGAAAAACGCATGTAAAAAAGCATGCGTTTTTAAAAGGCACTAAAAAAACGCATGTCAACTGTGACCACAGCCTTAGAGACCATTGAATCCTTGCAACATACAGTATGGGTGCTGGTAGGCTTGATAAATCTGCAGTCACATAGAGTGATTGTAGAATTATTCATTTTAGACCGGACAACCCCTTAAAAAATTATTTTTAATAGATTTCTTCAGGAATTTCCACTATTTTAGCTTTTTTGTGCTTTCCTTTAGTCCTATTCAATTCCTCCCAGGGTACAATTCTCTCTCTGTCTTTCCGCTATTTTGTTGTTTCTATTGAAGTTCCCGAGTACTATTCGCTACCAGTGATTCATCTAGTGATTGACTTTCCCTTTCCACTATTCGCCACCATTCATATCCCTTTCAGTACATATTTAAATAATAATATTCATTGTATTGCTATTTCTTTCATCTTTTTATTTATATTATGCTTCCAGGTCACTTAGTATTAATTCCCGTGGAAGTGATCTCTCTCCCAACTGTGTCTGTCTTCTTTTTTCTTTGGTATTTCCTTGTCCTTTCACAACGTTTATCCCTTTTACATCCATTTTTCTTCTTTCCCTTTTTTTATTCCTTTGCTCCTGGGTTCGCAGCTACCCTCTGACAAAAAAGTAATATGATGATTTTTTTATTTTTTTATCATTTGTTTTTTTTGTTGACATATTTAAACTATTAAATCATTACTTCTTGTATCCAAAACTATTGTAAGTTTATATTTTTCATCAAATTGTCCTTACATTTCAAATGATCACCTGACTTTGTCCATTATTGCTCGCCTTTTTGTATTGATCGATGTAGTCTATCCCATGTATATATATTTATCCAATATATAAAACTGAGTGTTTGTATGTGTATTTGTGTGTGTATGTGGCATTAGCCCCTTCAACTTCACATAGCCACACCCACTCCATATAGCCTCACTCACGCCACACCAATTCCTCAGCTGTGTCATAGCCCCAGCCAGTCTGCATAGCCACGCCCACTACACATAGCCGTATTCCTTTGCATAGCTACACACCTTCGTAGAATCACCACCTTTATGGCCCCACCCCTTCACAATTTATGTATTTATGTCCACTAAAGGAATTTGCACCGTAGCACTTACAATCACAACATTTTGCACACACACCCATTTGACTCACTTTTTGTGGGGTGGGTGCAGATATGGGGGGAAGGTTTGGGGGTATGGTGAGGTTTGGGGGTATGGGTGCAGTGGGTGGTTTTAGGGGGAGGGAGCAGTACTGGTTTAGGGGGATGGGGTGGTGTGGGTTTGGGAGTCATTGTTTTTGGGCGGGGGTGGGTTTGAGGGGGCTTATTTTTGGGCAAGGGTGCAGGTTAGTCATTTTTGTGCAGAGGGAGTGTGGGGTGGGGTGGGTTATTTTGAGGAGCGGATTTAGAGGGATGCTGGTTAAGGGGGGCAAGAGGGCAGCATTTTATTGGGGGTGTGGGATTGAAAAGGGTGTAGGGGAGCAGGTTTTGGGGGAGGGAAGTTTGAGGTGGGGGTGGGGGGTGAGGGGTAGGTTTGGGTGGAGTGAGCATGGGTGGGGCAGGTTGGGGCTTAGTATAGGGGGGAGGTTTGAGGCATATAGTGGACATACATGCACAGACATACAGTACACTCAGTTTATAACTAACTAGATACTATACCTGGGAAATACCGGGTGTACAGCTAATATATGCATATATTTATACATATATACTATATATAGATATATATACACCTCATTTTTGTGTTCATGCTATTTCTGATTTTTTGTCCTGGAGAAGGAGAAATTGCTCTCAGAAATGCGTTGGCAAATAAAATTCACTATTTCATCATTTTGGATGGATATTTCTTTTGCGGGCAGAGCGACATTTTCCTCCATTTGGATTTCTCTTTAGGGGTTCTTCAGTAGTCGTGTTTATGCTTTGATAGTGGTTGTGGCTTCTCTCAACTATCCTAGGTGAGCTTTTTTTCCCCTCCTTGGACTGTTTTTCCCCCAGATAAAACCCAATTTGCACTTTTGTCTTTTCAGCATATATTCGAATTTACTTTTTTTGTTTTACAGTAAAAATAATAGTTAGTTTTACATTTTAATGTGACGATAACATTAGCGGATTAGTCAAAATTATTCAAATTTGCTTGTTCAACTGTTTTCTTTCTTTGACTTCAATTTGCAAAGAAGTTATTCTCCACAAATTTAATGACACTCATAATTTACTGGGATGTATGTTGACTACAACATATATTAAACGTTCTATGTAAAAAATAATAAAAATGATTATACCCAACTCACCACTCACGTCTCTGGCCCCTTATATTTACCTTGCATTGCCTTCATCCTTCTCCAGAGGGGCCCTGGTTGGTCTGCGGCGAAAAGAGAGCTGCCAACAACTCTAGTGTTTCATGGAGCATGCCGGAGGTCACAACTGAACACATACGTATGAGTTCCTCGTTCTGGCCTCACATGGAGATTAATTTGGAGCTTGTGATGTAACTTCTGACTTCTGGACAGTCAGATGTTACGAGCACAAGATTGTTCTGCAGGACAAGAGTGGGGTCAGTAAGATGAGTAGTCTTCAGAAAGTGAGTTTATGACAGGGTGCAGGGGGCTTGATTTTAAAGTGCCACTCCAGTGGTGTAAAAAAAATGACGGAGTGGTGCTTTAATGATATAATACGGTTGGGTACAGAATATTGAACCATTTTTAATTTATCAATTTATCAGGTATGGAAAAAAGAATATTTAGATTATACAGAAGTCTCAATAATTAGGCTATGGGTGTGCCTAGTCTCATAGAATCTGATCATTTGCATTTGGTCAATAGATATGCTCTGTTTGGCACATACCAGATCAGTTGGTGTTTGATAAGTCTTTTTCTTTGTTAAATGAAATAGTCATTAACAAAAAAGTATTATGTGTTTATGTGATTAGTCATTTGAAATAATATTCATAGCCAAAAATTTTTTAGTAGTGAAACATTTCAGTCGCCAGACATTTCAAACATTCAACCACTGTAATGAAGCAACATATGCTACTGTAATAAAAGTTATGGAAAATGTTTCTAATTGCAGCTAAAATATATCAAAGATAAATTGTGACAACTAATTAGAGATTTTTCTTCCTCTTATAAAAATAGAATTTAAAACAAATGTTACATTTTTCCTTACATGAAACCTTAACAATATTGTTCATTAGTAAACATTTTTTAGGCATGCATTGATTAAAAATAGTTAATGGAGATATACTGACATTCCGTACACCAAAGATCTAATGCAGTCCACTCTGCAGGTCTACACTAGCTCCATAAGATATTTCTATGCTATTCAGAAGGGATAGCAATGCTTCAACTAGTAATGTGCTGCAGCTATCTTAAGAATGCATCTTTAGATGTTTCTCCAGCAGTCTGTGAACAATTGAGGCTGGGGTTACACATAGAAATCCGTTTTTGGAAGTCCTTTTCATCAGCAATCCGTTTTTTATAGGGTGCTTTTTGTGTCTCCTGCACTCCTGTGCGTTTTTGGACTTAGTCATTTTTTCATGAAAAACGCATATGCGTTAACGCATGCGCAAACGCAAGTGCCTATATATGCCATGCGTTAACGCATGCGTTTCCCATAGGGCCCCATGTTAAAAAAAAAGCATAAAAACGCATGCGTTTTTTAACTGATGCCAAAAACGCTGTTTACTGCGTTTTTGGCTCAAAAACGGACAGGGCAATGTTTTGAGCTCCAGAGAAAAACGCACAGGGTGTTTATTACACCCAATGCGTTTTTCTGTCAGTTTTTGGACTTAGAAAAAAAAATTAACAAAACTGAAGCCAAAAACGGACTGAGGGCTTATGTGTAACCCCAGCCTAAGTATATTTCTATTGCTTCTTTAGGCATAAGAAAATAAGTAGCAATCAGATGCCACTAATCAAATGCCCTCAATTGGTTTTTCAAGTGTAAGCATCTCTACAGATGCTGAAGTTTGGACAGTTTTCTTGTCTGTAGCATTTAGTTGAGCGCTAGCTAAATGTCAAGGAAAACAGATTTTGAAAACTGGGAGGGATAAAGTGCAAATAGGGTCTTACCCAAATAACATTGAATGAAGGTTACTAGGTTCAGCTCACCTTTTGTGATTGTGTGAGACACAACTACGATTTTGGCAAACCCACGTGCAGATATAGGTGGATGTAACAAAGAAAGGGTACTTCATGCGCTGCCGATGAAAACTTCAGAAATCGTCCAAGATTTTCCAAGATAGCTACAAAACACGTTGACTAATAAAAATCCCTATATTCAATCTTGGCCAGTTTTAGAAGTTTTCATCTGCAGCACATGACGTACCCTTTCTTTGTTACAAAACTCTATAAGGAAAAAGATTAGCAAAGATCATTGAGAGGCAATTGTTGCTGCCCATGTTTCTGTGAAGGATTTGAAAGCCATTTCCCTAAATTTAGAGTCCATCATTTTACAGAAAAATATATTATACTAAAGTGAAAAATATGCAACAGTTGACAGTCTTCCTAGGAGTCGGCATCCCAGAAAAAAATCTATTACAGTTCAGACTACACCAGGGGTCTCAAACTCCAGGCCTCGAGGGCCGCACACAGTCCAGGTTTTCAGGATTTCCTTAGAATTCGACAGTTGGTAGTCTGATTACCAACTGTCAAATGCTATGGATATCCTGAACACTTGCACTGTGTGCGACCCTCGAGGCCTGGAGTTTGAGACCCCTGGACTACACAATATTTAAAGAAATTGCAAAACATCCAAGATCTTCTAATCAGATTATAAAAGCATCAATTAACGTGTTAAATATTCAAGCTCAAGAAAGTGTAATTAGGAAAGGACTAAACAGGCATGGTTTGTTTGAAAGGGTTACAGGGAGAAAGCCTCTTTATAAAAACTGTGGCAAGATGAGTAAAGTTTAAAAGTTGCCTCCGAATAACCACACGACGTTTGGAAAAATGTCTCCTTTGAATGAGGATGAGACCAATGTGGATATGTTTGGGCATAATGCCCTACATGACATTTACAAAAAACAAACACAGCATACAAGCACAATGTCTCATGCCAACTATCAAGTAATTTACAGCAGAGCTAGAAACTAATTTGGAGTTAACAACTAGAGGTTGCACTGGCAATGGAAGTGATGCTAGAAAGAAATCCAGTTAGTGCCACATTTGTGTACATTGTCATGAAAATAAAGGGTAAAGTCATTCAGATATGAACTGTAGTAAGGTAATGCATGATACAACATACTGTGTCCGTATAGTGATAGATACAGTACTAACTCTACTTAGGCTATTTCTAGCGCACATACAGTAAGCAATTACAATATGGTTCTCTCCAATGACTCACAGCTGATGTCTCTAATTGCAGACATTCTTTTCTTTTATTTTCCATCTGGCCCTGCATAATATAACATTGTCTCTTGATCCTTGGCTCCTCATTTCAGCAGCCATTTCCAGCTTTATAGTAACAGAAAAAAATTCAGATCCTAGACAAAGTACGTAAATAAATTTGTATGATATAACAATAGAGCAGTGAGAATTTGTAAAGATGCTACCAAACAGGTCTCTGACAGCTCCATCATGTGGTAGGAGAGACCACTGAGAGCCAATATTGCCCTACTTGGCATAAATCCAAATCAAAAATTGCATGCAATTATCCAAACATAGGATTCTTATCCAGCTAATTTTCAATAAAGCTTAATCAGAGAGCTTCCTAGCTATCCCTGTTCTTGCCTTTAACATACTGAAACACTGTGGCTGTTGTCAATATCCTTCTATTTGTTATTAATAAATCAATATTATAGAGTAAAATACACTATTTTTATTCACTGACCTGATGAAACTAACAACACTAGTGACTGCAGTTTTCTCCATATAACTCAAAGACAAGAGGCAGTGCAATATTAATTGTAACTACAGTAGCTCTTGAGTGTTTAGGTCTTGGATGGCATGAGCAATTATTTTATAAAATAACATTAGTTTTATTATGTGGCTGCCAAATATGATTGAGCTATATGTCTTTGAACATCCTAATTGAACATACACATCTCATAAGAAACAGTGAAGTCTATAAATTGAATGTGTGTAAATGGAATGAAATAGTAGAAGCCCAAAATATATGAAGGGTTAATTTAAAGCAGTATGGAACATTTGCTTTGAGTTTAAGCTTAACTTTTAACTACTGAACCACTCTGTCATCTCAAAAAAGTCTTAAGGCCCCGTTACACTTGACGACGTTCCAGCAATCACGACAACGATACAACCTGATAAGGATCGCTGGAGCGTCGCTACGTGGTCGCTGGTGAGATGTCAAACAGTCTGATCTACTGAACTATACAGCAACGATACGGCGACCCATATAACGACCTCAGCGGTCGTTGGGATCCTGTCACACAGCTGCTAGTCTGACGACTCAGACCTACATGGCTGAGTCCTGAGTCGCCAATAAGGTCATTGTTAAGGCGTCAAACACACCAATGCATGGTACTCAGCGGGAACCCGATGACCAAAAAATGGTCCAAGCCACTTTGACGTGATCATTGATCTCACAGTGGGGGTCTGGTCGCTGCTACATGTCAAACAGCGAGATCGCTGGTGAGGTTGCTGTTGCGTCACAAAACCTGTAATGTATCAGTGATCTCGCTAGCGATCTTGCTATGTGCAATGGGGCATTAGGCTACGTTCACACTCTGCGTATTTGCAGAGTTTTGCTGTGTATTCCTGCTTTTTACTGCGTTTACGCTGAGCTTTTTTATGCGCGCTTAAATGCAGTGAAATGCAATTATGGAAAAGCAGTCCAGCAAAACCTATGCAGTTTGCTGAATTGCCTACACATATTTTGTTTTTGTGCGTTTTGTTAAGCATGCACTTTCACTGCAAAAGCGCGTGCATATAATGAATAGACATGACAATTCTTTGTGCAGTTGCCTCTGCGCTTTTCCCATAGCCCACATGATAAAATGGGTCATGATAAAAGTCTGTCAGACTTATAGCTTTATTGCAGTGCACAGAGACTGACTGCGGCAAACTGAAAAATGAATAAACATTGATGAGAATGAACCTGGCAATAACCCCTTTGTCATAAGTGAGGATGGTATATATTGCTATGCATATGATAGCAGTGATCCTGGCTGTCGACTGAGGTATGTGTGATAATGCTCTTCTCAGTTGAAACGCAGGTCTCGGCAGCTGTCAGTCTGCAGCCCATTCTGACATTTAAATAGGATAAAGAACAGTTTGAGTTATACCAGGTATGGGCCACGTCACACACATAGATAATTGTGCAGATATTGTTCGCAGATCTCTGGTTGGAGTGAAATCATGGACACATTGTTCCATTTTGTGGCTGTGTACAAATGGAGCAATGTGTCCATGATTTCACTGCAACCAGAGATCTGTGAACAATATCTTCACAAATATCTGTGTGTGTGTGACGTGGCCCTATGCCATATATTATTTCATTCTTGGAGAACTGATTTAAGTAAAAAAAAGAACCAAAGTGAAAGTCAACTGTGGAGTAGTATCTTACTGTTAAAGGCCCGAGTAACACATGCATTTAGAACACATATGCATGAACAGGTCCATTTGTCACATCCATACAGTAGAGTATGTTGTCATCCGTTTGTGTGTCATACATTTGTCATCCGTGTGCCATCTGTAAGCCATCCTTGTTTTTCTGGTATGGCTCAAGAAAAAGATATTATAAAGCTTCTTCTATACTTTTAAAGTTAAATACGTACAGCACATGGACCCATGGACTTGTATTGGCCCTTGTCATCTGAGCTGCCGGGAAAAAAAGTTACATATCTCCATGTGGGTGATGGACATGTGAGCGGCCACACAGGTTATAATGGGTACTTGTAGTATTCATAAAAAAATGGCAGATACGGTATATGGTTGGAACACACGAATGTGTGAAGGAGGTCTTAACGAGCTTTTCAAAGATGTGGGGCTGATTCATCATAGCTTTAATACTGGAATACTAACATAAAATGCTTTAAAAAGTCACACATTTTTTTGCTCAATGCTGAGTTGAGCATATTGTTTTTTGCATGTTTTAACATCAGTTTGAAGCAGCTCCAATGCAATTTAATGCAGCATTTCTTACACCAGAAATGTTACTCCCATCCCCACAAGGCCTACATCACTTAGAAAATGTGCCAAATTCATTAAATTACATGAATGAATACATTTAGTGCATCATACTGTCACGCTGGGTGTAGGGACGACAACAGGGGGGGAAGGAGTCCCTGATGCTAAGGGCAAAAAGGGGGATGGTGACCCTTAAACAACAAGCGCTAACACCTGGCTCCCCTAACGTCCTATAGGGGCCCTTTACACACAGCTACATTTCTAGGGTGGCTACAGGTAACTTACTGGCTGCAGTGAAATCATGGAGAGATTATTCCATTTGTACACAGCAACAAGATAGAACCTTGTCTCCATGATTTCACTGCAACCAGTAAGTTACCTGTAGCCACCCTAGAAATGTAGCCGCGTGTAAAGGTACCCATACAGTTTCCGCAACTGTCACCGCCAGGATAACTATTCCTTGACTGTCCCTGGACTACCACTACATAGGGCTCAGAGCGGGTGAACACTAGTGTTGAGCTACCAACATAGTGTTCTAGTTCGATTCGATTCGTCGAATGGGAGGTGTGTTCGCCGAATGTTCATCGAATGTTCGTCGAACACCCTCGAACACATTAAAAAACTAGTGTGGTGGTCAATTGCAGTTCCGCAATGTATATAAATACATTGCGGAACTGAAATGAAGTAAAATCAAGGGTTAAAAATAAAAAAAATCAATACTCACCTCTCTAATCCATCCAGCAATGCTTCCAGCGTTGCCTACCTGTCAGAGATGTGATCTCGGCAGCGTTTCCCAGTGAAATGACGAGTTCTTGCGATAACTCGTCATGTGACCGGAAACCGCTGCCGAGATTATTATGTCACCGCAGGTCCTACAGGTCCTCACTAGTGTGTTCTGTCCGGAGCTGTCAGGCTGTGTCCTGTGCTTCCTGCAAAAAAGCTGGCCTTACATACATGCAAATATGAAGAGGATGGATTAAAGTATAGTCAAAACTGTCAGCAAGAAACTAAAGTCTGTACACTAGAGCACATTCTTATACTTACATATAAATGGATAGATTTTATTATAAGTATTAATAATATGTAATATACTTTGCAGTTTGATTGTTTCTTGGAATTACTGGAGATTCATAGCTATTGATGTTCTCCATGGTTTTTTGATGTCAGGTCAGTCACGTATGTATATTCTAGATTACATTTTATGAATAGTAATTTGGGCTAAG
Source organism: Allobates femoralis (assembly GCA_033576535.1). NCBI lineage: Eukaryota > Metazoa > Chordata > Amphibia > Anura > Aromobatidae > Allobates > Allobates femoralis. The sequence continues at coordinate 407,517,549 of JARQOC010000004.1, read as the reverse complement.
GCACACCTTAGAGCAACGCTATCTTATATTTATCTGAGTGCCGTAGAGATAAGCTATAATTGTTTCTATGGCAACACCAGCTGCTGATGGTGATGCTTTAAAAACTTGTCCTTTTCCCGCATAAGCCTGTCATTATTCATATTATCTCGGTGTCGAGGGTAAGACGCCCATGTGCTTGGTGTTCCATTTGCTCACTGTAGCAGCATTTCTTATAGTAAGAAGAATATAGCCATTCCATTTTGATCTATAAGGATCTCTATTGGCATTTCCTCTACATCGTTTTGTAGAAGTTTGAATAAATGTGCATTTATTGGTTATATATTTAATATCTAGTTTATTCATATAACGTTCTTTACTCATGAAGAGTAATACATTAATAGTTCAGCAGTGAAATTATGAGCGTACACAGCAGGGGACCCCAACCTGTAGCTCAGCAGCCACAAGTGGCTTATGGGCTCATGATGTGTGGCTCGAAGCTGTCTACCAGTTTGGTGCGTTAGCACCAGGTCTAGCTAACAACTATGAAAGCAGGTGTCCAGCTGACTCTCTTTTGAGTAGCTTAGTAGATGTGTGACCATAGAACCTGATTGCCTGTTAAAGGTTCCCCAGTGACCGCCATCAAAAAGTAACCTCTTTAGGGGGTTATATAGTTTTTATAATCTATTCTATAAGTCTTTTCCTTACATTGATGGTGGCCTCTGTTTAACTGAAAAAGCATTGGAAAACAATCTAACACTCAGGGTTAAGATGCTGCCACCACTCTCATAAATGTATCACACTTTATAAAAAAAATTAGCTCACATAGTTTTTTGGATTACATTTTTAATGGACTTTGATATTACACATTGCTCAGGCCCATACTTCATGATGTAGGACATTAGGATAAATGGTTAAGAATATCTGAAATAAATAAAAAAAAGTCTTAACTCAAAGGGTTGTTCAGGATAAAATGATAATTCTGGAGTCACTCTATGTGACTGTAGAGGTATCAGTCCTTCCATGTACTGTGAGCTATGTGGATACACAGGTTTCCAATCTGGGAATGGAACACAAGTATGTGATATGCATGCTCCCGGCCAGAAACCGAGTATTGGGCATGTCCCTTCTAAATACATTTGTGTAGCAAGGCCATGTCTACTAGAGAACTGTGCCTACTAGTCAAGCACACATACTCCATACACTTCTTTCCAATGTATATAGAGCCCTTTAGATGTAGATGCTGTCACAAAGGTTTCTTTTATTTTGGAGACTTCGGGGACCTGTGTCTCAATCCTGTATTAGACAAAAGGTAATGTAGGACTGTGTTCAGCGGTCCCGCGCTGCACACATATGAGACAGTCAAAGGAAGGTTGGCTCACAAGTGGCTTTTATTTCCGACGCATTTCGGAGTCAGATCCGACTCCTTCCTCAGTGAGCCAATAAAATCCCTAATGTTGGATATTGCTGGTCCCTGAGGAAGGAGTCGGGTCTGACTCTGAAACGCGTTGGAAATAAAAGCCACTTGTGATCCAACCTTCCTTTCCCTGTCTCCTCTGTGTGCAGCGTGGGTCCAGTGAACGCAGTCCTACATTACCTTTTGTCTATTATGTTTAACCGTTGATGTGTGGACCCTGCAGCAGCCATTTTGTTTATATGCTGGTTGTGTGCCACACAACCAGACAAGGTGAGCAACGACCATTCCTGGTCTGCTTATTTTATTGAAATAAGACCCTTTTTGAGCTCTCTCTCTCCTCCACAGTTCTGTATATTTCATTCCTGTATTGACACTTCATTGTGAATGTGTTTCTTTACTTTGGCAGTGTAGGAGTTAATGTCAGTTTCTGTTGCTGCAATACTCCTTAGTTGTGTTTCAAGGTGTGGCTATTTTGTGATCACTCCAATCTCCTTTATATGGTCACATGTACCAGCATTCCTTGCTGGTGATTGAACTTCATTTCTAGCCTTACTTTCTTAGGTGAAGGAGCTACTCTGGAGAAGCTTACCAATGCCAAGCCATCTGCTGCCTATGCGTCAGCAAGTGGAAAGTGTTTGTCCCTTTTTTCTCTGTCTTTTCTTCCCTTTTTGTTGATTCTAGTGCAGTGGTTGGGACCCAGTACTCCCGTCGGCTATCTCCCTATTGAGGGGTAACATCTGGGCCAGTGAGGGACTAGGTATCCTGCTCAGTGACAGGGTGGAAGAGCCAGTATAGGGACGGTAGGAAGATCAGGGCACAGCCGCAGTTGAGTGCAGGTCTCCTTTTCCCCATTCCCTGTGAACAGAGCCCTCTATTGTATTTGTTCCCCTCTCAATGTTCCCCGTCTGTTGCTCTGTTCACTGCTGTCACGCACTCTAATAGGATGCTCCCTAGTCCGCGGCATGACAGATACATTTTATACTTTCCATATTGTGCTTCTTTTTTCTTCCTCTCCTGCTTTATTTGGTTGTATTGTCATAGGCATTCTTAGCCTACAAACAGTGGTCATGTTTTGTTGTTATTTTACTTACTTTTGATATATTTTTGTCATAACGAATTTGATGTTTTACTTGTTAGTGACATAAGAGCTTGTGAGAATACACACCAAACATTTTGTGATGCTACAATACCTACAATTTTTAAACTTAGATTTTGAACATTATATTTATAGAATTTTAAGGTAATGCACGTCCTCTAAAGGCTTTCTATTTCCAGATAAAGTATTCTCTGACATGTCAATGATACACATCAAAAAATAATAGTGGTGATGTGCATTCAACTGGGACCCCCACCAAGGTCCTCAACAAAGAGCTCCACCAGTGGCACAAAGCCAGTCCTTGGCTTGCTGTTTTCCTAGCTCAGCATATCAGAAGTGAGAACTTTGTTGACTTTAGTGGAGTTGCGGTTATGCTACGTCGAGCTACAACCCAGGATACAGTAGCTTTTATTTGTATAGATGTCAATGCAGCTTCTAAAGATTTAGCATGATGTTGGTCAAAAAACTGTAACGAAATGATAAAATGCAGAAATGTATGGTTATTTCATGTGCAGTAAGTGTAATTTGACCAAATTCCTTCATGATTTTATAAGTTTTTCTTCCTGACATTGTGATCGATTCCAGCAGAAAAAATCAATTGCAACACAACGCTTTTGACAAGGAACATTCTGCATCTGTGTCATCACTCACAGGAGGGTCTAATGTGGCCTTTAATACCTTGTGCTGCTTTAATCTTGTAGGTCTTTACATAGCAGTAGCCTTCACCAGATCATCACTTTAACACTTTCCTCATTCCCTGTTATGCAAATTCTTTTATGCAATATTGATGCTCCCTCACCCTGTGTACCAGCATGTATATTCGGCCGTTACACCGTTTATTCTTTTTGCATAAATTAATGTCATTTTGATAGATTTACCATCATTTAAATGAAGAAGAGTGGACCTCATAAGAGAAAACCAGCAGAGCACATCTTATTCCTCTCCCTAAAATAATATAACTGAATATCTGAATGAACAATCATTAAGTATCCTGATTAACCATGACATTTTTAGAGTGCAAAAATGGTAGAGATCTAAATCCATCCAGTATATTATCTATCTATCTATCTATCTATCTATCTATCTATCTATCTATCTATCAAAACAAAAGCAGGCAGCACTCCAAAATAAAGGTGAAATAATGTAGACTTTAGCAATCCATGCAACAACATTTCGGCAGCCTAACCTAACTTGAGAAAGGTGGCTAGGCTGGCAAAACGTTGCTGCATGGATTATTAAAGTCCACATTTTTTTCACCTTTATTTTTTGGAGTGCTGCCTGCTATTGTTTTGATATCTAACTTGGTTTTTGATATAACCTTGTGGGATTATTTTTGCACCCATTTATTTGAATTGACTTAGTGCTGTCCTATTTTATCTATCTATCTATCTATCTATCTATCTATCTATCTATCTATCTATCCGTCTATCTATCAAATTCAAAGAAGCTTTATTGGCAGGACTAAATACACATCAATTTTGCAAAAGCAAGTATAGAAAAGGGAATAGGGATAGGGACTGTAAGGATGTTGGGTAGGGCTGTAGGAAAGGTGGATGAGGGCTGTAGGAGCAATGGGTGCGGACAGATCCAGGGTTGGGGCTATAAGAACAATGGATGGGGCAGATCCAGGGGGCTATAGAAGTCCATGGCATATCATAGTTCTCTTTCTCGCAGTCTATGACATTCGCTCACATACCGCTCTGCTATCTCCACTGCTCTCTCTTCTTCTCCCAGCAGGATAGATGTTTTCTCTTCGTTCCTTCATGGTGATGAAATCTGGGAAGAGATGTGAGAGTCTCCTGAAGTGAGTGTCCCTCACTGCTGAGTATTTGGAACAGTGTAGCAGGAAGTGGGTTTCGTCCTCCAGTGCCTCCTGATCACAGTGTTTGCATAGTCTTTCCTCCCTGGGCTTGTAGCTCTGCCTGTGTCGTCCAGGCACTTCTATCTACCTAGTAGCTGCTGTGCATAAGAAGCAAAAGAGTAAAGTGTGTTTAATTAGTAATAATGTGCCCCTGAACCATGGCTGTAAGGCACAGATACGGCTTATAACTTTCATTAGCATACAACTGTGACAGACTGGTTTAACCTTCCTAATGTAAGATATGGAAACAATGGCTCTATGGAGCTGGACATAGGTAGTATCTTCATGACGCAGTAATCTTTGGGGTTTAAATTAGAAAGAGACAAAAATCCATATGTCACACTGCAAGGTCTTTTGTATAATAGCTGCTGTTCTCATTTCCAAATTACAGCTCAAGTAGGTTAATCCTACAGTATATTCCTGATATAATATCTGACTTTTGTTTTGTACTCAATGTTAGACTTCAATTAAAGTAGCATAGTTCTTTATGTGAGGAATGCAACTTATGAGTCTTAAAAACTATTGCTTATTTTGATCAAATACCATAGTTCAACAATTGACTTCTCTTAAGAAAACTGCCATAATAGTCAGTTATCAGTTTTTGGTTTACCATACATCATATAAAAAGTGATCTTAGGTATTTATATGCAGTACAGTGGTAATTCATATTACAAAGGCTCCAAATTACATTTTCAACATACATTGGTTTTTCCTTGGCCATTGTAATGCTATTTTTACATGGACCAGTAGTTGTAGAATGAGTGTCTATATGAGCACTCAGTTCCCAACTATCAAACTGCCTGAAAAAAACTTGTTCATGTGGTTACGATGAACCTTATGCTTGCTTCATAAATCATCGATATCCGCATAACATTGCCTGTGAAAACAGGTGATGTATTGTCAATAACATGATATTCTATGCACATAGGATGATCATAATAATAATCATTCTTTGCTTATAAGATTGTGGTCGATACCAAGAAGCCATTATACGAACCCTGAATAGCTTTCATGTAGTCAATCGGTGGTCGTTTAATGGTTGCAGTCAACAAATGTAAAACAAGCCACATTATTCAGTACAATGCCACAAACTGGCTGATCCGAGATGCATGTAATTAACTGTAAGATCCATCCAATAAGCTTGGGTACTTTACTGAAAAATTGTCTACAGCATTAAAGTGCTTTCAATGATTGGCTGTTTGGTAGATTTGCCAGACATTGTAGCACTACATGTAATTTGCTGATCTTCATACCAGTATGAGCTACTCCTTTGGACTTCAGGTAAGGTTAGCTCAGTTTTTCTTTTTTTATGCTACCCAATGAGGCATTGTTATGAAGCCAAGGTCACAATTCTGTTAACTCCATAGTACTCTATAAACATGATCATCACTGTCCCCTTTGGAGCTCACAATCTAAATTCCCTATCCGTATGCCTTTGAAATGTAGGATAAAAACAGAGAACCTGGAGGAAACCCACACAAACACAGGGAGAACATACAAACTCCTTGCAGATGTTGTCCTTGGTGGGATTTGAACCCAGAACCCCAGTGCTGCAGGGCTGCAGTGCTAAGCACTGAGCCACCATGCTGTTCTGTGCTTTACTCCTTTTATATGAATTGTTCAATAAGTGGCATGACCTCCGTGAAAGGGGCATTAAGTTTGCACTATCTAAGAATTACACAATCTTGGTAAATACACCCCTCTTTTTTTCTGAACAGGACACTAATGAAGGTTCTGATTACAATATAGAAAGTGATTTACAGCCTAATTATTGAAGTATCTGTGTTAGTTAAATGTTATACGAACAAAACAGTAGTTTTCAAATTACAATAGTTTCAAATAACAATATCAATGGTTATCCTGAAATGAAGTATTGTAATGTTTTAACATAAGGCGCAACTATACCTCTAAAAGCTTTTTCATTCAGAACTTAGCCATTTGTGTCATATATTCCTTCTTCCTCTAAATTCACTTAGAGGATCTTTTTATCTTTCGTTTGTTATTATCCTAAGTCATATGTAAGGCTCCTTAAAGGGTCAACAATGACTTATTGGATTCCTACTTCCAATAGGTGGCACTGGAGTTCAAGCTCTATTTCTCTCGCTGAGGCAATTTAAATCTTCACTTTTCCAGAGGAGCAGTGCAGGCATTTAATTCTCCTTTGGCCAGCTTCAAACGACAGTTTCTGGGATCAGGTTTTGTCCTGTTTGAACTGGACAGAAACCTGATCCGGTTTTGCCTCCCATGTATCCCTATGGTGTCGGATTGGTCATATTTGGCCATCAGGCTTTGCTAATTCTGTGCCTGATCCAGTTTTCTCTAGTTTTTCACCGTGCACAAAATCGGAGACTGCAGCGTTTTGGGCTCAAGCATAAAAATCAGACAAAAGCAGACAGAAACGGATCCGAGGCAATCCAGCGCCTATAACATGGAAGACTATGGATGCCGGATCTGTGAAAAAATCGGATCATTTCCTGGATCTGATTTTTTGCACAGAGCATGCTCAGAAATCCTACCATCCAAATTTCAGCAACCATGGACAGCACTACTTCTAGCACAGGCTGTGAATTCAGCACAAAGGACAGCGGCAGATCAGATACAGGCAGACTTCAGCACCATCGACAGCAGCAGAAAATGAATCCTGCAAAAAACAGGATCCGGGACCATATTTGGCCACACTTTTTGCACATCCTGTCCTCTCAGGTTCTGTCCGGTGGATCCTGCAAGAAACAGGATTCACCTTGACAGCCAAAAACTGTGGTGTGAAGGTAGCCTAATACTGGCTGACAGATCCGGCATGTCACTCTCCACCAGGTTGAAACTTACCCCTTAGATCCCAATGTTAGCCCTTCACGTAGCCTAACCAGATCTCATATTTTGCATTGGCAAGGGGCAATACCCCGAAGTGCTGTCTCTGCAAATTGAGATTCTGGTTTGATTATTATCCTAAGTCTCATACTTTTAGGAATGCTATGATAGGCGGCACAAGTGTTGAAGCCCTTGGTCTCTCTGAACAGCCAATTTGCATTTATTTTTCTTTCACGTTAGTGATATAGTGAAGATGCAAGTGATGACATTCACTGTTTTCACATGTGTGTTAGCACAAATAAGACTATGAAATCAGTTTTGTCTATTAATGGCCACAGTGTAAATGTGCAGCAAAATATTGCACTTATGCTACTAGTTTTTCCAGCTATTTTTAATTGGTTTTCCCATGAAATCAGTTAAATATGAAATCTGTAAATAGAACATGATGCTATGCATTTCAGAAAAAAATATAGTCCAAAGAGCAACGGACTTGTCCCACCCACTATATCTAGACTGTCCTCATACACAAATGTAGTGATAGAGTTGTCATGTCAGCTGAACAGGCAAAAAGAAGCCCAGAGGGATCTGCCTCTTGCACTAGTAACTTGCTTTATACTGAGCCACCATACAGAATGATGGAGCTTGTCTCTGAGGTTAGGGCATCATGAATCAGCTGACAGTTTTCCGGTAAAGTGGCCTTTAGAGTGAAGGGCATTCCTTGATCATTATGACAGGGGCATAACTACAACAGGTGCAGGGGTTGCCATCGCACCCAAGCCCCGGAGCCTAGGGGGGCCCAAAAGTCCCTTCGGCATACAGAAAAAGATTATTGCTGTTAAAGATTTGTAATAATTGGGAGCCCCGTTGGAGCTTTCGAATCGGGGCCCTTGAGCTTCAAGTTACGCCACTGCATTATAATACTGCTGGTAGGAAAGTACATACATTGAAATGAATGATAGAAATGAAAAAAATAAATATCCATTTGATGTATGAAAGGAGTGGGTCCCAGAAAATATTATGCTAGAAAGTATTCTTCTTTTACTTCATTCCTTTTCTGGCCATTTAATTAAATAACCTTGCCATGTAAAGCGGCTTGATAATGAGAAATACACCCCACTTTCTCTGGGCACCCTATCACAAATTCCCTTTCTAGCTATTGTCATGGTTGAGAGGCCAATAATCTTGGAAAGATGGTGAGAAAAGAGTGAATAGACTTACAATTTTCCAATATCTTATCATAACTGATTTTAATATTTTCAGCTTTCTTTCCACAGTTTTGCAATTGATACTTATTAATAATTTATGTCTTGTTCATTACCATGTTAACATCCTGTAATCTGAAAGTTCTTAAGACCATTATGGTCAACAGGTCCTGTTATTGGCCACCAAAGTTTATTTAGTGGATTCAAATTCAAAATTATTATCAATGCTTTTCTGATGGATATTAATTTATTTCAATACCTTAAAGAAACACTTTGTAGTTAAGCATAAGCTTTAAAAATTAAAGAATAATGCAGAAACTTATATGCCTTGAGTATACCTATTTTAGTTTATAAGCCATTTCTAGGTTGTCACCTCTAGTTGCCCCAATACAGTCTCTACTTTCAAACATGTCTTTGACTGATGGTGGAATCTCATCACATATCTCTTGCTCCTAATAGCAGCCAGTGATATAGAAATGATAAAGAACTTCTCTTGATGCATCTTGCAGAGTCTAAGTGTATCCTATGTGATTCAGCTTCAGCCTATATCCACTGCCTTCTGCTTGTGATAACAATATCCCTGTCAGCTCTTAACAGTGTGAAGTTCCATCTCAAAAATATATTGAATATTCTGTTCACAGTACTTATATATAGAGAGTCAAAGTAAGGAAAGTTTCTTAATTGCAACTAAACATAGTATGCATCGTTTACTTGGGCCTGTTCTGCCTTTATTCATTGTATGCTTGCTGGTACTGTGAGGGTCAGCTCTGAGACTGTCCAGGCATGTGTAGCATATATATGCTGGGGCCTGATCTGCCTTTATTTGGAGTTGCCTTTTTAGCGCCATGGGAGCAGTTCTGAGATGTTCCAGGTATGAACTGCTTTTATATGGTTCTGACATTAAGGTATATTTGAGGCTGCATGGCACAACGTAAATTAAATATACAGAGTAGGACCGCTCTATTGAGATTTTCCTTGACATGGCAGGATGGCACAGAAAATTGATTATTTGCCAAAAATCTCATTTTACATTATTGTACAGTTTGGAATAAATATATGCAATGCACTTTTTTATATTGCATGCTATCTTCAGGTGGTTAAAACTAAAAAACAAAAATCCCTTCACAGGAGGGCACTGAACCTGATATAATAAGTTAACCTACAAACTAAGACCCTCATACACAAGATCAGATTATAAATGGAGAGTAATAAAGAAACAGGATCCAACATCAGTATGATTATACAATATTTTATTAATACAACAAAGTGCACCAAGTGAGAGCAAGATGGCAAAAGGTAGCAAAGTCACCAAAGGACAGAAAATACCTCAAACAAAAAGGAAAACCCCTACATTAAGCCAACTAGTCACTTATGCTGGCTGTAGTAATTTAAAGTTATAGGGAAAAATTCCCATGTGTACTAGAGGGCAGAAAAACTACATAGAGTGACTAGTATGCCTCAATGAAAACTTACACTTCAGTTAGGAAGTGGATGAACTCCTGCACCACCTTTAGGTAGCTCCTCAAAGTCATAGTCGCTTTCTGACAAGCCTTTAAATATGACTAAAGATTTGTGCCAGATCAGAACCCCAAACTACAGACATTGCATTTTGGGGTAACTGCCCTTCATCAGTCTCACATGTGGGATATTCTGATCTGGCTGTGTGAGTGGGCAGGGGAACTTGCTATCTACCTTATGGAGAGGTTTTTGCCTGCAACCATAAGAAGACAGTTAAGTAGGTAAGGAGATTTAAAGCCACTTCCCTGTTCTAGGAAATATGCAAATTTGCACTTCAGTAAGGAAGTGGATGAACTCCAGCGCCACCTTTAGGTAGCTCCTCAAAGTCATAATTGCTTTCTGACAAGCCTTTAAATATGACTAGGGCCTACGTTATGTAGGCCGACAATAATACTGCAATATTCTCTTATACCTATTCAATTCATCTAAGGGCTTTCCATATCCTGGTTATGCAAGAGAAAAGAAAGAGAAAGGGGCGCAATAGTGCGGTTACCAGGGGGCTTTTTTTAGCGTGGCATACTAATAGGTGGCCACTCACCTTATCGGGTTGTGCTGTCCCCGCACAACCCGGTAATACATTTGATAAGGCGCCCTTCACAGGCTCTAGCTCATCCGCACACCGCGTGCTCCGGGGGCTCCGAGCATCCGGTCACGTCACCGCAGGTCCTTAAGTTAAAGCTCCTGTTGCCAGGCGACGCCAGGTCCTCACGTTAAACTGCACTCTGCGCCTAGCTGCTCCCCACCGCTTTACCCTCAGAGAGGGATTTATATTAGAAGGTAAAAAAACTATAAGGGGTCTAATTGGAGGCGCTCAGGCACAAAGGCAGCAGGCACTGGGATGGTTTTTCAACAGACCTTTATTTAGGCTCCCCTCCTACTCCACAACATGTTTCGATAGATTCTCTATCTTTCTCAGGTGGTCACCTTGACCACCTGAGGAAGATAGAGAATCTATCGAAACATGTTGTGGAGTAGGAGGGGAGCCTGAATAAAGGTCTGTTGAAAAACCATCCCAGTGCCTGCTGCCTTTGTGCCTGAGCGCCTCCAATTAGACCCCTTATAGTTTTTGTACCTTCCCATATCCTGGTTATAATCTCTCCCAACCCTGTTCTTGCTCCTCCCTTCTGTTATCTTTTTGTGATATAAAAATTATTACAAGTAACTGTTTCTATTTGCTTAAATACCACTGGTCATTTGACCCGAATGCCAACTGTTGCTATATAAATGGTCTTGTTGATGACTATATTCGCAAGTACTTAACCTTATACATATTGCTATGTCATGTTTTATCAACATCCCATAGCTAGATGACTATACTATGATGTTCATATAACAAATTCTATTTTGCTGAAATATGTTGGTAAAAATTGTCTGACCTGTACATTTATCTGTTTTCAACAAAAACATTTGAATATAAATATGACTAGGGATTTGTGCCAGATCAGAACCCCAAACGTCAGACGCTGTGTTTCAGGGTAACTGACCCTCATCAGTGTAGTCTGTAGTGTAGGTCGATAGCAAGTTCCCCAGACCTCGTCTTAGCCCACTCACACAGCGAGATCAGAATATCCCACACACTAAATTCATGAGGGGCAGTTACCCCGAAACGCAGCGTCTGTAGTTTGTTTGGAATTCTGATCTGGCACAAATCCCTAGTCATGTTTAAAGGCTTGTCAGAAAGTGACTATGACTTTGAGGAGCTACCTAAAGGTGGTGTTGGAGTTCATCCATTTCCTTACTGAAGTGCAAGTTTGCATATTTCCTAGAGGAGGTATGTGGCTTTAAATCTCCTTACCTACTTAACTGTCTTCTTATGGTTGCAGCAAACTCCTCTCCATATGGTAGATAGCAAGTTCCCTAGACCTCGTCTTAGCCCACTCACACAGTCAGATCAGAATATCCCACACACTACACTGATGAGGGGCAGTTACCCTGAAACGCAGCATCTGTAGTTTCGGGTTCTGATCTGGCACAAATCCCTAGTTATATATAAAGGCTTGTCAGAAAGCGACTACGACTTTGAGGAGCTACCTAAAGGTGACGCTGGAGTTCATCCACTTCCTTACTGAAGTGCAAGTTTGCATATTTCCTAGAGGAGGTATGTGGCTTTAAATCTCCTTACCTACTTAACTGTCTTCTTATGGTTGTAGCAAACTCCTCTCCATATGGTAAATAGCAAGTTCACCAGACCTTGTCTTAGCCTACTCACACAGTCAGATCAGAATATCCCACACACTACACTGATGAGGGGCAGTTACCCTGAAACGCAGCATCTGTAGTTTGGGGTTCTGATCTGGCACAAATCCCTAGTCATATATAAAAGCTTGTCAGAAAGCGACTATGACTTTGAGGAGCTACCTAAAGGTGGCACTGCAGTTCATCCACTTCCTTACTGAAGTGCAAATTGCATATTTCCTAGAGGAGGAATGTGGATTTAAATCTCCTTACCTACTTAACTGTCTTCTTTTGGTTGCAGGCAAACTCCTCTCCATAAGGCAAATAGCAAGTTCCCCAGCCCTAGTATGTCTTAGTATGTCCATTTTTTTAAAATTTACATCATCTGCCAACTACAGATCAGCATTGAGATATAACTTAAATAGTGTCATCACCTTGAGACACGGTTGATCCATATGAGATGGCTGCTTGCAACAATGAGGGGATATCCTGCCTCAACGCGCGTTTCACCGCATGAGAGTGGTTATCTTCAGGTAGTGCTAGCTCCCCCTTTTTGTTTGTGAAAGAGTATACACTCATGCACTATATAATTGATATAAAACAGAAATATATTAAACATATCTAAGACAAAAACTTAATCAATCAGTATAGTTTTTATTTTTTTAAAGAACAGAACACAAAATAAAATCTTTTTTGTGATTGTTGAAATGGTATATCTTTTAGATACTTTCAAAAATCTCCCAAATCCTTAGCTGTATAGAACAAAATACTGAGGGACACGCTGGATGAGATGGGGTCAGAGAGCTTCCGGGAGGAATTCAATAGGTGATGATATCATTCTGTAGCTCCTATTGAAATATATTGTGGAGAACCGGTAGTGAGACTGGAGATCACATGACATAGCTGCCCATATGGAATGGAGGAAAATGTATAGACGGGAGAAAACTAATTGCACAACTAGAATATTGCTGGTGAGTTATCACTACATGTGCTTCTTTTATATGTATAGACATGTTGTCAAAACTCTATGCTGTCACCCTCGTCTTAGCCTAGGTCCCACATAATTAACCTAATTAGGTGTCAAAATAATCACATGTGATATAGTAATCATTGATATGCCAGCCAACAAATCTGAAATACATTTCAGACTTGCAAACTTACTTGCAACATATTTTGTGTCTTAAGATGTTCATGTATTCCGTACTTTACTACTCTATAGAGATGTCATCCATTCTGATGAGTTTAGACACCATGCGTGGTTGCTTCTCTCTTCACTGTATGTTGAGTTAATCATGCAGGGGAATGTATTTTTCTTACCAGCCTTTTCAGTTTTATATCTTCTAATGTTCTGAGTAGTGAAAGCACAAAGCTTGTAGCCAGCTCTCATCTAATCTGACATTCCTGAGAAAGGGAATGGACCATGCAGATTTTATCTGCCATCAGCTTCTTTTTCCTCCGAGATGGTGTGCATGCATAGCCTCAATTAATGTGCACCGTAAAATACTTACATATGGAAGCATTGCCCTCCGTACAGCTTTAAGAAGTGGCTACTGACTAGAGCCACACGATGTACAGTTTCACGTCAGTGCTGAGGATTTAAAGCTGGAAGCCCATTTTTATTGCATATATCAAATGTTGACAGCAAATCAATAGATTTAATGTGCAGGCAGTTGTTGAGTTCAAGGAAAAAGCTTTTAAATATGAATTTAATAATTAAGAGTTGATCCAACCACATCGCTTCCTGGTTATTAGTCTCATAAGTGAGGATTAGGAATCACATTTAATTGGAAAGTTTAATCTTTGCACCCATAGATTTAATGAATAAAGCCTGATTTATTGCCTTGCTCTGTTTAACACATATGCAGCTAAGTGGTATAGGGCTTTATTGGACATCTTGTGTTTTCTCTTTGCATCTATCTATATGTATCTACAGAGGTAGTTGACCTTGTATTGCTGTTTTGGGGCATATATTTATATTTTTGTGTATATCTTAACTATCCGACCCGTCACTGAGCTCCTGTACATTTTGCTTTTACACTTCTAATGGCAATTGGCAGTTTTCACTCTATTGTGTTTACTTGTTCTTTATATTGACAGTCGGTAGCATAAGCCTTTTAAACAACAAAGGCAGCAGCTCTACAGCCAATCTGCGATAAAAGGGGGAAAAATGAAATCACTATGGAAACTGGAGGAAGGATCTAACAGCTTTCTTTTAGAATAAATGTCTGATGTTTGTGACTGCAGGGAAATAAAATTCATATACTTGTATGATGTTATCGTTAATGTGTTGTTATGGCAAATTACCCTGTTTTCGAATCGTCTGACCTTGACTTTATTAAGTGAGCCCTTTTGCTGAAATAGTTACTGTTTTTGTACTAGGAAAAAAAAAACAAGAATGTGATGAGGGGAGGAGTGTAGAGAAAGCCTGCTTCTTAAATGATTATTTTTTAAATCACACAGAGCTCCTGGGTCTTGGAATGAAGACCACTGTGAGTTTTTCAGCAATGCAGCAACCCGGGGAACTGAACGCCAGTCAGAAAACTGTGTATCATCCAATTGCATGCCTGCCTTTGATGTTGGACTGAGAAACTCAGAACCTCTCCCTCCAATCCTGAAGCAAATAAATACTAAGGAGAAGAGACATCCCTCGATTCAGTGCACAGACACTCTGAGACACAAAAACCGAGGCTGCTGTCATTATAAGAGCACAAATGAACCTGTTTGGATTGCAGACTGCAGCAAATACCTGTCTCCCCATAGGAGTTTGCCACTTCTTCCTACATCATCAGACAATGCAGAGAGCTCTGGCTTACACAGGCCACTGTCTTTATCTCCAGACAAAGCCAGTCATTCTTCCAGCACACCTGCAACTCAACAGCACAGGGAACTAGAGGGGACTAAACACACCACTCAACCTGAATCCCATTCATTCTCTACCAATGCTCACAAGAAGAGGAAGAACAAGCACCTCGGTAAGTGAGACAGATACATCAATATTACAATAAGACATACTTATTTGGAATCCTGCTCCCAGCAAGCACATTTACTTATTAATGTCTTACATAGTGCTATAAATAAAATATTATATTAGATTGTTATATTTGATTTCATTTTAAAGAATTTTTTAGCTTTTTTTTATTTGATACAGATACGTTGTGTAGACACTATTTTTTTTACAAAATGTTCAATTTCCTAATTTTTCCAACATTTTGCATTATGACTTAATTAATGGCTTTCACTTTCAACTTTCATTGAAGGTTGTGCTGCAGAGGACTGGAGAGAGCACGATGCAGTTACCAAGGAAGCGCTCTGTGTACGGTTCCCTCCACCAACTACTCCACACATGGCCTCTCCAGACCAGCCTCACCATCCGAAGGACATCTGCACAGGTATATTTTCAGAGCTCTCCAATCATCTTCCATTAAACGAGACCATTTATTTTATTACATTTTATTACATCATCTTAGATGTTGAATAACAGCTTTGTCCATTATAACAATACCCATGTGCGTTAATCATATTGTGTTTTATTCTTCCATTTTCTTGTCATGTTAATCACCATTAATCCCTGTAGCAGCATGTGTAAAGTCAACACACGCAATGCCTTTCCAGCAACAAGTCAAAAGTATAGATGGTCCATTAATCTAAGCAAATTCCTATTCATCATACTGTTTTCCAAATCACTGTTTGTTAAGTATGCATTGTGCCTCATAATTGCTAGGTTGGAATAATTCATTTCCCCTATTCTATCTGGATAGATGCATTTCTGTACATTTATTTTCACAAGGAAGATACACAGGAAGGACTCCTATTATTGAGCTCCCGATTAAATAGTTATAAAACACACTACGAATAATGTCCGAATAGAAAGACCCCATGTCCTGTAGTAGGTTCTTCTAGTCTATATTAGTTAATGTTTTTTTTGTAAAAAGCCAGATATGCACCATGGAAGGTGGAGTGTGACTTGGAAAGATTTTAATTGAAGGGATATGCAAACAAAAAACTAATAGAGTTACACTGTGATTGTTTTATGTAGTCTGTCACTCTCTATAATACTTCTCGATGATTTTGTTCAAATTCATTGACTTCCCTAAGACCTGCTTTCTGCTTGTCAAATAG
The DNA here is from genome assembly GCA_033576535.1 of Allobates femoralis. NCBI lineage: Eukaryota > Metazoa > Chordata > Amphibia > Anura > Aromobatidae > Allobates > Allobates femoralis. The sequence continues at coordinate 407,501,377 of JARQOC010000004.1, read as the reverse complement.
CATTAAGAGAATAGGCAAGTGTAAAGCTTAACTAACACAGTGTTATCTGGGGTCATAAAACTGCAATACAAGTGGCATGCCAGTTGTCTTTACAATAGATGGACAAGAGGCGGCATGCCTTGTATGACACACAAAATATAATATTTGATAATATTACACATAATTATAAACCATAGTCTGCTTCACATGCAAAAACCCTTTCCTATGTCTATTCATTATGATTTTGTTTTCTATAGCTTTCATGTAAAAGTTGTTTTGCCTTATTGAAATAACTATTAAGTTCATTGCATATATATATCCATAGTAAGCAATGCCTGCTGCATAAATTGTGTTTCCCTTAGTGATCATTTCTTTATGTATATATATACATATATATGTCCATAGTAAGGAATGCCTGATGCATAGATTGTTTTCCTTAAGGATCACTTTATTATATTTTATGTGTATATATGTATGTCCATAGTATGGAACGTCTGCTGTATAGATTGTGTTTTCCTTAGTGATCTCTTCTTTATGTTTATGTTTATGTGTATATAAGTCCATAGTAAGGAATGCCTGCTGCATAGATAGTGTTTTCCTTAGTGATCACTCTTTATGTTTCATATATATAAGTCTATAGTAAGGAATACCTACTGCATAGATTGTGCTTTCCTTAGTGATCACTCCTTTACGTTTTGTTTCGTATATATATAAGTCCATAGCAGGGAATACCTACTGCATAGATTGTGCTTTCCTTAGTGATCACTCCTTTACGTTTTATGTTTCATATATATAAGTCCATATAGGAATACCTACTGCATAGATTGTGCTTTCCATAGTGATCACTGCTTTAGGTTTTATGTTTCATTATATATAGTCCATAGTAATAATACCTACACCATAGATTGGTTTCCTTAATGATCACTACATTATGCTTTACGTGTATATATATAGGTGTATATATATAGGTCATAGTAAGGAACGCCTGGTGCATAGATTGTGCTTTCCTTAGTGATCACCTGGTTATGTTTTATGTATGTATAAGTCCAAAGTAAGGAACGTCTACTGCATAGATTGTTTTCCTTCATGATCACTCCTTTATGTTTTATGTGTCATATATATAAGTCCATAGTAAAAAACGCCTGCTGATTGTGTTTTCCTTAGTGATCACTCCTTTATATGTTATATGTTGTGTGTCATATACGTATAAGTCCATAGTAAGGAACGCCTGCTGCACAGATTGTGTTTTCCTTAATGATCACTTTTCTATGTTTTATGTTTTTGTGGCTTTTTATTCTAAATGTGTTAAACCATGGATTTAATGCATATCTATATAATATGCATGTCATTAGAATCAAATGTACTCTTCTAATAGCAAAACGCCAGAAAGGCATATGAATGTGCTACCAATTGTCTGAAGATTTGCATCTTCTTTACAAAGAAGACAGGTCACATGAACAGGGCTAATCCATCTGAGATTTGCTCTGGGCACATTTACAGCAGCTGCCTTTATTCTTTATCCTTAAAAATCAAGTCCATTCCCAAGATTATTTTTGGAGTCAAGTTTATTTTAAGACATATAGGAAATATTATATCATAACATTATTTTGTAAATGATACACCAATAAATATTCCTATATACAGACTATTAAACCACACAAATCATAGCATTTAATGAGTCTAATAGCTACCAGCTCATTAATGCGTTGTATCTCTTTTATCAGTGCAGCATTCTGCTGACCATGAGAAACACACGGTAGCCAAGTCCAAGAATCACTTAAGAGTTAAACTGAAAACCAAGGCATTTTCTTGCTGAGATCTGTCAAAGACTGAAGCGGTTGGCTTCATGTCTGCCTGTGGAACAATAGTTACCTGTACGCTTTCTGGGCGACTTGGCAGACACCAGCAATCTGTATAAGGTCTGTCTCTGTTAGACAGGATTCGATGAGAATCCCTAATGACAGTCTACCTTTCATTAAAAGAAAAGAGGGGGTAAAAAAAAAGCTGCATACCTTCCTGATGAAGGACAGAACTTTGAAGCATTTACTTGATGTCGCCTCCATTCAGGCTTGACTTGGCCTGAGGTTTGGGTTCCCAGTCTAGAAGTCAGCAGGCTATCACTTCCCTCTTCCTCCACCCCCTTGTATAGCCCTGCAAAGGCAGATTAGTGTCACAGCTGTAACAGGCACATTACAGATACAATCTCCATGGTGGCAAGACAGCATGGATGCAGCACAATGGCGAAGACCACTGATATTTCTATTTTCATTTAATTTGTAGTTAAGGAAGCAGATTTCCATGTAAAGTCAGGGCTAATGTTACATTTTCCTGGAACAATGTTCTTTGTTCTGTAAATGAGTATAACTTTCTTGCACAGTGTCATTTCCAGGCTGTTACCAGCTTTAGAGCAAACACAATGAGACAGAAAAATACACATTATTCCTGGGAATCAGGCTGGCTACTAAGCCTTAGGACCTTTTCATGTGGGATACTATTATTTCAGCATTATTTGAACAGCATGCTTTATAATCAGCAGTATATGACACGGGGACACACTGTTCACAGCATACATGCTATATTAAACAACAATGTTCTGTGATTTAATTTGTAATTATTTTTACACTCTGTAAACTGTACTCAGGTCACATAGGTTTAAAAATTAATGAGGCTTACTGCAGGTCTCATATGGAACATCTACCGCTTGTGCTGACATATTTTTTAACCAATGCAGATCTCATTTTGTGTTTGTACAATATAAATAAAAAGGAGTAGCTGTGGAGAAATAAACAGATGAATAGATAGATAGAAAAATAGATATATATTGTAGATGATAGATAAGTAAAACGATTGGATATGCATTATGATATAATAGATTGATGATATAAACAGATAGATGGATAAACAGATAGATGGATAGACAGACTGATAGATACTAGATAGATAGATAGATAGATGATTTAATAGATAGATGATAGATAGATAGATAGATAGATAGATAGATGTGGCCGAGAGATAGATATGGGAATAGGGAGAGATATAGATATGAGATAGATAAAAACCATTGATTAAGTAGAAACATTGATGAATAGATAGATAGGTAGATAGATATAAGATGGACAGACAGAAGATAGATAGATAGATAGATAGATAGATAGATGATAGATAGAAGATAGATAGATAGACAGACATATATGAGAATGAGATAGAATATAGAGAGATAGATTGATAGATATGAGATAAACATATATGAGACATTGCATACATTGTTTAGATAGATAGATAGATAGATAGATAGATAGATAGATAGATAGCAGATATAGATATGGGATAGATAGGTAGATATATAAATAAGAGAAAGATGGATTAAATGGATTAAATAGAAACCCTGATTGATAGATCTTTCAATAGGTATATAGATATGAGATAGATAGGTAGATAAATATCTGAGATAGATAGGTTGGTAGATATATACATATATAGATGAGATAGATAGATAGATAGATAGATAGATAGATAGATGGGTAACGTAATGGTAGGTAGGTAGATAGACAAGAGATCAATATATAGGTAGATACATACATAGATAGATGAGATACATAGGTAGGTAGATAAATATGTGACAGATAGGTAGGTAGATACATACATAGATAGAAGGATAGATATGATATAGTAGGTAGGTAGATTTATACATAGAAGAGATAGTATAGGATAGGTAGATATATAGATATAATTAGTAGATAATAGATAGATAGATAGATAGATAGATTAGATAAGATAGATAGATAGATAGATAGATAGATAGATAGATAGATAGATAGATAGATTAAGATACTGTAGATATAAGATAGATAGGTAGGTAGCTATTTAGATAGATTGATAGAGAGATAGATGGGATACATAGGTAGATAGATATAAGATAGATAGGTAGTGATAGATAGATATAGATAGATAGATGTAGATAGATAGATAGATAAATGGGATAGATGGAATAAATGGATCAAATAGAATGTTGGATGGGTGGATAGATGATAGATAGATAGATAGATAGATAGATAGATAGATAGATAGATAGATAGACTGACAGATGATAGATAGATAGTCATAAATATTGTTTGTAACATTATAAAACAATAATTGTACGTAAAGAACTTAAGAGTTGGCTATATTTTTTTAAAGCAAATATTCCCAAATAGCATAATTTATTCTAACGTAAACCAATTTGCTTTCAAATACCATCCTTCACTTTATACCATTGCTCAGGCTGCATTATTAGTTCATATAAGTGGAAATAAAGCAGTATTATTGATTTTCAGATAGAATTATTACTTATTCCCCAGGGTGCAGGATACAAAGTCATTTAATAACTTGAAATTAATATAAACGAGTTAGTAATATAAGTATTAAGGTGATATAGGGGATTTTATCACCATGATGCCTTCTGTAATTGATATAGCACCATCTAATCTTTTTAATTTTAGCTTCCACAATGGGGATGGAAAGGGATATGAGTCCAATTATTGGGTTTTAGATCACCATGAATAATAAACTTCTAGAAATATTTTATCGTTATGCTAGTCAATGTGAATCCTTCATGGAAAAGCCTTTACGCCTATCTAGGTCTTCACTGCTTTATATGCTTCATGACATTGAGTTGCTAAAGATATGAGACGAACGCATTGTGTATTAAAAATGAAGAATAAGTGGAGATGAAGTGTGATTGGTGTCAGTTTGTTGTCGGGGTAATATTATTATAAAGTCGAGAATAAAACATATTTCATCTTCCATGTACATCACCCCAGTACAAATGAATTTCAATGAGCTCCCTGGTGCTCTATATAGTTAAGGAGTCGAGAAACATCCTGTATAATGGAGAATCACACTAAGATATCTTCAAAAGTTCCTAAGCTTTGTCAGATAGGTCAAAATGTTGCATAAAAGGGTTACACAGAACGGAGGGATATGCAAACTATATGCAACGCCATAAATCTTCATAATTAGGTTGAGTGTGTCACAATTGCTAGATCTGACATATATTTGTGCAAAAGATCAGCAAGCCCTGTTGCTTATCAAGGTCAATTGGCTTGAAATACATTATAGGCCCTCGCAGGCTACATTGAGGATGATTAAATATAATAGCCCAATGCTAAGGCAATTATTCATTCCCACCACAGTAACAGCGGGTTCCTGGATGGCAAAAAAAAAAGAGATTTCCAACAGCAAAGGAGGAACGTCAGCTGTTTGGGAATAATACCATGATTGATACAGTATAGTTACCATAATGGGAGGTGTTGCTGTAAGCCTCTATCCATGTCATTGTTCTATGTCCTAATGCTGTAATATGAATGGCTGGGTGGTAAGTCATTATGTGGGATTTGATGAGATATGCGCCCCAGGACTTGATGAGATATGTGCCCTGGATTTGATGAGATATGTGCCCTGAATTTGATGAGATATGTGTCCCTGGACATTCTCAACTGATGCCCTCCAGGAACCCACAATCTAGATGTAATTAGAAATGGTCCTTCCTAATTGTAATATGTCTCTATTTCTGATAGGAAATCTACATCTTGTTCTTGTTCTTCTGCCTCCCTGTGTAAAAATAAAGGGTGGGTAGAAGGAAGCCGAATTAATCTCAGACGATTCCCCGATGACATTATTTCATCCAATATTTATTAATTTCCATTGAGTCCGGCGGCCACAGCAATTGCATGCTAAGTGTTAAAGTCATACATGACAGAGAGGCAAATGAGGGCGAAAGACTGCAGCTCTGTGTAAGCATAACTCGCCTAATTTATTTTTTATGCAAAGATTAATGTGCACCCAGCATGAATGTTTTGGTCTCCTCCATCATTATGAGAGGGAACTTTGGATCTGCATTACCTAAGCAGTGTTACATCAATCAATCAGCAGGGTATGGCTGCAGAAATTCAGCAGGAACCCCACCTGAGATTGAGATCATCCATTCTACTAATGGGCTTCTCTTTTATAGATTGGTGCACAGTTCAGTTTCCGAACCTGGAAAAAAACATGTTTTTTGCTTCCCATACTGCAAAATATTCATAACACTGCATATTGAGAGAACACAGCTTTTAAAAGTATAGGACAAAAACAATTGTCCATAGTGCACTCTATAATATCTGATGTCATGTTCTACTGTATATAAATATTGTATGGCAGGATTTGTCTATAAAAACTGCTTGGATTTATTTCTATTTAATAATCTGACAGTCTTTTCAAATTAATAAACTCAATGTTTTAAAACATACAACTAATTTGTATTAATTATATACTGTATAGTTTTATACATCAAAAAAAGGGGGGGAGCCATATTCATTCCAAACTGTAATAAAATGTAAAATGAGATTTTTGGCAGATGATTTATCAATTTTCTGAGCCACCCTGTCACGTCAAGGCAAATCTTTATAGGGTGGCTCCGCCTTCATTCATGGTATACTAGTCTAGCAGTGTGAGGGTCATTTCTGGAATGTCCATGCATGAGTAGCATTGCTGCATATGCTGGGGGCTGATCTGCCTTTATTCGCAGTTGCCAGTCTAGCGCCTTGAGAACAGTTCTGAGATGTTCCAGGTATGTGATGCTTTTATCATTCTGCTTTTAATGTATATTCAAAGCCAATGGCACAACTTAAATAAAATATATAGAGTAGGACTGCCCTATTGATATTTGCCTTGACATGGCAGGGTGGCTCTGAAAATTGATCAATTATTTGCCAAAAATATAGTTTTATATTATAGTACAGTTCAAATGAATACGTGTAATGTACTTTTTATATTCCATGCTATCCTCAGGTAGTGCTGCCTCCCTCCCTTTTTGATAGTTTTATGTATACCCTTTTCACATCCCAAAGACCCTGTGCCCAATCCAAAAAAATTAGGCATATTCGTCCACTACCATGTGCCATTTATAACATGTGTCTTCTGATGTGGCAGGTTATTATTATAGCACCCTCAGAAACCTAGACCTAACTGCAACTGCTAATTCTGCACTACCTCTGGCTACGCCTGTGTACTGTATAGTTGTATTAGTTTCCAGTTGTTGAACAGCTACCTGCCCACCATATTGTCCTCCCCCTCTTTCTAGTGGGCTGATCTTGACAACACGTCACTGCACTGTGCGTCATTGGTACAAACACAGTTTAGAATTTTTCAATGGCACAGAAGAGAAGAATAATAGAAAATTTGACACATATCATTAACTCAATATCTTAGAATTTCTTTTATGAAAAGAATATACTATCTAAGTTTAAAGAAAGAATTCTCAGAAATCCTTTTCTCTCATCTTTGAATTAAGAAATAAAAGTTAGCAATTAAAATATACTACACTGCTTATTCCTGAATACCGGGTGCATTGATGTTAAGCATTCCTTGAATAAAAATCCAATTTCAAATTGACTTTTACAATGTCTTCTACATATTAAAAGTACAATCTAGTCAACAAAATGAAGCAGCAATACTAGATTAGCAGAAATGAGTGGTACGCTGTCAGTAAAGTATGTTATTTCTTTCGGTATTGATCTGCTTCATGACCTAATTGATCCTTGTAGGCGTAAATACTTATGTCCCCAAAACACTGAGAAAAGTATCCAAAGAGTCATAACTTTATTGGCTAACCAGGGAAATTATATTTGTGAGCTTTCAGAGCTCAAAAGAGCCCTTTATTGGGAAATATTATCAAGCACTTGTAATATGCCTGATGAAGGAGCCCTTGTGCTCTGAAAGCTTGAATACATACCTTTATTGGCTAACCAGAGAAATTATCACTCTTTGGATACTTTTCTCATTTTTTGGGGAACATAAGTATTTACATAGATTTTTCTGGCTAAAACAACACCACAATATTATTTTGTATTGTATATCCTTGTAGGCAAAAGTTTAAAAAACACTTGCGTTCCTATGTACATGCCTAAGTTCCCAGAAAATGCGGAAGAAACCGGCTGGAAATCTTATCATTTACCAATGTATCCAACAATGCAATACAGCTGAATGCAAACTTATCATATCAAAAAGCATTATTAACCCTCAAATGTGGGGTTAACTTGTACGTAAATAGCTATTTAAAACTGCCCATTTGCCACATGCAAAGTATGGCTACTGGGAGAAAATAAGCTTTATTCCACCCAGCAGCCTCCGGCATTCATAGAAGCACAGCCAGAGCATTTTAATTCACTACTTAGTAAAAAGTTAGCGGCAGCTGTAACCACACCCTAGCACTGACTGACAGCTGGTTCTGTACTGGTGCAATGCCACGCCAGCTTTCAGTAAGTGCCAGGGAGTGGTTACAGATGCCACTCATTGTATCCTGAGTGGTGACTAAGCCACGTCTCTATGACTGAAAGCCAAAGCTGCCAGAAGGAATACAATTCATGTTCTCTGGTAGGCAGGCTTACAGTGCAGTGGCTGAGTAGTTTTAGCAGCAGATTAACTCAATTTTTGCAGGTTAATAGCATTTTTTCTTATGGCAGGTTCCATATAAATGTATTTCAGTGAATACAATTGGTAAATTTATCTTATGCTAGCTAAAACATTTGCTCTTATCTTATTTATTGTAGCTAATTTGAAATTTAATTCAAAGTTTTGCCTTTAATGTTATTTAAATGTTCATACTTCTATGTTTGCTGAAATTTTGCTAAATTAAATTAGCTCAGGTTTCCTATTTACATGTTCATGTTAAGAAACTCCTGCAAAAGATCTTCCTAAAACCCATCCTGTGTGACAATGAATGTTAGACAAATAGAAATGTAGAATCCCTATAGGTGGAAATATGGGGATATAGAAAGAATAATAAAATACTTATAGGGGTTTGTTACAAGTCTCTAGGTAAAATAGAAGTAGTAGAAACCTGCTTAGAAAACAAAAACATGCGGCAACAAATTATGACCAAGAAATTAGTAGGAGGGATCTTAACTGCCATGATATAAATTGAGGAGGAGAAAGCTCCAGGTCCAGAAACAGGTTTATGACTATATCAAAGAACAATTTCCTCTTAACAAGTTCTGAACCTAACAAAAGGGATGAGGGAAGAGACAGTTCTATACCTAATTTTAACAAATAGGGTGGACAGAATATCAAATGTACATGTTGAGGGTCACATAGGTAAATGTTATCACACAATAATGTTTTCATTTATACACTAATAAGATGGGGTTAGAAGGACTAGTGAAGAGCTCATTAGTCAAAATTAAAATGTGCCTTTTTATGTAGCTTGTCCTGTAAAATTTGAATCACAGAAATACATTGAATGTGCCTTATTATGCTCTGGTCGAAACCAGAAATAGGACAGTGTTTCACAGATTCGTGCTGCTCATTCAATGAAATAACCACAGTTATCAGATGGGTTTTACACTCAATGCATTTTGGAGCTTTATCCCCCCTCCTTCCTGAGGGAGTCAACATAATATAAGGTATCATGTTGGATCCCTGAGGAAGGAGCTGGGATACAGCTCCAAAACGCGTTAGAATAAAAGCCATCACCATCTGACAACTGTGGTTATTTCATCATATGAGCAGCACGAATCTGTGAAACACTGTCCTATTTTTGGTTTCTTCTTTGGTCATCACTGCCTGCAAGTGGAGTGTGGATCCTGTAGAAACCATACTATACATTTACACTGGTTGTGGGTTACACAACAATCTCAGGTGAGCAGCCCCAAACATTTGATTCCCAATTGGTTTAAGTATAAGACCCTATTGCGTTTCTCTCCTTCTTTATAGTTTATAAAGAATAATAATAAATATAAGATGCAACAAAGAAAAATACTTATACTCACCTTACCTCTCCAGCCCCTCCATTCCTCACTGTCACCCATCGTCGCATCTTATCACTGCAGTGGTTCTATATAAGACATCATGACATCATTACAAATGCTGTGACCTTGCACATGCATGAGCAGAAAAAAAAACTAAAATAACAATCCCAAAATAACTATAGTCGCTCCTAAAAGGACACATATTTCAACAAAAGAAGGATCACCCTTCTCTTAAGGAATGATTCACAAAAAATATATATATATATATATATATTGAAATTTCTTTATTCATGTGTCAAAAAAATTCTCATATATATTAATTAAAACAGAGCATGCCCTCTTAAAAGATCTATGTATTCCAGTACAAACAGCTTTTATTACATAGTACATATATTATCACTAATTAACATCTCTTAATGTGTTGCCACAGTATGACATGCATCAATCACTAATCTTATTCACACATAGGCAGGATTCAATGGACCCAATTAGGCAGGAATGTGTTAAGACCAGTATGATATAACCTGTGACTACAATCCCATTAGGTCTACAGGTGTAATTACTCCTATCAATGACACATCCTAACACAAACCACTTCCCTGATAGTATTATATGGTCCAGATCCCCAAACGAAATGTTAATTTAGTACCTGATTCTGCAGCTGGACTGCACACACGATCCCTCCTCTCCCCTACGATCGTTTCGCACCACGCTTCTTCCGGGGGGCATCATCCTTTAAGAGGGAATGCTCTGTTTTAATTAATATATATGAGAATTCTTTTGATACATGAATAAAGAAATTTCAATATATATATTATTATTTTTTTTATTGTGAATCATTCCTTAAGAGAAGGGTGATCCTTCTTTTGTTGAAATACATGCATGAGCAGACAGATCCCGGGTATCTCAGCCTACAAGGCTGTATTAAGAAGATGTAACAAGGAACAAATTGACGATGGTTTAGGAGCAAAGAAATGAGCAGTAAGGTGAGTATAAGTATTTTTTTCAGCATTTGGTGGCTCTGCACACATCTATTAAAAATGGCCACCAAGTTCAAGCAAATTAAAAATAAAATTATTTTTGTGATTCTTGTGAAGTTTTTGTATTATTCAAGTAGTCTTCCAGTAAAAATCAATTCCATTTGAATATATTCATTCAGTTTTAGCTACCAGGATACTGAACTTCAGGGAAGCTGATTTCTTTCACTTAAGAGATGATTTTAGTGCCATTAACTGGAACAATGTGCTTAAACACAAAAATACACAAAGGAAATGGGACGCTTTTGGAATCATTCTGAATAGATAATGTGCACAGTATATACACTATGGGAATAAACAAGTTAGAAATTGGAGATGCAACTATGGTTAAATAGAGCTGTAAAGGGTGCAATAAATGACAAATTAAAAGTGTATAGAGAATTAAAGTAAGAGATGTTGAAATCGCATAAAATAATTATTGAAAATAAAACATAAGTTATTTAAAACATAAATCAAACCAGGAAATACTGAGACAGAGAGACTCAGTGCAAAAATATTTTTCAAAACACTTAAACAGTACAAAACTCAACAATGACAGTGTTAGCCCCTTCAAAAATAATCAAGGTGAAATGGTGGAAAAGGATACAGTAAATATTTTATTTATATTATTTACACAAGAACATCCAATGAGAGATGATTTTATCAGGGTTACCTTAAATTCTCCATCACATGTCACCTTCTTTATCTACAAGGAAGTACGACTCCACCTCAATGACACTGAAACTTCTGACATTTCAAATCACCAATCCTGTTGATATACATACCAGAATATTGCAGAAGTGAAGTATCATGATAGATATACCTTTCTAATATTCTTTTATTCAAAAATAACTTGGTATGTATCACAGGACTGGAGCATAGCAAATGTAATGCCAATATTTAAAAAGGGCCAAAAACTGAGCCTGTAAACTATACTTCTATAACTTTCATCTCTACTATGGGCAACATGCTTAAGGGATTTTTAGTATGTAAAGAAAAAACAACAACAGCTTGTAGTGCGCCTGTACACATGGGGCTGTTAACGGGCGGTTCTTTTGCGTTTAAACTCACCTGGTCTGGTTGTAAACCACAGCCCGTAGATAAGCTTATTAATATGAAGCAGCGGAATCCTCCGGTTCCGTCCTCGTGCTTCCTACGAGGTCTTCTCCGGGGAAACACTAGTGCCGGGCGGCGTCACGTGTCTAGTAAAGGGGCTGATCCAGCTGACGTCTTCTCAGGTCCTCTCCCTCCTCTGCAGCTCACTCCACCACTCTCCCCATAGGGAGTCAGAATGATACAAAAAGATGGAAGCGTGATGTATGTTTGGGCGCTGAGGTAAGGAAGATCTCTGGTGCTGGCTTCTTTTCCGGACTTTATTAAATAATTGCAGTTATAATTATTCAAGCTTAAGGCTCTCAAAACCCACGATGCATTTCGACGTGCACACACGTCTTTCTCAAGTGAGAAAGGGCTTAATAAAGTCCGGAAAAGAAGCCAGCACCAGAGATCTTCCTTACCTCAGCGCCCAAACATACATCACGCTTCCATCTTTTTGTAAGGGATTTTTAGGTGATTCTATCCTGAAGTATCTCAATAAAATAACTACAATGAGTATCTCAATAACTATACTCAATATGCACATTGGTTTATGAGGGATCGATCTTGTCAAATTATAGTTGTGGAGACCCGGGGGTCAGGGGGTGCTCTCGTCCGCAGGCCCAGCCGCCTTTACAAAGACAGCGTGGACCAGGGCTCATCCCCAACTGAGCGCCCGAGCTCCTTAACCGTGGGCGGAACACTACTCAGACAACACAGGGTCAGGGAATCACAATATCAAGGCTTTATTGGATCCCCAAACAGTTAACAGCATATAACGCATAACCAAGCACAACACATAAATGTAACAACAGGCAACAGAGTCTCACCCTTCCGCTGGCTCACCAGGAATTAGAATGCAGCACCGCAAAGTCTATAGCCAGGTGACTGTATCGTCCCAACCTGGGTTGCTTCCGTGTCCTTAAGCAGTCTATCACAGCCAAATGCGATGCTGAAGTCCTTGATGTTCTTTAGTCCGTGTTCTGATCCCCTTGGTCGGCACCGAAATGCCTAGGCCTGGGGTTATGGCTAGCTAATTGGATCCGAAGACCCTCGATTAGCTGCCTGTATCCAATCCAGTGACCTCGAGCCGGGACCGAAAATCCCTAGACTGAGGCCACTAGACAGAATCTAACTCCAATCTCCTAAAAACTGCTGGTCAAAGTGAACAGTCCTTCTTATATACCCTCAGCCCTCATTGTAGGATATTGGGGACGTCATGATTGGTGCAATAACACAGTCTTTTCATTCGCTGAACTCCAATCCTCGTTTAACATTTTTGGTACTATTGCAATCCAAATGCTGATTGATATAGCACCTTACAATGGAAAGTTAGCATGAGACACTCAGTCTGCAAACCATGACATTAACACAATAGTGGCTGGGCCTCAATCCACATTCACAGGGTAATAGACAATGGACGATTAGCATAATTAAGTTCTCTGGCCTGCTATGACAAACAAGTTAGATAATTACATTACCAAGCTAAACTTACACCAGTCTTCTATGAAAATACTGTAGGAAATTCTCCTATACAAGCCAATATACAATATACAATATACAATATGATATGTCTGGGTGAATAAGAAATCCTCCTACATTATATATTAAAGGGTCCATTTCGTCACATTCCTCCCCCTTCTTATTTAGCCAGACAGGGCAGTCAAATATGATAAGTCTCTGGTTATCCTTCTCCTCTTGGCGGCATTGTCTTTTTTAATGGAGAAAACAGCAATCGAGGCTTCCATCTATACACCTCCCCCAGATTACCTCCCCAGGATGGGCAGACATATTGTGGATAAGCAATAAAATGGGATTCAAGATTTGGGCTCCCATAAACTTCTGGCTATCAATTCCCCCCAGTCAATGACCACAGTCTGGCTAGGTGTACTCACTGTTGATGGCTTAGAGGAGAATGATGGGGTCTGGGAACATGGATTATCCTCAGAAGGTGTGGTAGCAAGATCCACATCAGGGTGCTGCTTTGGCTTCCTGGATGATGGTGATGGCTGTGACACACTGGCTGGATAGTCCTTGTCCTGGGTCAGCTTGCAAAACAACAGATGTGGGGGGGCCATCCATGAGCCCCACTTCAACCTCCTCCTGGTTAGCCCCTGAAACAACAGGTGTGGGAAGGCTGCTCACAAATCCCACATCAACCTCTTCCTGGTCAGTCTCCAAAGCAACAGGGATAGGGAGATTGTCCATAACCTCCAACTTGTCCTCTTCCTGCTCTGGCACGATGTTGACAGGATCAGTTTCTTGCAGTTCCAGGGCTTGGAACTGGTGTCCTTCCAGACTGTCACTGGATCCATGATGTGGCACACAGTTTAATTCCTTTGGGTCAATCTCGGCGGGGTCCTCATCATTCTCTGCATCCTTCTGGGCATGCCACTGGACCAATCTCTGGATCAAATCCGACCGTGTGTCAGTGTCTCTGGCTTCGATTTCTCGGAACAGACATGCCACCTCTAGTTGCAGTTTCCTATAGCGGCCGTACTTCCACTCCAGTCCTCGTCCCATGGCTGAGCTGGTGGGGTTGGACATGGCAACGTCCGAAACCTGAATGCCTCACTATGGCCTGCTGGGTATGCTTATATGCATCCCTGGTTGTTGAGCCCTTGGACGGTGTCCACGAACACCGGTCCCCTGCAGCTCCCCTGGATAAACCAGACTGAGTAGTATGCCACTGCTGCCACCAATTGTGGAGACCCGGGGGTCAGGGGGTGCTCTCGTCCGCAGGCCCAGCCGCCTTTACAAAGACAGCGTGGACCAGGGCTCATCCCCAACTGAGCGCCCGAGCTCCTTAACCGTGGGCGGAACACTACTCAGACAACACAGGGTCAGGGAATCACAATATCAAGGCTTTATTGGATCCCCAAACAGTTAACAGCATATAACGCATAACCAAGCACAACACATAAATGTAACAACAGGCAACAGAGTCTCACCCTTCCGCTGGCTCACCAGGAATTAGAATGCAGCACCGCAAAGTCTATAGCCAGGTGACTGTATCGTCCCAACCTGGGTTGCTTCCGTGTCCTTAAGCAGTCTATCACAGCCAAATGCGATGCTGAAGTCCTTGATGTTCTTTAGTCCGTGTTCTGATCCCCTTGGTCGGCACCGAAATGCCTAGGCCTGGGGTTATGGCTAGCTAATTGGATCCGAAGACCCTCGATTAGCTGCCTGTATCCAATCCAGTGACCTCGAGCCGGGACCGAAAATCCCTAGACTGAGGCCACTAGACAGAATCTAACTCCAATCTCCTAAAACTGCTGGTCAAAGTGAACAGTCCTTCTTATATACCCTCAGCCCTCATTGTAGGATATTGGGGACGTCATGATTGGTGCAATAACACAGTCTTTTCATTCGCTGAACTCCAATCCTCGTTTAACATATTTTAGGTACTATTGCAATCCAAATGCTGATTGATATAGCACCTTACAATGGAAAGTTAGCATGAGACACTCAGTCTGCAAACCATGACATTAACACAATAGTGGCTGGGCCTCAATCCACATTCACAGGGTAATAGACAATGGACGATTAGCATAATTAAGTTCTCTGGCCTGCTATGACAAACAAGTTAGATAATTACATTACCAAGCTAAACTTACACCAGTCTTCTATGAAAATACTGTAGGAAATTCTCCTATACAAGCCAATATACAATATACAATATACAATATGATATGTCTGGGTGAATAAGAAATCCTCCTACATTATATATTAAAGGGTCCATTTCGTCACAATAGTGACAAGCTTTTTTGAGGGGGTAAGTTCAAGACTTGAAAAAGATAAGGCCATGTACACTATGTTGTCTAGTTGAGCTTTCCAAAGGCTTTTAAAATGGTGTTACATAACAGGTTGGTACATAAAACGAGAGAGATGTAACTTAAGGGAAATTATTTTTATTATTATTGTTATTAATGGAAAACACTTTGCTTGGGTCATAGTTACCCCAGGGGTAAGAATTGGGCTTTCTTCATTTTTATATACAGCCATTGCCTAAAGTGTTGGTACCCTTGATATTGTTACAGAAAATGCAGTATTTCTTCTCAAAATTATTGCAATTACACATTTTGTCATACACATCCTTTGTGTGTTGCAAAAATAGAAAGAAAACAGAGTAATAAAGGCAAATTGGACATAATTTCACACAAAACCCCAAAAATGGGCTGGACAAAATTGTTGGAACCTTTCCAAAATTGTGGGTAAACAACTTTGTTTCAAACATTAGATGCTCATTGAAACTCAAATGTGACAAGTAACAGGTGTGGGCAATGTAAAAATCATACATAAATAGGGGAGAAACTTACTCCATTTTTGCATTGTATGTCAGTGTGTGCCACACTAAGCGTGGGAAACAGAAAGAGGAGAAGGGAGTGCCTGAGGACGTGGGAGCCAAAATTATTGATAAACAACAACAATCTCAAGATTCTAAGTCTACCTCAAGAGATCTTGATTTTCCTTTGTTCATGGTGCACAACATAATTAAGACATTTACAACCATGGCACTGTAGCTAATCTCCCTGGATGTGAACAGCAGAGAAAAATTGATAAAAGGTAGCAACGCAGGATACTCCAGATGGTGGATAAGCAGCTTCAATCAATTTCCAAAGATATTCAAGCTGTCTTGCAGACTCGGGATAAATTAATGTCATTGTGAACTACCTAACAACATTTGAATGAAAATAAATGCTATGGTAGGACACCCAAGAGGACCTCACTGCTGACGCAGTCACATAAAAATCTAGACTGCATTTTGACAAAATCCTTCTTGGAAAGCACTTTGTGACAGATGAGACCAAGATAGAGCTTTTTTGTAAAGCACATCATTCATTTTTTTTACCATACATAATTAGGCCTACAAAGAAAAGAACACAGTACCTACAATATGGTGGAGGTTCAAAGATGTTTTTTTTTTTGCTGCTTATACGTCTGGTACTGGGTGTCTTGATTGTGTGCAAGACATCATGAAATCTGAAGATTATCAAAGTCAAAAAGCTGGGTTTGCGTCCTAGCCATGGGTCTTCCAGAAGGCCAGTATCCCCAGACATACTTCAAGAAGCTCAAAAAATGGATGGAAACAAAATGCTGGAGAGTTCTGAAGTGGCAACAATGAGTATGGATCTAAACCCCATTGAACACCTGTGGAGAGATCTGAAAATCACTGTTGGGAGAAGACACCTTCAAATATGAGAGACTTGGAGCAGTTAGCAAACAAAGAGAGATTTAAAATTCCAGTTGAGCGGTATAAAAAGTTTGATGATGGCTATAGAAAGTAATTGTTTACAGTTATTCATTCCAAAGGGTATGGCAACCAAATATTAAGTTGAGGGTGCCAACAGTTTTGTTCAGCTCATGTTGGGGGTTTTCTCTGAAATTATGTCCAATTTGCCTCTTCTTCTATGCTTTTTTGTGTTGTTGCAATGCACACTTATTTTATTTATTCGACGGCCTTCAGCTCTATCACGAACCATGGCGACTTGATGCCAATACACACAAAGGAAATAAACACATAAATGACAAAATGTGTAATTGCAAGAATTTTCTGGGAGAATTACTTCATTTTCTGTAACAATTAATATTGCAGAGGGATTTATCTTAGCTGGAGACTTTGGCTGAGAAATGTCAAGTGAAGTTTAATGTAGATAAATGTAATGTTATGCACTAGGGCAAAGCAATAAAATGAACAATTATGTACTAAGTGGTAAAAAAACGGGATAAAATTGCTACTGAGAGATGAGACTTGGGTTTGTGGGTTGACAGTAAATCATGTAACTCCTTAAAAAAAGGCATGAATGTTCATGACAAAAATAGAGTTTCTTCTCTATGCAAGTCACTAGTCAGGTCACACATAGAGTACTATGTACAATTTTGGTTCCAGTGTTTAAAAAGGATATAGCTGAACTTATGTGTCTATACTGAAGAGAGACCAAGGTTATTAAGAGAATGGGTTGACTGCATCATTAAGGGTCCTTTCACATCAGCCTTTTTCGCTAATCGCGGCAGTTGCGGTGAAAAACCCGCAACTGCCGCAATTACCGCATAATGGCGCAATCGCGGCACACTTGTGGCAAGCCCCATACAATGTCTATGGGGCTTGCGGTAAGTGTGCGGCAGGTGCGGCAAGTGTGGTTTCGGCACTAGCGGCAGGTGCAGCCGCGAAAAAAACGCTGTATGCCGTGTTTTTTTCATGGCCGCACCTGCCGCAAGTGCCGATACCGCACTTGCCGCATCTGCCGCAAGCCCCATAGACGGCCGTTATGCGGTAATCGCGGCAGTTGCATTTTTTTCACTGCAACTGCCGCAAACAGCGTAAAACGCTGATGTGAAAGCAGCCTAAGGGTGCTTTCACACTAGCGTTTTTTTCAAATCACTGCTGATGCGGTGAAAAAAACGCATCTGCCGCGATTACTGCATAACCTCGACACTTGCGGCACACTTGCGGCAATCCCCATGCAATGTCTATGGGGCTTGCGGTAAGGGTGCGGCAGGTGCGGCAAGTGCGGTTTCGGCACTTGCAGCAGGTGCGGCTGCGAAAAAAAAACGCAGTCAGCAGCGTTTTTTTTTCGCGGCCGCACCTGCCGCAAGTGCCGAAACTGCACTTGCCGCATCTGCCGCACCTTTACCGCAAGCCCCATAGACATTGCATGGGGCTTGCCGCAAGTGTGCCGCAAAAGTCGCGGTTATGTGGTTTTTTCATCGCATCTGCCGCGATTTGAAAAAAACGCTGATGTGAAAGGGCCTAAGGCAGGTTATCAAACAGGGTTATGGAGTTACTAAAAACATAGGCTCAGAGGGAATTATAGGAATGGTCAGTACACAGATCTTTCTAATGATCTTTTGACAACTACAGTATGTCTGCAACAATGACAGGAGGGCATCCTCCATTATTGAGATGCTGTACTATATTACTATGTTCAAATAGGCATGTCACAAAAAATATAAAATGTATATTTTTCAAAGTCATAAATATTTTATCAATTTGTCTTTGCACATCAAAGCATTGATTAATTCTAAAAGTTACGTTAAGCTCCTTAAGCCACTAAGGAAAATGATGATACTCTCACACTACTAATATATACTGTATTTAATAAAAAATATTAATAATTGAATTGTATGCATATGATTTTGCATTATGACCTATCTATGCTGCCTTTTTCCTAAAGAAAACCCCTTTAACGTTTTAACATGTTTTGTACTAAGGTCATTATGTATTGTGGAAAAATCATAAAAGACAGATATCAACTATATCGAGACATGTTAATAGTTTTGTTTTTCTGTGAAGGTCAGTGCTTCTAGCCAAAAAAAAGGCAATTACATAATTGAAAACTAGAACAAATGAACATTCCGTCAATGGAACAAGCAATAATTACTATAAAACAGAAAATAGAAAATGTAAAAATTATGTAAAATTTACAAAAGGATAACTAATTAATAAATTGATTAATCAGTAAACATGTTCATATTAATGAAGGGTCATAGTGAGAAATGCACTAACCATATTTTTCGCTTTATAAGAAGCACCAGATTATTAAATGCACCCCAAATTTGGTGGAGGAACAGAGAAAAAAATAATTTTTTATGTTAAATGTGGTCCATCTTATAATGCCAGTGTCTGTCTTACAATCAGTAATCCTTGTACATGCCCCCCATCCTGGTATATATATCCCCATCCTGTTCATGCCCCCATCCTGGTATATATTTCCCATCCAGTACATGGCCCCTCATCCTGGTACATGGCCTCCCCATCTTGTACAAGCCCCCATCCTGATACATGCCCCTCCATCCTGGTAAATATATCCCATATCCTGGTACATGCCCACCATCCTTGTACATGGCCCCCATCCTGGTATATCCCCCATCCTGGTACAAATACCCCCCACACTGGACCCACAATAACTTACTGAGGGGAGGTTGCATTGGTGGAGCAGGAGTGAAGGATGCAGGTTTCATGGGTCCATTGAGATGGGGCAAAGCTGCAGGAATGCCATGGCAATATGCATGGTGTGGTCATCATTTTCCTTTTTCCTGCCTGCATTGTCATGCTGCAATTGGGCCTACAGTGTCCAGACTTCCAAAAAATGGCCATGGAGGCAACACATGCGCAAATCAAGATCTGCAGCCATTTTCTGGAAATTTAGACACTAGATGCCAAATTGCAGCTTGAAAATGCAGGCATGCAAAAGGAAAATTGCAGCCGCCACCACACATATAGCTGTGGCACCTCTGCAGCTTTGGTCCTGTGGCTTTGCCTTCACCTTCCCTGCTCCACCACCTAAACCCCCTCGGTCAGTTTTTAAAAATTTTTTTTAAGATTCAGATAATAAAATGCACCCCCATTTTCCATCCAATTTGGGGTAAAAAAAGAGCGCATGTTATAATAAAAAAAATGCGGTAATCAGTTAAAAATGGTGTTACCCTTAACTGTTCCAGTAAATCTCTCTGCTGGTCTTTCTTTTCAGGCTGCCGTAGTGGCATCATAATTATAGCACTTAATACCGCTGCAGCCAATCACTGAGCTCCTTGGGCATACATGTAGAAATCATGACCTGAAGATAGAGGGGTGTGACCAGCTTTGAAGGTAGGCATAGTTTAGCATTAGTGAGCGTGGCCTGGCATTTTTTGAAGGAATACAGTATATGTTAATTTTTAAGTCCACATGATCATGGAGTTGTTTACAATAGAAACAAAGGGCTGGAAGCAAGCTCTCCAGACATTTGGGTGCAGGGGCGTTGAAGCCCCTACTGCATGATCAACTATAGTGTGCGGACAGCTACCCCATCATGTCCACCAACTAAGCCAGTCACACCCACAAGTTTACTTTAACTATGCATCCCGGTGCCCAACCTGCCTGGAGGTTTTACCCACTAGACCCCCGCTTCTATTATAAACAACTCCATGACCATATGGACTTAAAGATTAATGTTTCTTCCTTCTGCAAATGGAAACACCAGGCAATGCATATCAACACTAAACCACACCTACCATCCAGCAGTTGTTTTTCCAAACGAAAAAAACTTGTTCCTTTGAATTTATTTTAAGCAGAATGAAAAGATTGTCTCATTCACAATATGTCATAAACCAAGGAATCATTAATGGTAACTATTCATAATAAAATATTTTATTTGCATGCAATATACATGTAAATGGTCTATGGTCTTAATTCTATGCATACTATCTCAACAGCATAGAGTACCTATGTTATCTACATAGCCAAGCTGCTCATTTAATTGACTTTTTCAAATTTCATCCTTGTTGCACCAAGAAACCACTCATGGCATTACAAATCCAATTATTTAAGAATTTCTACATCTCTAGTTTAATATATGTGGTCTAATTTCGACATTTATGCCTGTAAATTGTGATAAAACATTAAAAGCATCTTACAAGTAGTCCTAAATAGCTGTTTCAGCACTGGACAGCTCCAAATTAAGATGGGTAATTTTGCTTATTTTAATTATTATTCACCCGATGCCTCCAATAAGGGTTGGTTTACCATATATTGCAAATGCGCTTAATTTTCGCAAGCTTATGAGAATAAGAAAAATGTTAATCTAGTTTGAAGTTTGAATTTCACAACTTTTTGACATCATAAATGTGTTTATGTAGAAAAGTTAAATTAATCATAAAATATATCCTGAAGGCAGAATAATAATTTCATTTAAAGTCAGTATTGTCACTTGTGAAGACAAAATTTTATGTATTGTTCACTGTCATTTACTTAAGGATTACTAAGGATTCCAGATTGTTAGAAACAAAAATAAAAATAATTTTAAATTAAGAAATGGTATTTATTGTTGTACAGTAAACAACACTAGTCTATGGGACAGATTCATCAAAGCTTTTATGCTATATACATCAAAAGAAAGAGTAGCACCAACCGGGTTGCTGGCGAACGTCTTTATTTCAGCAGGTTGTGAACATGTAAATAGAGACAGGAGGGAAGATGGGAACTATGGCCGTTTCACACTGGTCTAGTGCTTCAATGGGCTGCCCAACCTTTTCTATTATTGTTAAAGTTTTTATGCTAGTAATCTGGTTTAAAACTTTGAAAAGTCACAACATATTTGTTAAACTCTTCTAAGTACAAGTTATTTTTGTGTTTTGACATTTTCATGACAGTTTAAATCAGCTCTGCCGAAAAGGGCAAAAATGGGGAGGTGCTGGGGCATAGTCACACCCCCCAAAAAATTCAATCTGCATTTTGTTCTCCAGAATTGCTATTCTAGTCACAGACAGAGTCACAGAGGCGCACACCACTTAGAAGTGGCGTTGCATTCATTAAGCGGCATATGTCTCTTAATAAAGTTGGCACCTGCTACTCTAGTGACAACAATGGTGAAAACATTAATCCGATCCATTGACTGCAGATATACACTGCGAGATAACCAGCTCATGTTCCATTATTGCCAATGAAAGACAATAAAACTCAGTTTCAGTAAGAATATAACACTAAAAGATAAAGCTGACCTAAAGATTCACAGATTCTGGCACACTAAATCCCAAATGTAAACATGAAAATCTTCAATAACTCAAAAAGGGTGCACCATGTTATCACACACTGAAATAAAAAGTTTAAACATATTTATGTTAATCAATTAATCAAGTTATAGTTTCTGTCTCAAACTGTTGAATTTATATTCTCTTTGATAATCACTGCATACTTAAAAAATTTATCTCATAAGCCATTGAACCCATTATTGAGGGATAAAAGGGAACTACCATCTTGGAATTACATAGCAGAACATAAACAAAGCATATGGTCCTTAGTAAGTCTAAACATTAGGTAAATGTAACCTCAAATCAGCAATAAAACATGAAAAATTAGAGCTAATAGAAAAAATTGGAGTTTGGCTAAACAGGACTGGATTTTCTTTTTATTTTTTAAAAGAAAATATAGTTATACAAAAGAAAAATTTACACGGTCGACATGACCCAGTCGATGCGCTTCGACTGCACTGAGTCATGAGTAAGACTGCTTAGTGTAGTTGAAATGCGTCAACTGGGTCATGTCGACCATGTAATTTTTTCTTTTGTATGCACTATATTTTCTTTTGAAAAAGAAAAGGAAAATCTAGTCCTGTTGAGCCAAACTCCAATTTTTCTATTATCCTTGATGGGAGGCCAAGGCGAGGCCGATGTCTGAACACCAGGTGGATGAGCATAGAGCAACTGGGTGAGCTCAAAGAAAGTTTTTGTAATGAAAAATTCAACTGTCATTATTTATTTTTAAAAAAGTTGAATATATGTGTGAAAATTGAAATACACCCAATGAAATAAATACCTTGCAGAACCATCTTTAGCAACAATAACTTAAAGTACCATAGTTTTCGCTTTATAAGATGCACCTGATTATAAGACGCACCACCAAATTTGGTGAAGGAAAAGAGAAAAATATATTTTTTAATGCTAAATGGGGTCCTTCAGTGTCAGTGTCCATCTAACAAATCATATAGAGTATAGCCCTCTTATCCTGGTACATTGTCCCTTATCCTGGGATAAAGCCCCACATCCTTAAATTAGCCCCCTTAATCTGGATATGGCCCCCTTATATTGTATATAGCCCCCTTGTGCTGGCACACGTCCCCCAGTGATGTCAGATGTCTCCCATTCATGGCACATATCCCCTTGTGCTGGCACACGTCCCTTATTGCAGGCACATGTCCTCTATTGCAGGCACACGTCCCATATTGCAGGCACACGTCCCCTATTGCTGGCACATGTCCCCTATTGCTGGCACACATTCTCTATTGCAGGCACACGTCCCCTATTGCAGCACACATCCCCTATTGCTGGCACGTGTCCCCTATTGATGGCACACATCCCCCTGTGCTGGCTATGGCCTGTTATTCCACATGCCCCCGTATTGGCTATAGCCACCCCTGTGATTGTACATGCCCCCCTGTGCTGGCAATGGCCCCTATGCTGCTGCCCATAGTAAAATAAAAAACACTTTACTTACCTTCTCCAGCGCTGTCCTCCCAGTGTCTCCGTCCGTGCTGCTGTGCTCCTCCACTTTCTGGTTCTCGGTGCCGGTCATGTGATCAGCACAGCAGAGTGATATCCTCTTTGTGTGCCAGATCACAGCGGCAATCAGGGAGACCCAGGAGCATAGCGCTGGAGGAGGTAAGTAAAGTTTTTTTATTTTACTATGGGCAGCAGCATGAGGGCCATATCGAACACAGGAGGGCATGTGCCATCACTGGGGGAGGTGCGGGCACATATAATATGTGCCACTCCCACAGTCCATCACTGCGGTGCCATTTCAGCACCATGGTAATGGACAATGGCAGTGCATATTATATGAGCGGGGGCACGTGACCTCCCGCTGCCTCCTGCAGCCTGCAACCAGCCTGCTCCAGCCCCCAACACTGCTCCAGAGCTTCCCCCTCCTCCCCTGGGCCCTGCAGTATATAATCCATATATTCGGATTGTAAGACACACTCCACACTTTCCCCCAAAATTTGGGGGAACAAAAGTGCATTTTATAATCAGAAAAATATGGTAATTATTTTTCTTTATGATTTGATCAATCTTTTGCCTTGTTCTGGAGGAATCTGATCCACTCACCTCTTGGTTGTTTTAATATTTTATCTGTGTTTGAAAATGTGCTTGAATTTCTGTACTGACTTTGGCCAAGATTTAGCTTTTGGTAGATGGAGTTAGATTTGTTTCCATAATACCTTGGTATACAGAGGAGTTCTTGGCTTACTTAATGACTGTATTTCTGATGAAATGTTGTGCTTAGGTTTTGCTACATGTGCAAAGGGCATTATGATTAATCATCTCCACTTTAGTCTCATCTGTCTAAACAACATTGTTACAGGAGTATTGTGGGTGTTTAAAGGCAAGGTTGCAAACTACTGTCATGCTGCCCTGGTTTTTTTTTAAAGAGGCCCCTCCATTTTTCTCCAGACTTTTTTAAAGTATAAAGTCATTAAATGAAGATTTAGCATATTAGCTAAATTCTTTGAAGTCTGAGCTGTAGTTCTTTTTTTAAGTTCTCTGAGAAATAATTGTCTGTACTTAGGGTGAAATAATTGAGATGTCCACTTTTGGGAAGATTGTCGACTGTCTTGAATATTGAATATTTTCCACTTGTGAATACTCTTTCTCACTTTAGAATTATGTCAAACTGTTTGGAAATCACAACTTTCCCGGCTTAGAGGGTAGCAGGAAATGCTTATTTAAGATCATTACTGATGTCTTTCCAATTTGGGATTGTGTTAACACATGCCTTAATGCACCAGACCTGCAAATTGCCAAAACTTCTGCTTTTATAGAAGTGGCACTTGCAGATAAAGTTATTTAAAGGTGTTTTTTTTAGCAACATCTAGCTTCTACTCACCCTTTTAATTTATAAGGAAGATAGTAACATAGTTTTTAAAGTTGAAGATAGACTTTGTTTATCTACTTCAACTGATCACCTAACATGTTGATCCAGAGGGAGGCTAAAAACCCTACGTGGTAAACTAAGCTCCACATTGGGCAACTGATTTCTTCCTGACTCGACATACAGCAATCTGTCTAGTAAAGTTTACTTAATTTTTGTCACACAGACGCTGCACTTTGGCTTAGTTTTTGTTCAATAAATTACAGTGTGTAGTTTGTCATCTGCAGTTGTTTAGCTGAAGTTACACTTAGTTTTTCTCATAACAGTGCATGGCTATTATTACTGAAATCTTCAAAACTTCAAGGTCATAGAGTGAGTTGACCCCTTTTGTGTTTTAACTTGTTTGCTCATAGATATAAGTATAAAGGTATAACCTTCTAGAACACATTGAATTGAAACATTATTCATTGCATATTAACATATTTTATTTAGTACTTAACAATTAACATTTTGAGCTTTTCAGGTAATTAATGCGTCGCAATCAGTTTGGAAATCTTCAGCACGCAGAACAATGTTTCTGTTCAATCTGACATGACAATCATTATGAGGTCTGTCCTTTTAAAATATGATTTTGATCACTTATAGGACTCATGAGATACTGCATTTCAAAATTCTGACATTTGTATCAGATTTATAGTTTACTTAGCAGATATGTCTAAGGTCCCATGGGCTTCCCTGTCATAGTCTATTATTCAGTTTTCTACTGTTTCCGTTAGACGAACATGAAGAGTTTGTAGTTTCGTGATAGTTACTGACATTTGAATGACCACAGAGAAAAGAAAAATGTAACAGGTAACTTACGATTTTTCTTAATAGGTTTACAGATCAGTGCTACAAAATACCATATTATATTAATTAATCAGTTTTACCATATTAATTACCAATCTAAGCTAGATTTTTAATACTACAAATTTTATAGATGTTCCAGAGATCACTCCTCATACCAAAACACCATGAAAACCCATTTTCAAAGTTCTCAAACCTGAAAGTTTTTTAAATTATCCAACTTAAACATGACATTACTTGCAGAAGCTGATTATAAAAATATATTTTTGCAAAGGTAAGAATATGCCTTCACATGATAAGTAAGAGCACCATTCCATTTCTTTACATTCTAAGCAAACTGAATAATGGACTTTGCGAAGCTTAAAAATTATACCAATCTTTCATACAATATTTGATTGAACAGTCAGACAAATAATGGAGCACAGATAGGATAAGCAGATATATTCGATTGGCATTGAGTTGTATTTGAACATTACAAAACCCCACATTTGGCAAAATGAAATTTTTCTAATTTGCTTTTTCCTGTATCCAGTAAAATAGTCATCGCAGGCCACAATTTTTCTGAGCTACATAGGTCTACCAAATGGTAAAAAATGAAACAAAAAATGCTTATATCCACTCTACCACTCACCTCTTAACCCTTCAGCTCCTCGTTGCCATTACCCGATTCCCATTGCTTTTGATTACCGCTGCGAGGACTGAAATATCATGTATCTTGACCATTTGCATCCTTCTTTAGGACTCTACTGACTCTCATCAGATCCAGAAGCACTTCTGTAAAAATGCAAGTGAGCAGGTGAATTCAAATTTTGCCTCTTTAAGTGATCTCTTCTGCTTACCTTACTTTATAGAAATGTTACTTCTATTTTAATTACTGCATCAAAAATACAATTGATGGATGCAGTACACATTTTTTCTGAGCTATATAAGTCAATCAAAATGTAAAAGAAAGTATAAAAATGAAGCAAAAAATACATATATCCATCTTACTGCTCAATGCGCCAACCATTCAACTACTCATTGCTATATACTCGATTTCAATCACTTCTGATCACCGATGCAAGCATTGAAATGCCATGATGTCTTGACCTTTTGCATGCTTCTTTGGGACCCTACCAGTCCTTATCAAAGTCAGAAACACTTTCATAAAAATGCAAACGAACAGGTGAATTCAAATGTTGCCGCATCCGCTGATCTCTTCTGCTTACCTTACTTTATATAAATGTTTCTTCCATTTTACTCACAGCATCGAAAAATACAATTGCTGAGTGTATAGGCTGCCATGGTAAAATTTTTCTGAAACGAACATTTGGCTGAAATTTTGATTCTGTTAATTATTTCGGTTACTTTAATTATATTGGTTTTCCCATTCAAACTGTATTTTTCAAATGTGTGGTTAATTCGGAAGTAAAAGATAAAAAAAAGTCATAGCGTATGTTCTAAAATAAATTCTTGTGGCAGTAGCTCTCTTTGCTTCAGATCTACTGTAGCTAAACTGTTCAGACCAAAATAGTATTGGCAAGCGAGGAGGAGAAAAGCAGCTTGGCAGCAGTCAATCTATGCCAACCTCTACTCAGGCTGCATTATTAATCAGATTGTTCTAGAAATAAATTTAAGTGATGAACCTCTTTAAGTGGATTCCCACAGGGGATGCAGAAAAATGGGAATAAATACCATGTAGAATACTGTAAAATGGGGTTATGTTACATAACTATCAGATTTAGAATGACAATTATTCTACAGTCTGCATGATAATTTTCAATACACTTGAATAATCATCACCATTATTATATGTAGTATGTATATAATACCCTACATGTTAATTGGGATAAGGGTAGATATTCTTTAGTACATTAGCTAATTCACTTTAAAATTGATATAATTATTTCCATTGTTTTTTGGGAGTTGCTGACATTAATTCCTATTGTGTTTCATGTTTACTTTCCTTTTTCACGTTTACAAAAGAGATGGACTCTAAAGTTCCATTGGAAGCCAGATCAGCTATATTGATGGAGATAACATTCTGACTATACTACCTTCAACAATGGCCAGATCAAATATGGCATTTTATCAGCCTTGCAGTGCAGGGATGGTCCATGTCTCCTAGCTTTTGAAGTGCTTTTAGAGAGGTTACACTTATAGAAAAAATAGGCTTGTCTTGTCTTCGTTAAATAAACCCTTTCAGTTAGAGTTGAGCAAAAAGATTTGCCAGACCCTGGTCCAGTGGCCATCTTGGTAACCTGTGGTTGCCCACCCTGAACCTTGTGAACCCAAAGTACAAATGGCAATGCATTTGGCCAATGAAAAGCAGAGACACCAAGCCTAGGTCGTGTGATCCATTTTGCTTTCCCCTATTTTCTGTGCATTTATTAAATTACTAGCTGTAGTACCCGGCTACGCCCGGGTTAATAAATAACTGCTGTTAGCTATAACAAAATAGAATTTGAATATGTCATATTAATGACCTGTAGGAAAATAGAAGCTGAGCTGTGATTGGTTGCTGTAGGCAGCCAGATAAATCTCCAGCCAACAGTAAACCCTCCCCCCGGCCGGGCAGTATATGTTACCTTACACATACACATAATAATTAATTCCCTTATATGGCACATGTGTTGCACATTGGCTGTTTTTAATCAGATGTTTATGTTTGGAAAATAAAGGTAGCACATGTATGAGGCGAGTTGTGTGAGGTGATTTGTGCACATCTGTGTCTGTCTGTGTGGTGTGTGTGTCCCTGGGGTGTGTATGTGTGTGTCCCTGTGGGATGGGGTCTGTGTGGTTTGTGTCTCTGTTGTGTGTGTCTCTTTGTGGTGTGTGTGTCCCTGTGGGGTGAGTGCATGTGCCCCTATAGGGTGTGTATGTGTGTGTCCCTGTGGGGAGGGGTCTGTGTGGTGTGTGTCTCTGTTGTGTGTGTCTCTTTGTGGTGCGTGTGTGTGTGTGTGTGTCCCTGTGGGGTGAGTGCATGTTTCCCTATAGGGTATGTATGTGTGTGTGCCCCTGTGTGGGGGTCTGTGGTGTGTGTGTGTATCTGTGTTGTGTGTGTCTCTTTGTGGTGTGTGTGTCCCTGTGGGGTGAGTGCATGTGTCCCTATAGGGTGTGTATGTGTGTGTGTGTCCCTGTGGGGGGGTGTCTGTGTGGGGTGTGTGTGTCTCTGTGTTGTGTGTCCCTTTGTGGTGTGTGTGTCCGTGAGGGGTGAGTGCATGTGTCCCTATAGGGTGTGTATGTGTGTGTGTCCCTGTGGGGGGGTCTGTGTGGTGTGTGTGTCTCTTTGTGGTGTGTGTGTCCCTGTGGGGTGAGTGCATGTGTCCCTATAGGGTGGCTATGTATGTGTGTCCCTGTGTGGGGGGGTCTGTGTGGTGTGTGTCTGTGTTATGTGTGTCTCTTTGTGGTGTATGTGTCCCTGTAGGGTGAGTGCATGTGTCGCTATAGAGTGTGTGTGTGTGTCCTTGGGGGTGTGTGTGTGTCTCTGTGTTGTGTGTGTCTCTTTGTGGTGTGTGTTTGTTCGGGTGCGTGGTGAGTATCCAATGTTGGGGCAGCACTTTAGCGACTATACACTTGCTTTTACTCTTTGTGTGCGTGTGGTGTGTATACATGTCCCAGTGTGTGGTGAATATCTCATGTTGGGGCCCCACCTTAGTGACTATATGCTGGTATATGCTGTTAGTCTTTGGTGCTATCATTAAGCTCCTCTCATTCACAACTGTCAACTGGTAACTGTCACTTTTTCCCCATAATGTAGATAGGGGCAAAATTGTTAGGTGAATTGGAATGCGCGGGGTTAAAATCTCGCCTAACAACATAGTCTATGACGCTCCTGGGGTCCAGACATGTGACTGTGCAAAATTTTGTCTCTATAGCTGACAGCTGTCGATTTTCCTCCCACACGTTTCCTTTCCCTTTTTTCCCATTATGTAGATAGGGGCAAAATTGTTTGGTGAACTGGAACGCGCAGGGTTAAAATTTCGCCTCACAACATAGCCTATGACGCTCCTGGGGTCCAGACGTGTGACTCTGCAAGATTTTGCGGCTGTAGCTGCGACGGTGTAGATGCCAATCCCGGATATACACACATACACACATTCAGCTTTATATATTAGATACTGCAGCACATGTACAATTTTAATAACAGAGAAAATATTAGCATGCTTCTCGTGTATAAAGATGACATTCACATACCACTTCCTTAGTTTCACCTCTTTTAGTTGATGTCCAAAAGATTCAGTCATATGATTCTCTATTCTTCTCTAATTATATATTTTTATGAGGAAAGGCTCATAGAATTCTATGGCTTTTTGTAAAACTTTTCAGATGTACCTGTCTGTCCTAGACTAAATCCATATATCCAGCGAGGAAATAAGCCTGCACTTCGAGCTCCTCATAAAATTTCCATTTATTATGAATCAGGTTAAAAACAGATTTCCATTGCACGTAAAACCATACAAGTCAATACATGATTAGGTTTCTTTTCTATTACTTGTCTGTCCTAGAAGTTACCTGTCTGTTAACTATAATTCCATAATATATATCATATTTATCCTCCTACTCTTGGTTTCTAAAATCAACACAAAAAAAACTAAATTTATTATCATACCACTATTTTCAAAGGCACTCTTTCCTAAACTTTGAGTCAATATTATTACTTAGACATGGCCTCAACTACACCTCAACTGGAATATCCTTCACGGTGGCCTTTCATCAAACACTTTTTTACAGCCCTAATGGACCTTTAACATTGTTTACGAGTACTACCAGACTCCTCTCCTCCACTCAACTCCCACTTCTCCTTGTAGCTTTTCAGTGGCTACTCACTGCGTAAAAATATTGTTCCAAATATTAACATTGATTTACCATTCTATTCTTTACCTCTATACTCTAGTCTTCACAAGACCTCCTGTTTTGCTCTCTTTCTGTCTGTTCTTCACACCACCATTTCCCACATGAATCCCCTATACTTTGTAAATCGTCACTCCGACTGATCAGACTCTCCACCTTTGGAAAGTATAAAGGAACCTACAAAACAATTCTTAACACATTCTTACATCCTACAATACCATACTACTTCCACAATGCCAAAAGAGCAATTTTACAGTATCTCAATCTAGAGATGCGTTTTTCCTACACTTGTAGATTGAAAGTGTGTTGGACTTCTACCCTTCTCCACCAGTCTGTCACACATTTTGCCATATTTCTTGTACTTGCTTTCTAAGGCTGTGGTCACACATAGAAATCCATTTTTGGAAGTGATTTTCATCACCAATCCGTTTTTTTCTGGGTGCTTTTTGAGCCTCCTGCACTCCTGAACATTTTTGGAATTTTCATTAAAAAAACGCATGCGCGAACGCATGCGCAAACGCAAGTGCGCGTTTGCATGCGTTCGCGCATGCGTTTCCCATAGGGCCCCATGTTAAAAAAAACGCATGAAAACGCATGCGTTTTTTAACTGATGCCAAAAACGTTGCATGCAACGTTTTTGACTCAAAAACGGACAGGGCAATGTTTGGAGCTCCATAGAAAAACGGACAGGGTGTTTATTACATCCAATCTGTTTTCTGTCAGTTTTTGGACTTAGAAAAAAAAAATGAGAAAACTGAAGCCAAAAACGGACTGAGGGCTTATGTGGAACCCCAGCCTATCTTGTATAGTTTACATGTAGTGCACTCAAACCCTATTTTTATGTATGTAAATAGTAACTCTATATTCAGATTTCTTGTGAAAATTTTAAATGCTTAACTATGACTTTTGTTTAGTTTCTGTAGGGTTCTCAAAGACAATATCTGTTTAGTGTTTAGTCTTATAGTTTAGAAGTATTTTATAAGTTTAAACTATGTCAAATGTAAATTCAGGTTTGTTAGTTTTTTCATTACTTGTATGTTTAGACTTGTCACCTTCAAATATTTAGATTCAACTTTATACTTTATTAAAACTTTAATTAGTTTCTATTTTCTATTTTAGAATATTGCTTTTAAAACTAGATAATCTGCATTGATGTTGCATGTGTTGAAGCTGGTCATGCACAATGACTCGATATTAGTGTGTTGTATTCCTTACATAGAAATAGCCTCCTTGTAATAAATGCCTATAGATGAAATCAATCAAGTGAAGAAGGATCTATATTAAGGCCTAGAGGCTTGTTAAATAGCCCAGATGCCTTGGACTTGTTATTAATTGCCATGGTATTCTTCCCACCATAGTGGGAGGTTAAGCGTTAACCGTGTTCTTTTCCAGGCTCATGAAATGGAAATCAATATTCTATACAAGACAAAAAATATGTTCTATTCCATGTAACCAGAGTGACCAACTAAATTATGTAATTATATCAGTTGTAAGCATTTGTAAAACAAAGTATCACTTACACTATAACAAAATATAGCTGTGTAATAGATATGGTGACACAAATGCTCATGTATTTTCTAGTATTTACAGAGTATAGCACTAAAACCAGTTGAAAACAGTCTACTGCATATTAGCATCCTTATCGACTAGTTCATGAGTACAGTAGATAAGAATACATTTTAAATGGTCAAAGATTGTTAATAGATGTATAAGGAACACTCTATTTGAAAGTTTATTGCTCTATTGACCGAAAAAAAACAATCATGCTTACTAATGAAAGCAAATGGCTGGATGATAAAAAAAAATGGAAAGCACCCTGATGTCATCTATGTGCTGTCCGTATCTTACTTTTAAGCGGATAACATTTTTTTCTTCATATAAGAAAATTGAATGCATCAAGTATTTCTCATACACAGCCAAAAATGGGTCCAGCTTACTGAAAAGAACCCAGCTCATTTTTCATGCAAATCAAAAAACTGCTTTGTGGAACCAGCTTTAGGCATTGTGCACACGCTCATGCGCAAACGTGTTCCATAAATGACTATAGTGCACAGCAATGTAAAATGACATTGCTGTGCACATATTCAAATTTATGTTGCATGTTTTGACCTACTTAGGGTTTGATAACCCTGGACGGGTTAAAAGAAGTGATATGGTTAATCTTTGGTTGGCTTTTGCAGGAACACCGACCACTACACTATTCAATACAGACTAAAAGATGCAGGTGGTGGAGCTAATGCAAGAACTGTGGCAATACCACCAGTGGATTTTCATTAGGATAATAACAACCAGAGATTTTCTATAGCTGTTTAGCTTTGGGAAACTCACCAATTATACTTGCGCCTAAAAGATAAATGGCTTGTTGTTTGTGATTTTAATGGTCCTGATTAATTTAACTGTGAGTTGAAATGAAAAATAAAACAGCAATTCTGCCATTTTTTGTTTTTGAGGTGTTTAACGTGATATACCGTGCATTTTTCTTCTGCTGCCTAAGTACGAATGCTAAAAGTACGAATGCAAAAAGTCATATTAACTTTATAATTTTACTACTTTTATAAAATATCCAAACTGTTGTAATGTTAGTTTGTGATAAAGATGAACAAATTTATTTGTGCGGAACTGAATATTCCTTTAGCTTGATGGAAATGTGACTTTTTCCAATTAAATTGGTGAGGAATGCAGCAAATAGATGGCCAATTCCAGATGCCATTTCCCTAAATGGTAGAAGGTTAGGTAAATGGTTAAAAACTTAATAATACTACCATCACTAGTGCTCACTTGTCCTCGCAGACTGCTATCCTATCCTCTACATCAGGGAACTCAAACTCCAGGCCCTGAGGGCTGCCAACAGTGTATGTTTTTAGGATTTCCTTAGTATTGCACAGGGGTTGGAATCATCTCCAGTGCAAGTATATTATCATCTGTGCAATACTAAGAAAATCCTGAAAACCTGCACTGTTGGTGGCCCTCGAGGCCTAGAGTTTGAGAGATGTGCTCTACACCTATTATTTTTCTTTGGGCTTGTTGTACAACCTCCTCAGCCTATTCATTCCAGGCCCTGACGTCCAGGCCCACTAGGTCTCTTATGTTACTGTGTTACGACGTTTCAGTTCCAGTTGAGAGGGAATCCAAGCCCTGGAGTAAAGAGGCTGAAGAGAATGTGCAATGGAGTAAAAGTAAAAGAAGATGCGGAAACAGGCTGTGAGAATGTTAGGACAGGGGAGTGATGAGGTGCGCATTATTTTTATTTTATCAGCTATATTTAGCTATATTTATTATGCTCTGGGTTTTGGTGTCACCCAGAAAATAGAGGACATTCAATTTGTAGAGAATAACTTTGTTTTGAATTGAATTTCTTCTTAAAATTCGCCTAAGTTGACAAACTCAAAATTTGCCAGATTCGATCATCTCTAGTTTTTAATTCAAAAGTGTAAGAGCCATTACTTTTTTATACTGATGGAGCTGTGTGAGGGCATGTGTACTATTTTGGCATAAATATTTAAGTAGATGTGCACATACCATCTATCTACTTCAATATGCCAAAGATTATTCTTCATAGTTCTGATTTTCTCTTCTGGGCACCTACTGAACAGTGAGATAGCATAAACCAATTTGGCAAATATACAACTTTTTGATCACTTTTATTATAATATTTGGACTGAGAAAAGGGACCAAAAGCCTATTAATGAGTTTCTGGCATCTTTCAGCCAACACTTACGAATTCCAGAAAAGTATTCTAACTGAAGCACATTTTTGGCACAAATTAATCCACTTTGTGGTATAAATTACGATATATTTGCCAGCCATGCTCAGCCATAACTCCCTTATGGATCAACTGTACCCATTTTTCAAAAAGTTGGTATATGTGATGGGATTGGTGTAAAAACTGAAAATTGCACAAACATCTTGTGATATTTCACACAATCTTCCACCAGAATTTTTGATGGCTTGGAGCCTGCTGTAGTCTTTCATTGTGTCTAGTATCCAAATGGCATAATATCTTTTGTGCTATTTTGGTTTTTAAGGATATGTCCCTGTAGCTGTACATTTGCCTTTTCATAGGGTTGTATATTCAAGTTACAGTTTAATTTTAATAAGTTCATTACAATAAAATCCAAGTTTGGTTTATTTCTAAAAAGTCATGGTACTCCAACATTTTGCTCTTGAAATCTAAACGTTGTCTCGTCAGGTTAGGAACGTTTTTCCTAGCTAAAACGGTATATCTGCGAATTGTAGACCAGTATGCGAAATGTAGCAACTGCAAATATCTCTAGATTACAAATATATCTTATTATGTTTCATGTAGTATTTATGCAAGCATGTATCATGGAGTAAAAATGCTGTATTATATTTTGGATTCTACGGAAAAAAATCTAATTGTGTTTCATAAATATTCGATTAGCATATGTCCTCTAAAAGGATTTTAATGATTTTCATTATGCAAATTCTGTTTAAGTTTAAACTTGTTGATATTGCAAAATTGAACCTAATTGACAGCAGGGTGAAGAAATAATTAGCTTAATTTAGAATGGCTGAAATCAAGGCATCGCTTACTGGGAAGAACATTAATCAAGGGAATAGTAAGTCAGTCTGTTATCATGGGCTTAACTATATTATTCAGAATAACTGTTATTATATGCTCATTTCTGACATCTCCTTGCACAAGGTTGTGACAGGAAAGAGAGCCTGTCATAGTTTTTTTTTTAACTAGGGTGTCACATACTTTGTAAAAAAAATGGAGATCTTTTCTATTCATAATATCTGCTGAGGGAACAGCAAAGCTTTTGAAACTGTTCTCATACTGCATTTTCATTCTGTAGATATTACAGGCTTATTGAAGAATCCATCGACCCTTGTATGGTGTCTCCACTTAGTGTAAAATGGCTTCAGGGAATCTATTCATACATACCAGGAGAACTTTGCAAGGTGTGGAGCAAATCCCTTCAGGATTTAACAAAGGTATGTATGGATTTGTGTCATATTTTGCAAGCTTCTCTCATTGCTATTAATACATGAATATTTGACAAGTATAGTAGAGGAAATATTCTTATGCATACTACCCTCTAGAAATAAAATAAGCCATTCTGCAAAACAGATAATTTGTTCTGAAAATACATATGCCATGGAGACTTTTTTTTTGCAGGAAAAATTAAAAGTACTTGTATTCACAATTGTTCCATGAAGTAGAAGCCTTTGGGAATTTTAATCAAGCATATGAACCCAACTGCCTGGTTTTACATTTGTGTTATACTAATGTAACTGTAAATGTTTAGTGATGAGCGAATCTACTCGTCACTATTCATTACTTGCACGGAGTATACAGTATTTGGAATGTTCGTTACTTGGCGAGTATCACTGGTGCTCGAGTGTCATTTGTTGATCTTAAATGATCTAACACAAATAGTTGGATCCCTTTAGTGAATAATGGGAGCTGGCACCCTAGTGAGAGCCATTTGAATGGAAAGCTCTCGCTGGGGGTGCTAGAGCGATGTGTGTGATATGTGATATGCTGTGAAATCCCAAAAGAAAAAGCCCAACCTCCCTCCTCCAGAAACGGATGCTTTCTGGCTGGCTGTGTGTGGGTGGACCCCATGACTACTTGACTTGCATTAGGCTAGTATTCAAGTTGAATACCCAAATAGGAAATATTCCAATTCCGAATACTTCACTATTTGGTCATCACTATAAATGTATACTAAATATTTTAATTTTTTTAGTTATATGTAATAGTGTAAGGTGTTACTTTATTTGTAAATCTACTTAGATGCCATTTTGTTGATGGGCCAATTTCTTAGTAAGAAGTCTGTTTCCTCCTTATGAGACAATAATGTTTTGAGGAGATCCCTTAAAGCTTGCAATGTCTTATATGTGGGAAATATGACTCTGCAACAAGAAAGGCCCCAAACATTTAAATCTCACAAAACATTTGTTTTAAATACAGATTTACTAATATCTAGTATATAATTATTCTTATTACTTATTAATATAGCACCATTAATTCCATAATATTTTTTTAAATGTTTACTTCAATTCAACAACGTTCTTGTTCAATTGATAGTCAATCTGTAAATCGTATAAGACAAAAATGTTGTCTTCCTGTAAACAAAGTGACTCTTAAGTATTTGACACTAGCTGTCACCATCTAACTTGTTGCCCATTGCCTGTTGTTAAGTAATCTGTCTCTACCAGGAGATACACCAAGATGGATTACAGTATGTAGGTAGGGGCAGGATTTTTGGCTCTTGGCTCCTACTTTACTTCATACAGGGCAGTGACTTTTAGTTGAGTTAAATTAAGCTTCTGGATAATGGGAGAAACTACCCTCTGTAGAAACTAGAGAGAAAGTTATAATATGAGAATTGGGACCCCTCTTTGCTTATTAGTCTATTTTATGATCAAAAAAGCATTTTTATGTAGAGGATGTCAGCCACAAGAAATTGGTGTGGCATGATTATTTTGCCACTATTATGTTACAGTCATTTTATGTCACATGTTGAAATGTGACCAAATATAAACCCTTTATGACCATGGACTATAGGTAAGTCCTTGGTCGTGTCCCTGTCTTTATGTGTTTCAGTTATCTAGTACATTAAGGGTAAAATGAATGATGTCATTCATAAGTACAACTTGTCCTGCAAAAAACAAGCCCCATATGGCTAGAGTGAAGGAAAAATGAAAATGTTATGGCTCTAGGAAGAAGGAGAGGAAAAAACGAACATGAAAGATTGAAAATCACCCAGAGTAAAGGGGTTAAAATAATTAGATATAACGTTGAAGTCAGTATTGTGATCTTCATGTCATTTGGACAAAGTAGCAGTGTGACATTACCTAATCATAGTCTCTAAATCCTATAAAATATGTACGTGAAAATCATTGAGAGAACACGTACGTGAACCATGGATACCTGAACGAGAGCGTACATTTTATTAAAGAGCCACGTGTATCACAATGATGAAAACAAGTATATATTTGTCTATTCAATCCATTGTTGTATAAAACAAAACAACTTAACTTAAAAATGTCAAACAACTCATTCTATTAAAAAGAAATTGGTCCCAATGGCTATACAACAGTAGTAGCATATAACCAGCCATAGTAGAGTTTTTTTTTACCAAAGATAATGCCATTGACAATAAAACAGCTGCTTCCCATATGTATCTTGTTGTTTTAATACAATTCTTTCCCATCTCCCATCCATGAAATACCGCCTACACCATTCAGCTTCAAATGTATATAAAAAATTTCATAATTTCAAATTAAGCTGTCCTTTCATGTTAGCTCTTTTAAACCTCCATGCAAACCACTTATTGACCATTGATATTAATATTGTACGGTCTGCTCTACGCATCATTGAATTACAAGTCACTTATCTAAAATGACTGAAATATTTATAGTT
The DNA here is from genome assembly GCA_033576535.1 of Allobates femoralis. Classification (NCBI taxonomy): domain Eukaryota; kingdom Metazoa; phylum Chordata; class Amphibia; order Anura; family Aromobatidae; genus Allobates; species Allobates femoralis. The sequence goes on along the minus strand of JARQOC010000004.1, from coordinate 407,463,106 downwards.
CCATCTATGTCTAAACCATTATCTGTGAGCTGAGAAGAGATATGAAAATAGTTAGAAATAGAAAGGATAAGAATTCAACATTCTTTACCTTAAATCTTAACAAAATTATTTATCGTATTATTATTTATATCTTGATAAAGTATTCTTGCACCAGATGGGCTTATATATTCTTAGAAAAATGAAAAAATAAATAAAACACATTCATTAAAATTGTAAGTTGTCCAAAAGCTTTATCAAATCTTATTAAAACAAGATCTGTAGGATAATATAATTATATAATATGTAGTATATGCAATAACTGATAAGTTCATAGAAACACTATAACGATTCATGCAACTCTTTCAATTTACCAAAATAATAGATCTTTGATGTAAATGGACTATAACACTTGCTGCCATCACAACATTTTTCGGGCACCCTTCTAATAAAAAAGCATTGTCCTTTAAAACAGACTATTAACCTCATCAGCCAGTGATACAACTTTAATCTAAACATCTCAGTACATAGCACCCTATAAGGAACAGTCTTCTTACTAATAAATCTTCATTTCTTAGGAAACAAACTCATTTAAAGAGTTTATCCACTAATTAGACAACCCCTTCTGTATCTGAGTTATTGCTCCTGTTAAAGTAAAAAGACTTATACTCACCTCCAATAGCAACGCCCTTACAGTGATGCTGGCACTCACTCTTCCAGGAATTACTGTGTTCACATCACACACCTTGTAAGTAAACAGCGCTGGCTTCACTGTCCCCATCTTCAGATAAATTGAACAACAAGAGTAAGTCAGAGTTGTGGCAAGCCACTCACTTCATGATGATTTGATACATCCAAAGTGGGGACAGTGCTGACTGAGCATAGGGCTTGTGTGACGTAGAAACCTAAATTGAAACCCTGGGAGAGGGAGTGCAGGCATAAAAGAGGTGTATAGGTGCTTTCTTATAACATGGGGCAAACACTGAGATTCAGAAGGGTTGTCCCAGTAACCCCTTTAGTGTACTTCATAGATCAGGTAAAGACGATACATGTACAGTACTACCATAATACAACATTATCCATAGCATATAAGTCAATGGTTCTTCTTGCAGTGTTTTTTTATCTCTTACATGCATTGCATGAGATGTTAAAGAAACATGAGAAAAGATGGATTCCATCTATCTCACTTCATCACCCATAGTCTACCATGTTAAAGGGCCTGTTATATTTTCTTTTTTAGGAGTGTGCCTTTCCATAGCCTTTCTGTTTCCAAGGGAGTTGTGCATTCCTGGAGATTGACAGTTCAGACCAGCCACCTCTGGTCCTAACTGTGTAAACTCACATGCATGAATCAATCAGGTTTGCCTCTGTAGCATTGAAGAGCTCAGGAACACTGAGGCTGGATGTATCTAGTGACTCAAAGAGCTTCAGAGCAGCACTTGCAGGCTTTATAGCATAGAGCACGCAAGTATGGACATCTTTCCTTGGCAAAAAGCAGTACACAAAAGAATTCACAATTTCTCCATTCTTGAAAATTGAAAGGATTTCTAATAAGAGATACATTGTAAAGTTGCTTGTTTTTAAAACACTTTGCAATCTTACACCTTTAATAAAAATTGGCCAATACCTAAGATGAAACATGCATGATTAATGAATGTGACACATGCCTTCTTTTGACTATCTTCCTGCTATGCTTTACCTTGTGTATTATAAAAGGTACATATTTAGCATAAATGTTCTTTTACTGGATGCATGAGATTGTAATGAATAATATAGAATCGAATTTTAAAATGCAGTCATGTAACACAATGCAATGAAACTTGAAGTGGTTATCCAGGATTAAAAAAAAATTGTGCCTATGCACTAAAAGGAGGTAGTTGGCACCTCCCTGCTTGTTGTGCCTTGCACCATTCACTGCTGACTCAGAGCAGTCACAGACTATTCCTGTCGTTGATTTTGCCACTTTCGTTAATGTCACAGCTACAGAGGGGCAGCGTCTCTCCTCTGTAGATGGGCGCATAGCCGACGTCATGCTGATTGACAGCCAGCTCCCCTAATCAGGTAGCAAGAAGCCGGCTGTCAATCAGCATGATGTCGGCTATGCGCCCACTTACATAGAGCAGAAAAGAAGCTTGCGTTCTTCTGCTCTGCTCTGTTTACCCCACCATGTTGTACCCGGCAGGAGTGATCTGTGACCGCTCTGTGCTGGAGAGAATTGGCAGTGAACAGTGCTGGGCCCAATAAGCAGGTAGGTGGCAGCTACCTGCCTTTTAGTGCTTGGGCACTTTTTTTTCTAAAATTCCCAGATAACCCTGTAAGGTTGGACACATCTACACATCTGTATAATGTGGAAACCGAATACACCTCACAAGCTATTGTAAACTTAATGAGATGTTGTATTATTTTAAAAACTAGAGAGCTACATTATTAAGTGCTTTCAAGTATTTTTTTTCCAATATTATGCCAAATTAAAGCACATGTCCACATTTAAGCACCATTTAAAAGGAATCTATCACGTGAAATTTTTAGTAAAATACAAATGGTAACCTGGAATAGGGCTTGGGCAGCTCTTTCCGGATCAGTAACCTTTATTGCTCTACTTTCTTCTTTTATATTGTTGTAAGCATCAGAGAATTCAGTGCTGCCCTGGCTAGTCAAGCATACATAAATGCAAATTGATTATGCCCTGCTCTCTCTTCCCCACTGTCAAGAGTGATAGTAAATAATAGGAAAGAATTTTTACTATTACTGATGCCAGTATGGGAGATGTTGGCAGGATTATGGGCATGGATAGCAGCTCCTAATCAGGTTTGATTTACATATGCTTGACTAACCGGTGATACAGAATTTTGAATGGCTTACAGCAAGGTAACAGGAAAAGTTAGAGAAATAAAGGTTTCTGATTCTGAAAGGGCTGCCCAGGCACTATTTCAGGATACCATTAGTTTTGTACTATAAAATCACCTGTCAGATTCCATTTTTACGGTTTACACAATGAATCAATTTGGAAAATTGACTTTGTAAATAAATCACATTACTTGAATGAGTATTGAATTACTTCTTTTATTATATTTAAGAGTCCTTTTCACAAGTGTGCACACTTCAGAGCTAAACTCTCCCGAACTCCTCACTGTCAACACAACACTTCTGTGTCACATAAATTCCAGAAAGCTTTACACTAGAAATGATAATTATCATGAAAAACCTTCCCTTTTCTCTGTGTTATAATTCTTTGCAGCAAATGCATCGAAGTGTCAAACAATGTTTGATAGATTTGGCACACTTTTAGATATAACACTTCTGCTAAAAGGAACCAACCACCAGGATTTAGTAATTCAGCAATTAATTGACGTGTGCAGCATTACAGCAATATTTGAAGTTTTTTTTATTACTCCCCTGTGGGCTTGTCTTTCGGCTGTAAGCCGAACACCCCACCACATGCAGGCTTTCATTTTACTTTCACTATCATGTTGCTGGAAGATAGTGAAAGAAAAATTACAGTCTGAATGAGAGGGAAAGTGGTTTGTCTTACAGCCGAAAGACAAGCCCACAGGGAAGTCATAAAAAAAACAAATAGTGATGTCATACTGCACACACGTAGCACTAAATCTTGATTGTTGGTTACCTTTAAGAATTTTTTTTACATTTTATGTCATCCATCTACTACAGCGATTTTGTAAATTTTGTGTGATATTTTTAAAAGTCATTAAGTGTAACTATATGCAGAGATCCTCCTCTTTTGACTAAAGAGTAACAAACTTGAAATGTGTCTATGAACTAACAATAACTAAATGTCCCTAGATTCCATTGCCCCTGTGCATTATACGAGTTACACTTATTAGTTAGGTATGTGTCTAAAGTCAAGAATTTTAATAATATTTCATAACAAAGAACCATAAATTCTGTTTGGGTTAGAACTATGTTTTTGAATGTAGAAAATAATAAAAAATTACACAGTGTAGGATTCCTTACTGTGTTTCTGTTTTTTGTAAGGTTGCACAGATTTACTACTGTAACCTGAGGTGCTCTGCTGTCAACACATCATCATTTTCTTTTTTTTACTCATAAATGTGTTATCTCAAAGATACTATTTTTTTGGCAAAAAGAGTAAAAATTTAACTTAAACAAAACTTAAGAGATGACTTGGAAGCATTAATTTTGTGAAATGTTGCTCACAATGCTGAACAAATTAATTTAAATGGATTTTTTAATTGTAAGAAAACAACATGCTGTACATGTCTGATATTCTAACATGCCTGCAGTTTTGTCGGTAACAAGACCATAATTTAGGTTCTCACTTTGTTAGACTTGTCAACAGTGCATTGAAAATTCAATGCTTAGGGCTTTGGAAGTAGTACTAAGAAAGAAAAAAGCTGTCTCACAAGTACAACCTACTAGGTGAGGAGCTAACCTGTAAGACAATATCTGGCCCCTTAACAAACCTTGCAATAGGACCAGCAATTAATGCCAAGCCAGAAACTATTTTTCAGACAGCCTGTTTCAGGCTATGTGTTTCTCATTAGTGCAAAGAAGAATCTGCTTCACTAAGTGTGTCAATCTTGAGGCACTGCGGAGGAAGTACGTAAATACCCATAGCCAAAGGTCACACTGGGTTATGGACCCACGTTTCCAGGCTATCCTAATACCAGACAGTGTTAACAGCAAGCGCTGCCTGGAAACGTGGGTCCATAGAAACCCTCTGTTTACCTTAGTAGCAGCTGCACACAGAACTGCTGGACGGCCGTTTTCTTCAGCGCACAGAAAAACGCAGGCAGCATTTCTGTGCACCGAGGAAAAGCACACCTCCTGCTGCTCTGTGTGCGGCTGCTACTAAGGTAAGCAATGGGTTGCTATGGGCCTCCATTTCCAGGCAGCGCATGCCATTAACGCTGTCCGGTATTTGCGATGGCCTCGAAACGTGGGTCCATAACCAGTGTGACCCTAGCCTTAAAGAGAATCTAACAGAAGATAACCTATTTTAGTTTTTTGTTTTAGTCATATTTTTAGACGAATTGTGGCAATCAGATTTTTTGATATATCACTATATATTAAAAAAAAAGCAGTTGTTTCAGGAAACAACACATGTACATTGTCCCAATGGTCAGACTTCCACCCTATTTTTTGTATTGAAGCATCTAAATGTGTGCTAAGGTCATGGTGAAGGGAGGGGGCAGAGTCAGCTGTGACCTTGCCTATTATGATTGGTGGGTCTTGTGCTATCAGCTGTATATATACATATAATCCTGTCTCTGATAATAAGGATCCTCCTGAAAGTTGTTCCTGAAAGGAAAAGAGTGAATTTAAAATAAAAAACTCATTGACCAGTGTGAAAATTGAAAGAGTCTCATTTATTATTTTTTTCTATAACCATTGTGATATGAAAAAAAATAGAATTTTTTAAAAAAAAATATAAGATTTGCAAACATATGGTTTAAGCAGCGGGTCATTGGCTAATGATAACTTCCCTTTAAAAAGACCAGCTGAATAAAGAGCCTTCATTTCCTGTTGACCTATTTTTTTCTTTCCCAGGAGGTAGAGGAAAACTATACATATGCCATAAAGAAATCAATGCTTGATTACATACTATTGGACCCTTTGGAACAACAGAGGCTTGGAATTGAAATTACCCCAAAGGTAAAACTTAATTTTCCTCTTCTGTATTGAAAGATTTTGTTTCTTAAAACACACAATTGTCTTTCTTGGTTTTTCCAGCAGTCCATCTGGAGACTTTAGTCTTTATAAATAAACTCCTAGTAGATACATACTTTATTTGGCAGAGTAATGAACATCTATAGATTTTGTTGGCGGTGAAAGAAATTATGTGTCTAAAAAAAAAGAGGTCCGAAATTGCATTTTTTGTCCAAACAGACACAGGTCATTTCTCTGCTTGATAATGAGGCTTCACAGCTGAAGTTACAAAGCTATTGTGGGTTTCAGAAAATAGTGTGCCTTAAAGATGGAACAAATGAGACTTATATTTGTAATGGAGCTGGCCCGGTGGGAGCATTGTATTTGATGGAGCTCTTATAATGGTTTACCAGAGCAGTTCTATTCTCAGTAGACTGCATAGAAAGGTGGTATAGCACTGCCATCACATTTCTCACATCTATCACCTCTCCCGCTAATGTGATCCTTCTAGGTATGCTGTAGATACAGATCTGAAATGTGCAGAGCTAAAGGGGAATGGTGGCAGTAATAAAAATGCTGTGGTCATGATGATAGAAAGTGACAAAGGAAAGAAGGAGACAGGCGGACAGGGTGATTTCATTGAAATGAGAAGAGTGGCAGCCACAGTGAGAGCTGGGAAAGAAGAGCTGTCAGGCAGTATATACATTGTGTATTGTTATTTAAATGATAGGTTACTGCTTCTGATAGCTGCTTGTATGTGTTCCACAGGCAATGCAAAACTACATTATCTTCTATTATCCTAGAAGATAATAAGCAATCCATCATTCTATTCCTTTTTTAATGAAATTTATCATAGCATCAGATTTATCACAGTAGAAAACTCCAGATTAGCTTATTCTCTAAACATCAAAAGATTTTAAGTATATTATAATTTAGAATTCTAGTAAACATAATAGAGCTTTTGTATTTTATAATATGTTTGATTATAAATTAAAAACAAACATGAGATGCATGATATAAAATGGCCAAAATACAGAATTTCGAGGTTGTTGAAATCGTTATTTTTTTTGTTTTGCGTCAAGATGTCTAACAGTGCTGGACGGAATAGTTTTCCTTGGCATAAAAGTGTTAATGTGGCACGTGTCAAACTGATGAAACGCTTGCACATCACTCGTCCCGTCATGACCAAGATTCTCTTTCACTTCCATAGAAAGTAAGTTATTAATGATTGTAGAATTAGGCTACTTCTTCTACTGGATCAGTCTATCATATTAAGCGGAATTTAGGAGAATGCAGTAGCTAATATATGAATTATTAAGTATTGCCAAAGACAAGAAGCACCTGTTAAGGCTTAACCCATCTGCTTCACCACATGTACTCAGTGAGAAAGCTTCACATACTGTAAATGACTATAATCACTCATTTTGACCTTCCACTTCATGACTGATCACTAATATACTCCTGCTGATTTCCCAACTCCTTTGACTCACTTAAATATAGGATATATTGCCAGTACCTGAATAATTGTATTATGCTCTGTAGTAAGCAGATGGATAGCATTTAACGTATGAGACTTGAATATGTCTTGATGATGGGGGGTTGTCCTATTATTTTTACCATTTTTCAAGTTGGTTTTAACTATTTTGATTTCAGTTATGCAACTTTTAGTCTGGTTGATATGGAAGGTCTCCTGAAAAGTATTCCTCTCCCCATGGACAAGCTTCTAATACACATGAGCAGTCTCATCCAAAGAAGGGCTGAACATTTACAAGAAACATGGATAAAGGAGTGTTGTGACATTGTAGGACAAAGCAAAGATGACATAGAATCTATAATGCCAAAGGATGAGGTGAGCTAAATATCATATCTACAATATAATAACACCCCCCTGTTGTGATGTTCCAAATAAAACATAATTTTTGCAATCTCTCACAAAATGCATTCAAGGAGATATAATTTAATATTATAAAACACAACAGATCTGATCACACAATATTAGCATATATGTGTATACAGAGGCTTGACTGCTTGAGAAAGACCATAAGGTCGAAACGTCGCGGTCCTGGGTATAAAACCCATATGACTGAATTTGAAGGAAGTGCTGCTTCTATTTTTTCTTGGATCTGTGATACCAGTATGGTAGGGGGGCTTTGCACCCGTTAAATAACAGTTGTGCTGTTTGTTTTTTTGATTATTTATACAGAGGCTAGTGATGAGCGAGTAGTGAAATATTCAGATTCGGATAGCTCTAACCGAATATTGTGAACTACTCGTTACTTGTTATACAAGTCAATGGGGAACTCACTCGGATCCGAATACTTAAGCATTTCAAAGTATTGGCTTAGAGGTATCCGAATAGCTTACTACTCGCTCATATGGTATTCCTCCTGACAGGATTGGGCTTTCATTCACAGGGGGCAGCAGACGCAGTTTCAGTCACCGCTCTGTGCATACTGAGCAACGTCTATAACCACACAACTGCACTCACTAACAGACAGTTCTGTACTGATGCATTTCTGAGCCAAGTGTCAGTGAGAGCTAAGGGAATGGTTACAGCTTTCACTCACAATGCACAGACCGTTGAGTGAAACCATGCCAGCAACACCCCTATGACTAAAAAACTGAGTTCATGTTGTACATTACTCACTGAATACCTTTCTACCTCAAGAAGATCAAAGAACCAAAGCTTCTTGTGTTAAATGTAATCTGCATCATGTGAGAACTTTATGAGCTTCCTAGTGGTGGAGGGCGGCAACTACACATTGGTCTCTTCTATAACTACTCATAATGTTCAAAAAATTAATACGTTATAAAGTTTCCCGTATAAAGATATATGTACTCTACCTCTTATTTTTAATCTGTCAACTGATCTAGTTACTTGGTGCTAATTACAATATTTATTAGGAATTACATATAAAGCTAAACAAGAAAAAGAAGAAAAAAGGATGACAGCTAACTAGATGAATATTAAGTTCTTCCACCTCCTTTCTATGGGGAAAGATTCAGTGTCTCCCCACTTTGTGGTTGGCCTAGTTTAGAATGGTTCATGAACCTTGATGAATGGTTAACTTAATGCCTATGCAGTCATTGCAATGTTAAACGTTCGGTTATAATAGACGCTTAAGACATAAAATGTCTCTATATGAAAAATTTGTTTTACGACCTCCACTTAGTCAAGATTAACCATGCAACACAATACTCCTTGCATACACAGCCAATCATGAGAGCAATATTCAATCTATTAAGAGATAATTGGGGATACTAGAAATGAAATAATTTTAATTGCTCTGCATCCTGCAGGACCTTGTAAATGACAATACTTCAAAGTTTGTTGTTATACAATTATGAAGTGTATTTTATTGATACCCCACAATCAGGGGCTGGATGGCAAATTTCAGCCGGGGGGGCAAGCACACAGCAGTGGCACATGAGCAGTGAGCTTCAGGGGCAGAGCAGCCTCCCAGATCAACATGACAGATAGCTGGGTGACCCCAAACTGCTGCTTGATGCCTGGGGGGCATCTGCCCCACTGCCCCCTGGGTCAGCCAGCCCCTGACCACATTAGAGCAGGAGATTTTTTTTAACATTCTTGTAGTTAGACACTCTAACTGAAAAATACCCACAAAATCTTGAATCTTTTCATGTAACTCATATGTCTGGGGTCACTCTGATTTCATAAAATAAAGTTTTCTGATACAATGTGATGTATGAACCTATGTCTAATGTTTAAATTATTCTTATACATTCTCTTAAAATCAGGGTGATCCTTCCTATATGCTGAAGTCCACACACAATTCTAAGGCTGCCCTCACATCACGATTTGTGGCTGTCCGTGGGGATCTGTGTTTGGGCAGGATCCCCACGAACAGTCATAGATCCACACAAATCCCTGCATTCAGATGGCAAATAGCCATCCGTATGCGATTTGATGCAGGATCCATGTGGATCCTGTTGTCCTGTCTCTCCCTGTTCTCCCTGCATCTTCTATATCTGTTCCTGTCTGTCCCTCCTCTATCTCTGCTCCCCCCTGTTCTCTATCCTGTCCTCCCCCCTGTCTTATTCCCTGTCCTCTCCCCTCCGGTATATAAAAAATAAAAAAATTCTCGCAGAGGATACATTACCTGTCGGTCAGCTGCGGGGATGATGCGACAGTCTCCATCTATGGCTGAAGGACCTGTGGTAATGTCACAGAGCCAGTCAGCTAACATGTCAGGTGACCGGTCTGTGATATCACGAGAAGTCTTTCAGCCAGAAGGGACTGTCGCCTCCCCGAAAGCCGGTGGACAGGTAATGTATCCTCTACGAGGATTTTTTTATTTTTTATATACTGGAGGGAAGAGGACAGGGGATAAGACAGGGGGGAGGACAGTATAGAGAACAGGGGGAAGCAGAGATACAGGAAGGACAGACAGGGACAGACAGGGACAGGCAGGGTTATGTACTGAGCACTGTCTCTGGGCATGTTCAGTACATAAACACGGAGCAGACATCATATCCGATTTAGACTCTGATCGGATATCCATAGGTTCCCATTGTGTAGCTCTACGGACCATCACGGATCCATTACGGATCAGTGGTGTCCGATTTTAGTCACGGACACCAAAATTGCAGCAGGCTACATTTTGGATCCATGACTAAATCGGAAGACTACAGATTGTGCTTAAATCGGATGGCAAAAAGGACACATCCAAGCATAATCCAAGCTCCATAGGGATATATGGGAGGTCAAATCGCATCCGAGTGTATCTGATTTGACACAGATACACTCATATGCCTCAAAATCGTGATGTAAAGGCATCCTAAAACATATTACAAACTTACTACCAAAAGGTAGCACTAGAGTTCATTCACTTCCTCACTTAGGTGACAATTTGCATATTTCCATGAGAAGCTTTCTTAAAGCTGGCAGACAAATTCCTCTCCATGAAGTAAAAAGCTAGTTCTCCAGACCTCGTCTTAGCCCACTCACACAGCCAGATCAGAATTCCCACACACTGCACTGATGAGGGGTAGTTACCCAGAAACACAGTGTCTGCAATTCGGGGTTCTGATCTGGCACAAATCCTTCATCATATTAAAAGGCTTGTTAAAGAGTCGATTATGACTTTGAGGACTACTACCGAAAGGTGGCGCTAGAGTTCAATTCACTTCCTCACTGAAGTGACAATTTACTGAAATTCAAAAATGTGTTTTATTTCAAACGTTTCCCATGATACAAAACTGACAAATGTTTTTTTGTAATTTGTTTTGGGTCCATCTATAATCCCCTTTTGCCTCCAACTAAATATTTTGCTTTTTGATCCCACTTTTTAACCCTAGGTTAGGGTATGATGATTAATATATATCATTGTCTTAGCTCTCCTAAAGTCAACTCCTGGATTGCAAAAATAATACTCAAATAGGGAACATTACATAAAATTCCTCAATTTTTCACCAAATTATTTCATATATTCAACTTTGTGAAAAAGGACATTTACCAATTTCCAGTGTGCCCCTTTTTTTTCCTCGAAAACTTAGTTCTATTGGGCATTTCAGCTTTTCGGTTTGCTCTTTGCATAAAAGGGTCAGGGTATCTTTTCTCCTTGATTTTAACTCTACATTTTTTCATCTGAGATTAAAAATCTGTGTCTGGAGTTCAATTCATCTGGATACAGTATGTAACATCTGACAAAATAGCATTTTTTTTCTTCCACCTTTTAAGGTGATAACACAGTTAACAGTGGGGTACCACAGGGGTCAGTGTTGGGCCCGCTTCTATTTAATATATTTATTAATGACCTTGTAGGGGGCATACAGAGTAGAATCTCAATATTTGCAGATGACACTAAACTCTGCAGGGTAATCAATACAGAGGAGGACAATTTTATATTACAGGAGATTTATGTAAACTAGAAGCTTGGGCTGTAAATGGCAAATGCGCTTTAATGGGGATAAATGTAAAGTCATGCACTTGGGCAGAGGAAACAAAAGGTATAATTATGTGCTTAATTGTAAAACACTGGGCAAAACTGTCACTGAAAAAGACCTGGGTGTATGGGTAGATGACAAATTAACATTTAGTGGCCAGTGTCAGGCAGCTGCTGCAAAGGCAAATAAAATAATGGGATGCATTAAAAGAGGCATAGATGCTCATGAGGAGAACATAATTTTACCTCTATAAAAATCACTAGTGTGACCACACTTAGAATACTGTGTACAATTCTGGTCTCCGGTGTATAAGAAAGACATAGCTGAACTAGAGGGGTCCAGAGAAGAGCAACAAAAGTCATTAGAGGACTAAGGGGTCTGCAATACCAAGACAGGTTATTAAACTTGGGGTTATTTAGCTTGGAAAAACGAAGGCTTAGGGGTGATCTTATAATAATGTATAAATATATGAGGGGACAGTACAGAGACCTTTCTAATGATCTCTTTACTCTTAGGCCTGAGACTGGGACAAGGGGGCATCCTCTACGTCTGGAGGAAAGAAGGTTTAATCATAATCACAGACGCGGATTCTTTACTGTAAGAGCAGTGAGACTATGGAACTCTCTGCCACATGCTGTTGTAATGAATGACTCATTACTAACATTTAAGAAGGGCCTGGATGCCTTTCTTGAAAACTATAATATTACCAGTTATACATACTAGATTGTTTGATAGGGCGTTGATCCAGGGAACTAGTCTGATTACCGTATCTGGAGTCAGGAAGGAATTTTTCCCCCCAATGTGGAGCTTAGTGTTGCCACATGTTTTTTTTTGCCTTCCTCTGGATAAACATGTTAGGCTATGGGTTGAACTAGATGGACTTAAAGTCTTCCTTCAACCTTAAAAACTATGTTACTATGTTACTATGTAACTGTCAAAATTAAAAAATCTATTGGCGCACATTGACTAAAAGCATGTCTTGGTTTGAACTCTGCTCCCTTTCACAAAAATACAAAAACAATTTTTAACAACTAATATGCTCAGAAACAGATTACCAACAGATTAAAATGTAAATAATTAGATAACTCTCATATAATTTATGTTCTGCCCCATTACAGATTAAAATCATATCATCAATGCAGTGCTTGTAGGAAAATATGTATTGTAAACACTATACATTTATATATAGATTATCAAACAAAAAAAGAGGAGAGTGTGTCTGGACAAAATTAATCTTAATAATTCATTAATATGTCAATATTTATTAGGTACAGTATGTGACGAAATGGACCCTTTAATGTATAATGTAGAAGGATTTCTTATTCACCCAGACATATCATATTGTATATTGTATATTGTATATTGTATATTGGCTTGTATAGGAGAATTTCCTACAGTATTTTCATAGAAGACTGGTGTAAGTTTAGCTTGGTAATGTAATTATCTAACTTGTTTGTCATAGCAGGCCAGAGAACTTAATTATGCTAATCGTCCATTGTCTATTACCCTGTGAATGTGGATTGAGGCTCCAGCCACTATTGTGTTATTGTCATGGTTTGCAGACTGAGTGTCTCAGACTAACATTCCATTGTAAGGTGCTATATCAATCAGCATTTGGATTGCAATAGTACCTAAAATATGTTAAACGAGGATTGGAGTTCAGCGAATGAAAAGACTGTGTTATTGCACCAATCATGACATCCCCAATATCCTACAATGAGGGCTGAGGGTATATAAGGAGGACTGTTGACTTTGACCAGCAGTTTTAGGAGATTGGAGCTAGATTCTGTCTAGTAGCCTGAGTCTAGGGATTTTCGGTCCCGGCTCGAGGTCACTGGATTGGATACAGGCAGCTAATCGAGGGTCTTCGGATCCGATTAGCTAGCCATAACCCCAGGCCTAGGCATTTCGGTGCCGACCAAGGGGATCAGAACACGGACTAAGGAACCACAAGGACTTCAGCATCGGATTAGCGGATTCGACTGATAAAGACTGGATAAGGATAAGGAAGCAACCCAGGTTGGGACGATACAGTCACCTGGCTACAGACTTTGCCGTGCTACATTCTAAAGCCTGGTGAGCCAGCGGAAGGGTGAGACTCTGTTGCCTGTTACATTATGTGTTGTGCTTGGTTATGCGTTATATGCTGTTAACTGTTTGGGGATCCAATAAAGCCTTGATATTGTGATTCCCTGACCCTGTGTTGTCTGAGTAGTGTTCCGCCCACGGTTAAGGAGCTCGGGCGTTCAGTTGGGGATGAGCCCTGGTCCACGCTGTCTTTGTAAAGGCGGCTGGGCCTGCGGACGAGAGCGCCCACTGACTCCCGGGTCTCCACAATTGGTGGCAGCGGTGGGATGAGCCCTGGTCCACGCTGTCTTTGTAAAGGCGGCTGGGCCTGCGGACGAGAGCGCCCCCTGACCCCCGGGTCTCCACAATTGGTGGCAGCGGTGGGATACTACTCAGCCTGGTTTATCCAGGGGAGCTGCAGGGGACTGGTGTTCGTGGACACCGTCCAAGGGCTCAACAACCAGGGAGGCATATAAGCATACCCAGCAGGCCATAGGTGAGGCATTCAGGTTTCGGACGTTGCCATGTCCAACCCCACCAGCTCAGCCATGGGACAAGGGCCGGAGAGGAGATACGGCAGCAGCAGTAAATGGATGCTACAGGATCTGTGCCAGAGGAGAAATATTGAATACAGGAACGCTGACACTCGGTCGGCTTTGATTCAGAAATTGGTCCATTGGGACACCCAGAATGATGGTGAGGATGATGAGGACCCCGCCGAGCGTGGTACCAGAGGATGTAAGTTGTGCACCACATCATGGATCCAGTGACTATCGTGAAATCACCAGGTCCACAGCAGTCCAAATCAAGGAGGGCTTGGCTGCATTGGGGCCCAAAGCCTCAAGAGAAGAGAGGGCTTGGGTTCTGGGAAATATTTTAGGAATTCCAGCTCACCAACTGCTACCCCCAGCCGCTCGAGTAGGATTATTCCGCTACCCATTAGAAGCCCCACCAGGACAAAGGTATGCAGACAGGATACGTGACTTGCCCAAACCACGGCACTGTTATAACTGTGGACGTCTTGGACATATGGATATAGATTGTCGCGAACGCCGGGGCCCCATGCCTGGAGCTCATCGGCCAGCACAGCCAGTCCAGGTCAGTGACGTCCAAGCCCCGGGACAACAAGAAACTGATTCTGTCCACATCCTGGTAAGCCCAGCTATTGTTTCTCCAGACCCTGTACCCTGTTCCCAATTAACCATTTCCCTGGTTGAGGGTCCGTGCTCAGACATCCCTTCGGAAGGTGTGCAGCTAGCCGAGGCGAACGACCAGGGAGAGGACAAGTTGGAGCTTACAGACAGTGACCCTACACCTGTTATTTTGGAGCCTGAGCAGGGAGAGGACAAGTTGGAGTTTACGGACAATGTCCCTATCCCTGTTGCTTTGGGAACTGACCAGGAAGAGGTCGATGTGGAGCTTATAGACTGTGACCCTACACCTGCTATTGTGGGAACTGACCAGGAAGAGGTCGATGTGGAGCTTATAGACTGTGACCCTACACCTGCTATTGTGGAAACTGACCCGGAAGAGGTTGATGTGGAGCTTACAGACAGTGTCCCCATGCCTGCTATTGTAGAGACTGACCAGGAAGAGGTTGATGTGGGATTTGTGAGCAGCTTCCCCACACCTGTTGATTCAGGGGCTACCCAGGAGGAAGTTGAATTGGGGCTCATTGATGGCCCCCCCGCATCTATTGTTTTGCAAGCTGACCCAGGACAAGGACTATCCAGCCAGTTTGTCACAGCCATCACCAACATCCAGGAAGCCAAGCAGCACCCTGATGTGGATCTTGCTACCCCACCTTCTGAGGATAATCCATGTTCCCAGACCCCATCATTCTTCTCTGAGCCATCAACAGTGAGTACACCTAGCCAGACTGTGGTCATTGACTGGGGGGGAATTGATAACCAGAAATTCATGGGAGCTCAACTCCTGAATCCCATTTTACTGTTTATCCACAATATGTCTGCCCATCCTGGGGGAGGTAATCTGGGGGAGGTGTATAGATGGAAGCCTCGATTGCTGTTTTCTCCATTAAAAAAGACAATGCCGCCAAGAGGAGAAGGATAACCAGAGACTGATCACATCTGACTGCTCTGTCTGGCTAAATAAGAAGGGGGAGGAATGTGACGAAATGGACCCTTTAATGTATAATGTAGAAGGATTTCTTATTCACCCAGACATATCATATTGTATATTGTATATTGTATATTGTATATTGGCTTGTATAGGAGAATTTCCTACAGTATTTTCATAGAAGACTGGTGTAAGTTTAGCTTGGTAATGTAATTATCTAACTTGTTTGTCATAGCAGGCCAGAGAACTTAATTATGCTAATCGTCCATTGTCTATTACCCTGTGAATGTGGATTGAGGCTCCAGCCACTATTGTGTTATTGTCATGGTTTGCAGACTGAGTGTCTCAGACTAACATTCCATTGTAAGGTGCTATATCAATCAGCATTTGGATTGCAATAGTACCTAAAATATGTTAAACGAGGATTGGAGTTCAGCGAATGAAAAGACTGTGTTATTTGCACCAATCATGACATCCCCAATATCCTACAATGAGGGCTGAGGGTATATAAGGAGGACTGTTGACTTTGACCAGCAGTTTTAGGAGATTGGAGCTAGATTCTGTCTAGTAGCCTGAGTCTAGGGATTTTCGGTCCCGGCTCGAGGTCACTGGATTGGATACAGGCAGCTAATCGAGGGTCTTCGGATCCGATTAGCTAGCCATAACCCAGGGGCCTAGGCATTTCGGTGCCGACCAAGGGGATCAGAACACGGACTAAGGAACCACAAGGACTTCAGCATCGGATTAGCGGATTCGACTGATAAAGACTGGATAAGGATAAGGAAGCAACCCAGGTTGGGACGATACAGTCACCTGGCTACAGACTTTGCCGTGCTACATTCTAAAGCCTGGTGAGCCAGCGGAAGGGTGAGACTCTGTTGCCTGTTACATTATGTGTTGTGCTTGGTTATGCGTTATATGCTGTTAACTGTTTGGGGATCCAATAAGCCTTGATATTGTGATTCCCTGACCCTGTGTTGTCTGAGTAGTGTTCGCCCACGGTTAAGGAGCTCGGGCGTTCAGTTGGGGATGAGCCCTGGTCCACGCTGTCTTTGTAAAGGCGGCTGGGCCTGCGGACGAGAGCGCCCACTGACTCCGGGTCTCCACACAGTACATAAAACAACATGTAAAAATAATACTAGTAAATAAAGACAGGAGATTAAAATTAGTGGGTGAAGCAAGTCGTGGGAACCCCATGGATAAAGAGCATAATACACAATTGCATTAAAAAAAATTGAAATAAATATGAATAAGTATATAACTAACATCAATACAGATCCATAGTGATCAATCAATAGTGTTTTATGATATACTGATACCATATTAAAATATTATCATATTAAAATAATATCAAATACTGATATAGCCCACAAGAGTGATAGTGACAAGTTGAATGGAACCAACCAGCAGTTTTAGGGCTATAAATTGAATCCTTACAGGTGAAGGTGCAGTATACCTTTACATCAATTGATTACATGTATGATTGCAGAGAAATTGGTTACAAACCCAGGAAATCTGTGCAGCACATTTGCATAAGTGCAGCAGATGTCACTATGAGGGTCTGGGTTCTGATAAGAAAGAGGAAGAGGCGAGTAGTGTTTTTCACTTAGAGCAAACAGGGTAGTAATAACAAGAAACCCAGCCTCCTGTGCTGCACAGATGCTTAGTTCTGCAACAGATTTCATAGTGTTGAATAACACTTTTTGTCTGCAATCATACATTATTATGAAGTAAGATGAATGTGCTTCATTGTATTATCCCTTTAGGCTTGATAACATAGCCCTAAAAATTTTGCTGATTGTTCCCTTAAAAAAGAGTATAATACAGGATACGTGACTTGCCCAAACCACGGCACTGTTATAACTGTGGACGTCTTGGACATATGGATATAGATTGTCGCGAACGCCGGGGCCCCATGCCTGGAGCTCATCGGCCAGCACAGCCAGTCCAGGTCAGTGACGTCCAAGCCCCGGGACAACAAGAAACTGATTCTGTCCACATCCTGGTAAGCCCAGCTATTGTTTCTCCAGACCCTGTACCCTGTTCCCAATTAACCATTTCCCTGGTTGAGGGTCCGTGCTCAGACATCCCTTCGGAAGGTGTGCAGCTAGCCGAGGCGAACGACCAGGGAGAGGACAAGTTGGAGCTTACAGACAGTGACCCTACACCTGTTATTTTGGAGCCTGAGCAGGGAGAGGACAAGTTGGAGTTTACGGACAATGTCCCTATCCCTGTTGCTTTGGGAACTGACCAGGAAGAGGTCGATGTGGAGCTTATAGACTGTGACCCTACACCTGCTATTGTGGGAACTGACCAGGAAGAGGTCGATGTGGAGCTTATAGACTGTGACCCTACACCTGCTATTGTGGAAACTGACCCGGAAGAGGTTGATGTGGAGCTTACAGACAGTGTCCCCATGCCTGCTATTGTAGAGACTGACCAGGAAGAGGTTGATGTGGGATTTGTGAGCAGCTTCCCCACACCTGTTGATTCAGGGGCTACCCAGGAGGAAGTTGAATTGGGGCTCATTGATGGCCCCCCCGCATCTATTGTTTTGCAAGCTGACCCAGGACAAGGACTATCCAGCCAGTTTGTCACAGCCATCACCAACATCCAGGAAGCCAAGCAGCACCCTGATGTGGATCTTGCTACCCCACCTTCTGAGGATAATCCATGTTCCCAGACCCCATCATTCTTCTCTGAGCCATCAACAGTGAGTACACCTAGCCAGACTGTGGTCATTGACTGGGGGGGAATTGATAACCAGAAATTCATGGGAGCTCAACTCCTGAATCCCATTTTACTGTTTATCCACAATATGTCTGCCCATCCTGGGGGAGGTAATCTGGGGGAGGTGTATAGATGGAAGCCTCGATTGCTGTTTTCTCCATTAAAAAAGACAATGCCGCCAAGAGGAGAAGGATAACCAGAGACTGATCACATCTGACTGCTCTGTCTGGCTAAATAAGAAGGGGGAGGAATGTGACGAAATGGACCCTTTAATGTATAATGTAGAAGGATTTCTTATTCACCCAGACATATCATATTGTATATTGTATATTGTATATTGTATATTGGCTTGTATAGGAGAATTTCCTACAGTATTTTCATAGAAGACTGGTGTAAGTTTAGCTTGGTAATGTAATTATCTAACTTGTTTGTCATAGCAGGCCAGAGAACTTAATTATGCTAATCGTCCATTGTCTATTACCCTGTGAATGTGGATTGAGGCTCCAGCCACTATTGTGTTATTGTCATGGTTTGCAGACTGAGTGTCTCAGACTAACATTCCATTGTAAGGTGCTATATCAATCAGCATTTGGATTGCAATAGTACCTAAAATATGTTAAACGAGGATTGGAGTTCAGCGAATGAAAAGACTGTGTTATTGCACCAATCATGACATCCCCAATATCCTACAATGAGGGCTGAGGGTATATAAGGAGGACTGTTGACTTTGACCAGCAGTTTTAGGAGATTGGAGCTAGATTCTGTCTAGTAGCCTGAGTCTAGGGATTTTCGGTCCCGGCTCGAGGTCACTGGATTGGATACAGGCAGCTAATCGAGGGTCTTCGGATCCGATTAGCTAGCCATAACCCCAGGCCTAGGCATTTCGGTGCCGACCAAGGGGATCAGAACACGGACTAAGGAACCACAAGGACTTCAGCATCGGATTAGCGGATTCGACTGATAAAGACTGGATAAGGATAAGGAAGCAACCCAGGTTGGGACGATACAGTCACCTGGCTACAGACTTTGCCGTGCTACATTCTAAAGCCTGGTGAGCCAGCGGAAGGGTGAGACTCTGTTGCCTGTTACATTATGTGTTGTGCTTGGTTATGCGTTATATGCTGTTAACTGTTTGGGGATCCAATAAAGCCTTGATATTGTGATTCCCTGACCCTGTGTTGTCTGAGTAGTGTTCCGCCCACGGTTAAGGAGCTCGGGCGTTCAGTTGGGGATGAGCCCTGGTCCACGCTGTCTTTGTAAAGGCGGCTGGGCCTGCGGACGAGAGCGCCCACTGACTCCCGGGTCTCCACACAGTACATAAAACAACATGTAAAAATAATACTAGTAAATAAAGACAGGAGATTAAAATTAGTGGGTGAGCAATCGTGGGAACCCCATGGATAAAGAGCATAATACACAATTGCATTAAAAAAAATTGAAATAAATATGAATAAGTATTAACTAACATCAATACAGATCCATGTGATCAATCAATAGTGTTTTATGATATACTGATACCATATTAAAATATTATCATATTAAAATATTATCAAATACTGATATAGCCCACAAGAGGATAGTGACAAGTTGAATGGAACCAACCAGCAGGTTTTAGGGCTATAAATTGAATCCTTACAGGTGAGTGCAGTCATACCTTTACATCAATGATTACATGTATGATTGCAGAGAAATTGGTTATCAAACACCAGGAAATCTGTGCAGCACATTTGCATAAGTGCAGCAGAATGTCACTATGAGGGTCTGGGTTTCTCTTCATTACTTCCCTACTTTCTCTAAGCCAAATCCTCCCCCTCTCTCCCTCCCCTCTCTCCCTCCCTTTCGCCCTCCCTCTTGGCCTCCCCTCTCTGCCTCCCCTCTCCCTCCCTCCCTGTCAGTATATATCAGGTACATTACATCTGACATTGTGCATGGTGATAGCACAATGCCATGCATCCTATGTGCCCCAGATCTTCACTCTCTCCATGCTGTATCTCTGGCTTCAGCTTCTTCTCTTGCTGTGTATGATCAGGAAGTCACAGTGCAGGAGAAGGCCCACCCCCTGCAGTCTATGGGTCCTGAGCTCAGCTCTCTTCTCACAGTCACAGGCCTGTGACTGCCAAATCACACACAGCCAGAGAAGAAGCAGTGACAGTAGGCCGGAGAACCTGGAGACACAGGAGGGAGGGAGGAGCACATAGGAGCCTGGCATTGTGCTATCTCCATGCACGATGTCAGACATAATGTGCCTGGGTATATAGTGATAGAGAGAGAGGGAGAGAGGAGGAGGGAGTGTTTCACTTAGAGCAAACAGGGGAGTAATAAAAAGAAACCCAGCCTCCTGTGCTGCACATATGCTAAGTTGCTGCACAGATTTCATAGTGTTTGATAACACTTTTGTCTGCAATCATACATGTATTATTTGAAGTAAAGGTATGATTGTGCTCAGTATCCCTTTAGGGCTTGTAAGACATAGCCCTAAATTTTGCTGATTGGTTCCCTTTAAGATAAAGTATAATACTAAGCTCCCCCACTAAACCCCCAAAGCACATTTTGGGTGTTTGATGAGGAGTTTAGAAGGATATTCAAAGCACAAGTAGTCAATAGAGAGTGAGTTAATAATAATAGCAGATGAGAACAATAATTACAACATACATTAAACCATTCAGATCTATTGAGACATACTTATGGTGCTTCCCAGATGCCAATGCATGGTCAGCCAGAGTGTGTCAAACTGTTAGTGATGTAACCCAATACAGCGACCCGTGCACGTGGAAGTGGTGCATTGACTTCATGTTTAGCAGCATCTGATTACCGACCACCTCATCACTCGATTATCACATCACTGTTTCTGGTCATTTGACCATCAAATAAGGCTTCTTGTTGGCCAATTTTCTGAAGTGCACATGGATCTGTCTAGTTATACACCTAATAAAATTGACCATTTTAATGAAATGTTGTGATTATTTTTAGCCTGGCACACACTCCTCTTTTTTGGGTGTTTCTATTTATGTAGTGTCTTTTTGGGACACTCATACTCCACAGGATTGCAAGCTTTAGTAACTTATATATGTCTTAAACGCCCGATCTATAAACTAGTAAAAACTGGTGTGCCTCTCGCGTCCATTGCTATGCCAACACATTGTAAATAAAAATTACCATAAACAATTACATGATTTGTTTTTACATAAATTCAAGAGAATTACTATTGTGGTCTTGGCTTTGGGCCATCCGTACCTAACTATTCAGCCAATAGCACTAACCTCTTATCAAGTAAAATACTAACATACAATGCAGTAATAAATCTACATAGTAATTCCATCAATTATTAGGTTTGGCCTATAATGTGATATGTTCCTATACATCTTTCTAATGTATTCTGTACCAAGAGGAAATAAGCAAATATGAATAGAGCTGAATACGACATATGAGTATAATCAAAGATTACTTAACCTTGAAAATATATATATATACATGGCATATATTTCTGAGAAAGGAGCACGGATGGCTACGAAACACATAGAATATGCAATTAACATCACGTTATTATTCCTTGGTTTCCTTGTGATGTGGCAGCGCGGATCACGGCACACCATCTTATTTGATTGTTGTACAACCACTATATACACATATGGCAGCTAATTTGTAGATTGGAACATTCAATGTGCCTTTTGAGTTGTTAGATTTGGTGTCATGTTCAACTGGTAAATCTCCTGATGTAAAGCACATGCCTAATGTGTCCTTTGACTTCTGTTAGTCACATATATACTAAAAGAGTGTTCTATATTTTGCAGTGAAAATCAGATGTTAAAACTATAAAAAAAAGCATTTAAGAATTACCACTAAACTTAGTTTTGACAAGCTTAAAACTCTATGCGGTCCATATATATACTTTTCTTTGCTTTGGAGGTAGCATGATGGCAAAGTCGAAAATTTCATCTATGTATTGCCTTTCTATCAGGGTTTACGGAGAAAGAAAATGGATCATTTATTTTATAGCTTGGCAACTCTAATGTCCAATCTTCAAAGACGTGTAGTGGAGACCTCTCTAACTGACCTAGTGGAAATGATTGAAACCTACTCTGAAGGGAATCACTATGAAGGGAATTATCCATCTGACAGTCTTTGGTACCCAGTGAAACCTCATCTTACTTTTCTATTTATGGTATGTCTCATCTGCTATTAACTGTTATATCAACCTTAGTGAAGACGCTGAAATATTTAAACTGTATAATATTTAAGATGACTGCATTACCAGGAATCATTTATCTTCCATTTCTCTCTCTGTTTCTCAGAACTTTCTCACCTTTTTTCCTTTCTCTTTTTTTCTTAAATTTCTATCTTTCTAATCCATATTTCTTTGACCTGTCTTGTAATCTTTTCCCCTGCCTGAAAAACCAAGTAGGACTATGTGTTACTTTTTGTTTGCTCAGTCTATCAATAGCTAAAAGCACTCTTATCAAAGCGGCTAACGTTGACAGTTTAATGATAATCTGCATTTATTTCTTCTTGTAAGTGTTGTATACGAGGTATATGGCTGACGTGATAGATGTGACAGCGCTCTTTGTTTTCTTCTAATAATGGCACTTAGTCTGCAAGACTGATAAAAAATCCCTTTGATGGTTTGAATTACAAATCATTATTTCCACACAAAGCATAAATATGTATGTTGACAGTGTCATGCAACACTAACTTCTGTCATTCTTAGCAAAATCCTGGCACTAAATCTGTGCTAGAAATCAAGCCCATTTGCAGAGCCGTAAATACAGATGGCGATGAAGCATCCTTGTGTAAGTTGAAAAGGAAAAATACACCATAACACATGCAAATATTTGACAAACACATTTGTTTGTTTATTATATGGCATAATATCCTGCGTGAAAAAACTTTACGTGAAGCCTTCCCTATGAGATGATCAATAATGACATGTATTTATCTATGTGACAATAAAAATACATGCCAGCCACACTTAAAGAAGACAATATTATATATTAAGTAACACAACATATTTGTCAAAATTGATCGTTTTCAGTGTAAAATTTTTGTGAGGCACTTATGGTACATGTTTGCCCAAATCCACCACAATTATCAGAAGTAAATTTTGTCAAATTGTACAGTGCTTTGAATAATACTGCCTATATGTGAGATGGGAAGAAAAAAAGGGAGAGAAGAGGCGCATGTGTAGGATCACTATAACTCAGTTAATATGGCGTTATTACAGGTGGCCACTCACCTGTTTGGGTTGTGCACGACCTGCACAACCTGGTATAATGGCTCTGGCATATGGAGGACCCCGGCAATGTGCACGCTTCGCTCCTTCGACCTCGCTGGTCCTCAGCTGTCCGTATAGGACCTTTCCGGTCACGTGGCGCCAGTCCCGGATGTGCATCACTGCTTGTTATCTAGGGAACGCCAGGTCCTTCACCACTGTGCCCTCGCTGTGCTGCTCCATCCGCTGATCCCTCAGGGGGAATATAAGCTTGCAAGAAAATGATTTAGCGGTCTTGTAGAAGCGCTACTAAAGCTCAGGCACCAGGACGATGAGGTTTATAAACAGCAATCTTTATTTTCCTCTCACAGCTCCACAACATGTTTCAACTGCTCAAGGCAGTCTTCCTCGCTACCTGAGGAAGACTGCCTTGAGCAGTTGAAACATGTTGTGGAGCTGTGAGGGGAAAATAAAGATTGCTGTTTATAAACCTCATCTTCCTGGTGCCTGAGCTTTAGTAGCGCTTCTACAAGACGCTAAATCATTTTCTTGCAAGCTCATATGTGAGATGGGGACATACAAGGGAAGGTACATAAGGGCTGTCAAACTTTATAGGGATCAACTTTATCTTGTTTGCATAAGGAAAGACTAGAAGCAATGGGATGAAACTGAGTAGGGGAGACACAAATTAAATATTAGAAAAAACATTTTGACAGTGAGGGTGATCAATGAGTGGAACAGGCGGCTATGAGAGGTGGTGAGTTCCCCTTCAATGAAAGTCTTCAAACAGAGGCTGAATAGACTTGGAGCAGGGTAATGGACCAGATGGCCCAGGAGGTCCCTTCCATCTCTACCTTTCTGTGTTCAGGAATAGAAAAAAGTTGTTTTTTTCCCAAAAATATTTTAAACGTATAATTACAATACCAGGCACAATCTATGTGCAGTAGCATTTGGAATAACGATTCTTTTTTTTACCTGGTCTCATAGGACAACCTTTATGCCATAATTTGCAACATCCCTTTAGAATATATAAAGGGCACCTGTAAGACATTGACTGCTTCTCAAACCACGTGAAACATGAGTATCACACAAGCTCCATGATACACATATTTACTCTAAAATGTTATTTAAGAGAAAGCATAGTCTGAAAAATAAGAATGACAAAGGTAGAAGAGAATGATCCTAGCAAGAGCAGACCACACAGTGATGTTGTCTATACTCATCCTGTTTGGCTGGGTATAGACCTGTCAGCCAAGCTGAGCAAGATAGTGTTAAAGGGAATCTGTCAGGTCAAAAATCTATATGTAACTGATATAATTTTCTCATTTCTCTTTCTAAGCTCTCTCTATTCATGTATTCCTATTATTTATACTTCCTTCCTATCCTGTATAAACTTTAAAATAAAAGATTCATTCCATCTGTCAATCACAGTGAGTGATCACTTGTTTCTCTGCTGCCCACTCTCCAAGGAATGAATATTCATGAATCACTGCTCTGCCCTCCTCTGGTCTGTATCCTGTGTGGTCGGCTTTCTAAGCGCTGGGACTCATTGCAGATAGAGGAGAAAGGAGGGAGGAGAAGGTGTGTGCTCTTAGCAGATACAGCTCTGAGATCTTCATTGTGTGTAACTGAGGCATGTGTGTAGTGTGTTCTGAGACATGTCTTTGAGTTTATATGAACATTTGATATTTGATCAGCAGATACAAACAACAGATGCATGCAGGAAAACAAATGTTCATATTAACAGAAATCTCCCACAGGCAGCACAGACTAGTGATGTTACTACAAGAGTTGGAGCACAAAACACCATCCCCTTCTCAACCACCTCCCCAGCCGCCTGCAGAAGCCTGAGATTCAGTGTAATTTCAGCACAGAAGGGAGGGACAGAATAACAGCTTGGATAGGTGTGGTTATTTAAATAACACATACTTTGACACAGAGGAGTCATGTCAATTACTTTTACCACTGCCTGGCAGGTGTGCAGGTGCTTATAGCAAGAGAACTACAAATAGTACAATAATGATTTTTACATCTTCTGAAAGATCTAACAGGGCACTGTTCAAGGGTACTATTAGCATAATACTGAAAGATGACCTGACAAAGTTCCTTTAAGTCAGAGTGATTGCCTGACAGACTCTTCTTCCAGTGTTACGATTCTCTCCCTGTGCTTAAGTAACTTAAACAGTGTCAGATATTTAATTAGAAATCATAGAAGTATTTCCAGCTGTGACAGACTGCGATCCCCGGCGGTGGAGCTGCCATTACTGACATCGGGCAACGTTGCGGGTCAGTCATGCGCTTTTTGCATTGGAGTCTATAGGTGCGCTAACGCATGTGTTTTTCAACATTTGCACATTAAAATAGCACATGCATTTAGCAAATACATGATGCAAGTCTGACCCTAGCCTTACCGGTGTGTTCCCCAGACTTGGGTACTTCTATCTTTTGTCTATTTTTCTTTTATACGTACTGGTAAGACAAGTTAGGGTCTGTTTAATTAGTATTTCAGTGAGTGACTTAAAATTTTAAGTCTTATGAGTAAAATGCACATTTCACCTGTCAATTAGTGAGATTTTTGTCTAGCTAAAGCCATAAAGATTATGTAAAGCCTCATCCGGTAGGTGATTCTAAGACTGTCACTTTACAAGAAGCACAAATTAATTCAAAAAATGACTTTTCCATCGAAATGGACTTTTCTTTTTGAATCTTAATGAGTGGATTACTTTACTAGGTTTAAAGTCTTGTAGAATTCATAGAATTCACGTGCTATTTCTACAGTGGACATGTTAACGACTTTCACAAATTATAAGGGAACAATATAAGATTGTAAGACCGAAAAAGAACAAGGTTTTTTTGACTACTTGAAGCAATGAGCGGTCCATAAATTAAAGAGTCTACAAACTACATATATTTTAGCATAGTGTTAAGTGTAATTTATTAATTATAATAAAAAATAGTACAATAGCATAACAAAATATAATAACATTTTCTCAGGATGAAAAAAAGCAACAAAATGTTTAGACTTTTACAGAACTATTTGCTTAATCAAGAGTAAAGCAATACAAATTCACATAGTAATAACCATAATTCTTCAAGCACAAGGTATTGCAATAGTATAATCTAAAAACTCCAAACATTTTGTAATAATTTATTGTATTAAATCTATTTCAAATAGCAGAATTATTTATATTATTACAAAGCTCTATTATCAATTGATGAAAAGTTTCAAATCTCCTGATAATCTTTGTCATCAGGATATAATGAAGTGGAATCAGTAAGGGTGCATGTCATGAGTAAGGGTGCATATCGCATCCAAAACACATTGGAGTAGGTCATGCTGACCATGTAATCTTGTTTTGCACTATATTGAAAAATATAAAAAATAAAAAAACCTCTATGTTAGAGCTGGATTTCACTACATTATTTCCTGGTGTATCTGCGGGCCAAGGTGGTGCCATTATCCGAGTTCCAGGAGGATACAAGCAAAGAGCAACATGGTGAGCTGGAACCCATAGATAAATCTTTATCATATATTAAAATTATAGCAACCTTTCTGCCCGCAATGTCTACAAAGAGGACCAGACTTAATACAAATACAGGTATACACAGTTTAGGGGTGTACATATCCTTGGTACAGCCTGTGCATCCACACAGAGACCCAGGATGTATGGGGGCCCATTGGTACCTCTAAATCAATATGTAGCTACTCTCAGACTGAGTAATTGGAGTGCAAAGGGCCTATATACTCTTCTTTCTTAAAGGGAACCTGTCGGCTGGTTTATTCCCCCCAGCTATCATATCTGTACCTGTAGCTTTATAATACTATTCTAATCATCCCTGTCTGAGCTCATAGTGTAATGTAAAAGGTGAAAAAAGCATTTATACACTTACATTTCAGTCTCCACCTTGGAGGAGGCAGACTGTCTGGCAGGATAATAGTTAACTCACTATTAACTTGCATGGCTAAAGCACCTGTGTGATGTAACGATCATGTGACTATAGTGGGCAGAGCTAAGCAAGCAAACTCATATTATGTTATAAGGACTTAGCTCCGCCTATTGTAGTCACATGGTTATGACATCACATCAGGTCTCCTAACATGTTCTAACAAAAGGCTGAAATATTAACTATTAACCTGCCAGTCTCCGTCCTCCAAGCTGGAGACTGACTGCCTCATTACATAAGGAAATGTAAGTGTATAAATGTTTTTTTTCAGCTTTCACATTACACCATGAGCTCAGACAGGGATGATTAGACTGGTATTATAAAGCTGCAGGTAAAGACTGTGATAGCTGGGAAGGCATAAACTAGCTGACAGGTTCCCTATAAGGGCCCTTCTCTGTTTGTATCCGCTACTGATACACCTTGCATTCAACTCAATGCTTGATGTATAAATTCTTGTAAGGTTTTCCATCCCTTTACTGATGAGTAAAGGCAGAAAAATGTGTCTTTTCTAACTTTTTGGATGTGTGACTACTTCTTCTAAGTGAGGAATATTTTTCTTCCATCTCAGCTTCTGAGGTTTTAAACATCTCAAGGAGCACTGTGCAAGCGATCATATTGAAATGGAAGGAGCATCAGACCACTGCAAATCTACCAATAACTGGCCGTCCCTCTAAACTTTCATCTTCAACAAGGAGAAGACTGATCAGGGATGCAGCCAAAAGGCCCATGATCACTCTGGATGAACTGCAGAGATCTATAGCTGAGATGGGAGAGTCTGTCCATAGGACAACAATCAGTTGTACTGCACAAATCTGGCCTTTATGGAAGAGAAGCAAGAAGAAAGCCATTTCTCAAAGATATCCATAAAAAATCTTGTTTAAAGTTTGCCACAAGCCACCTGGGAGATACACCAAACATGTGGAATAAGGTGCTCTGGTCAGATGACACCAAAATCAAACTTTTTGGGCACAATGTAAAACTATATGTTTGGCGTAAAAGTAGCACAGTTCATTACCCTCAAAACACCATCCTCACTGTCAAATATGGTGTTGGCAACATCATGGTTTGAGCCTGCTTTTCTTCAGCAAGGGACAGGGAACATGGTTAAAATTGATGGGAAAATGGAGCCAAATACACGACCTCTCTGGAAGAACACCTGTTGGAGTCTGCAAAAGACCTGAGACTGGGATGGAGATTTATCTTCCAACAAGACAATGATCCCAAACATAAAGCAACAAATGGGCAAGAATTTCAGTCTCTCGATGTACAAAACTGATAGAGACATACCCCTAGCAACTTGCAGCTGTAATTGCAGCAAAAGGTGGCACTACAAAGTATCAACTCAAGGGGGCCGAATAATATTGCACGCACCACTTTTCAGTTTTTTATTTGTTAAAAAATTTTAAAATATACAATAAATTTTGTTCCACTTCACGATTGTGGCCCATTTTTTGTTGATTCTTCACAAAAAAATTAAAATTTATATCTTAATGTTTGAAGCCTGAAATTGTCACGGGTGGCACGGATGACAGGGTGGAGGCCACGCGCAGACGATCCCAGCGTTTGGCCCACCAGCCATAATGATGGAGAGAAGAGGTGATGAGATCTCTCTGTTATGGGGAGACGGCTGTGGAGGTCTTGTGCTCGGTCTGGTTTTATCCACCTATGTTGTAGGTCTCTAGGACCCAGCAGATTCCTTCCACCTTTATAAGGAAGTTCATTACCCTTCCTCGGTGCAGGTGATAGTTCCTTGTGCACTCTTATCCTTGCTCCAGCAGAAGCTGAAGTTGTGAAGGTGGCTGTGTTCTGCTGCAAGATAAGTGTTTTTCTTTCCCCATTGTCTGTTTTTTTCCTTGTGTTTGTGTTTAGTTGTTAGTGGAGGGGTCTAGTGAACCTCTCCCTCTGATCCTTAGATAAGGTAGTGCTAGGATCAGAGAGGGACGAGGTTCGTGGTCGGCGACAGTTGAGGAGACTGTATAGGGACGTCAGGGCAGACAGGGTCAGCTCTAGGAAGTCCAGGGGTCACCGTCTCCTTCCTGTGCCCTTAGCATTAGGGACTCCTGATCCCCCCCCCCGTCGTTATCCTACGCTGGGTGTCTTCCCCACTCCCAGCGTGACATTATCACCTGCCATAACTGTAAGTGAAGGAAGGGGAGGATTTGATTTTCCTTCCTTTCCTTATGGATCCTGTGTCTGCTTTAGCCCAGCAGCTGCAGACCTTGTCTTTGGAGGTTGCGGACCTTCGGTCGGCTCTGCAGGGACCACAACCGCAACATGGTGTCTTGGGGAATCAAGCAGTGGGTCCGGCCAGACCGGAACCTAAGGTTGCCCTCCCTGACAGGTTTTCAGGAGGCAGAGACAAATTTACTGTGTTCAAAGAGGCCTGTAAATTATACTTTAGGCTTAAGCCGTATTCCACTGGTGATGAGCAGCAGCGGGTAGGAATTATTAGATCATTGCTGCAGGGGATCCCCAATCCTGGGCTTTCTCTCTGCCACAGGACTCTACTTGTCTCCAGTCTGTGGATGGATTTTTTGACGCCTTAGGCCTCATATATGATGACCCTGACCGTGTCTCTTTGGCTGAATCCAAATTGCGCCATCTCCACCAGGGGACTCGGTCGGCGGAATCATATTGTTCTGAGTTCCGCAGGTGGGCTATGGACACAAAGTGGAACGATCCGGCTCTCAGGAGTCATTTTTGCCAGGGTCTTTCAGAAAGACTGAAGGATGCCCTGGCAGTGTATGAGACCCCCCCGTCCCTGGAGGCAGCTATGTCGTTGGCTATTCGCATGGATAGACGCCTCCAGGAGCGGAGGGGTAGACCTCCTGCAACTGGGGGCCCTTCTCATGGTGATTCCTTGTTGCCGGGTGGTCACTCGGAGGGCGAGTCATTTCTCCCGAGGGGGGAGGAACCTATGCAGCTTGGAGGCGCGGCGGCCTCGAGGCTCTCCTCCGGTGCCTCCCGGGGCAGGGGGAAGGGGGTCTGTTTTTTCTGTGGGAAAGGAGACCATTTTATCGGGGCCTGTCCCTACGCTCCTAAACGGACTAGGGTGCCGGGACCTCGTGTGACTATGGGGGGTGTGGAGGTGGTCGAGCGGGAGGTGTGTGTATCCTCCTTTTGTACTTCCCATTTTCTCCTGAGTGCAGAGGTGGCGCTAGAGAGCAAAACGGAAGGCATATCTGTGTTTGTGGATAGTGGTGCGGGGGTCTGCATGGTGGATGCTCGTTTTGTACACGCTCATGGGCTTGACCGCTGTTTATTGTCTCGCCCCATCCGTATCTATGCCATCGACTCAGCACCTTTTGCTCAGGGTAGTCTCACACATATCGTCCATAACATTAAGTTGACGGTTGGATCCCAACATCGGGAGACGTTATCTTGTTATGTCTTGGATGGTCTCCCCGCTCCCATTGTCCTGGGCTTGCCATGGTTGATTAAACATAATCCCGTAGTGGATTGGCAGTCCAGGGACATTGTGGAATGGAGTGATTTTTGTTCGGAGAATTGTTTGGCTACATCCTTTTCGGTGGTATCTGCTGAATCTCTGCCCCCATTCCTATCGGAGTATGAGGATGTGTTCTCAGAGACGGGGTGCCGAGACTTGCCCCCTCATCGGGCATATGATTGCCCTATCAACCTCGTTCCCGGAGCTAAACTGCCCAAAGCTAGGATGTTTGCTATATCTGGTCCCGAAAGACAAGCAATGAAGGATTTCATTTCTGAAAGTCTGGAGACGGGTCACATTAGGCCCTCCACGTCGCCGGTTGCGGCTGGTTTCTTTTTTGTGAAAAAAAAAGATGGGGGCCTCCGTCCTTGTTTGGATTTTCGGGAATTGAATCGGATTACGGTCCGTGATCCATACCCCCTCCCTCTGATCCCTGATTTGTTTAGTCAGGTTGTGGGTGCCAAATGGTTCTCCAAGTTGGACTTGAGGGGGGCCTACAACCTGATTAGGGTCAGAGAGGGGGATGAATGGAAAACTGCATTTAATACCCCGGACGGCCATTTTGAAAGTCTCGTAATGCCGTTCGGGCTCACTAACGCCCCTGCGGTGTTCCAACATTTTGTCAATGATATTTTCCATCATTTGGTGGGTAGATTTGTAGTTGTTTATTTGGACGATATCTTGATCTATTCTCCCGATATGGAGACGCATCAGTCCCATGTCAAACAGGTGTTGCAGGTCTTACGGGACAACAAACTGTATGCTAAACTCGAGAAATGTGTTTTCGCCGTTCAGGAGGTTCGTTTTTTGGGGTACCTCTTGTCGCCGTTGGGTTTCCGGATGGATCCGGATAAGGTCCGGGCGGTGCTGGACTGGGAACGGCCGGACAATCTACGGGCATTGCAACGTTTTTTGGGGTTTACCAATTTTTACCGTAAATTTATTAAGAACTATTCGGTGCTGGTGACGCCTCTCACGGACATGACTAGGAAGGGGACGGATTTTTCTGAGTGGTCGGAGTCTGCTCGCCAGGCTTTCTCCTCCCTGAAGCGTTGTTTTGTTTCCGCACCTGTTCTTTGTCAGCCCGATCTGTCTCAGCCCTTCATTGTGGAAGTAGATGCGTCTGAGGTGGGGGTGGGGGCTGTGTTGTCGCAGGGTCCTTCGCCTGGGAGATGGGTGCCCTGTGCGTTCTTCTCCAAGAAGTTGTCGTCGGCCGAGAGGAATTATGATGTGGGTAATAGGGAGCTCTTGGCTATTAAGTTGGCTTTTGAGGAATGGCGGCACTGGCTGGAGGGGGCTGTCCATCCCGTCACGGTTATTACCGACCATAAGAACCTGTCTTACCTTGAGTCCGCCAGGCGTCTCAATCCCCGGCAGGCCAGGTGGTCTTTGTTTTTCACGAGATTTAATTTTACCGTCACCTACCGTCCGGGGGTTCAGAATGTGAGGGCGGATGCTTTATCGCGTAGTTTTCCGGGTGGTAGTTCTCATGAGAGTCCCGTCCCCATCTTGCAGGAGGGGGTGGTTGTTTCTGCTCTTTGCCCTGATCTAGAGGGGGAGGTGTTGAAGGTTCAGGGGGACGCCCCTGCCTCCTGTCCTTCTGGGAGGCTTTTTGTGCCGTTCTCTTTGCGCCTCAGGGTGCTGTCAGAGCATCACGACTCTGTACTGGCGGGGCATCCGGGCGGTAGGGCCACTTTCGATCTTTTGTCTCGTCGCTTTTGGTGGCCGGGGTTGAGGAAGGACGTAGCGGAATTCGTATCCGCCTGTGATGTGTGTGCACGTGCAAAGGTTCCGCATACCCGTCCGTCTGGGTCTCTCGTGCCATTGTCTATTCCTGAGAGGCCATGGACGCATTTGTCAATGGATTTTATCACCGATCTTCCGGCGTCTGCGGGCAAGACAGTGGTACTGGTAGTAGTAGATAGATTCAGTAAGATGGTTCGCTTTGTAGCACTGCCCGCACTTCCTAATGCTCGGACACTGGCACAGGTGTTTGTAAGTGAGATTGTGAAGCTTCATGGGATTCCCTCCGATGTGGTTTCTGATCGCGGTACTCAGTTCGTCTCCAAATTTTGGAAGGCTTTTTGTACACGTTTGGGGATTACGTTGTCCTTTTCTTCGGCTTTTCATCCTCAGTCTAATGGTCAAACCGAACGTGTGAATCAGAATTTGGAGACTTACCTGAGGTGTTTTGTCTCTGACCATCAGGAGACTTGGGCAAGTTATTTGCCCTTGGCCGAATTCGCCCTTAATAATCGTCTTCAGGAGTCCACTGGCAAGTCACCGTTCTTCGGTGCATATGGGTTTCATCCTCAATTTGGTACTTTTAGTGGTACGAGTCCTTCCGGAGTTCCGGAGGAGGACCGTTTTACCTCGTCCCTCTCCACGGTTTGGCGGGGTGTACAGCGTAGCTTGAAACTCTTAGGTGACAGGTACAAACGTATGGCTGACAGGAAGCGTGCGCCAGGTCCGGACCTATGTGTGAATGACTACGTGTGGTTGTCTACCAAGAATGTGAAGTTGAAGGTGCCCTCTTGGAAGTTGGGGCCCAGGTTTATTGGCCCCTATAGGATAACCGCTGTTATCAATCCCGTGGCGTTTCGTCTTGCGTTGCCTCCTGCTCTTAAGATTCACAATGTGTTTCACAGGTCGCTCCTCAAGCCGTATGTGCCGTCGTCTAACCCATCTCCTTTGCCTCCTGATCCCATCTGTGTGGCGGGGAATCTGGAATTCGAGATCTCGAGGGTGGTTGATTCTCGCATGTTGCGCCGTTCTCTTCAGTATTTGGTGCACTGGAGGGGGTACGGTCCTGAGGAGCGGATGTGGGTGCCAGCGTCGGAGGTGTCCGCCGCGAGGCTGGTCCGCGCTTTTCACCATTCACATCCCGATAAGCCTGGTCCTGAGTGTCCGGGGGCCACTCGTAGGAGGGGGGGGTACTGTCACGGGTGGCACGGATGACAGGGTGGAGGCCACGCGCAGACGATCCCAGCGTTTGGCCCACCAGCCATAATGATGGAGAGAAGAGGTGATGAGATCTCTCTGTTATGGGGAGACGGCTGTGGAGGTCTTGTGCTCGGTCTGGTTTTATCCACCTATGTTGTAGGTCTCTAGGACCCAGCAGATTCCTTCCACCTTTATAAGGAAGTTCATTACCCTTCCTCGGTGCAGGTGATAGTTCCTTGTGCACTCTTATCCTTGCTCCAGCAGAAGCTGAAGTTGTGAAGGTGGCTGTGTTCTGCTGCAAGATAAGTGTTTTTCTTTCCCCATTGTCTGTTTTTTCCTTGTGTTTGTGTTTAGTTGTTAGTGGAGGGGTCTAGTGAACCTCTCCCTCTGATCCTTAGATAAGGTAGTGCTAGGATCAGAGAGGGACGAGGTTCGTGGTCGGCGACAGTTGAGGAGACTGTATAGGGACGTCAGGGCAGACAGGGTCAGCTCTAGGAAGTCCAGGGGTCACCGTCTCCTTCCTGTGCCCTTAGCATTAGGGACTCCTGATCCCCCCCCCCCCGTCGTTATCCTACGCTGGGTGTCTTCCCCACTCCCAGCGTGACAGAAATGTGGCAAATGGTTGAAAAGTTGAAGGAGGCCAAATACTTTCACAAGGCACTGTATATGACTATAACAGTAAAAAAGACACAACTGGACAAAGCAGAGGTTGTAAATACCTTGAAACGTGAAGAAAATAAACTGTAAGGCTAGGGTCACATTTGGGACCTTGCATCCTTTAGTAGGATGTGTGAAAGGATGCTGTTTTTTCACATGCCATTTTTATGGTATTTTTTTTTTCCATTTTTAGCACTAGTGTTAACACATATGCATTACTGCATGGTACATATATGTACCATGCGTTAACGAATGCGTTTCCCATACACTGCCATGTTAGAAAAAAGCATGTGTTTTTGCAAACGCCCCCAAAAACGTTGCTTGGGTTGGGGTCACACATAAGCCCTTGGTCCATTTTTGGCATCAGTTTTTGCTTTTTTTTTTTTCTAAGTCCAAAAACTGATGGAAAAAACGGATTAGATGTAATAATCACCCTATCCGTTTTTTTCTGCACCTAAAAACATTGCTAGGTCGTTTTTTACCCAAAAATGTTGCTCCCAAAGTTTTTGGGTGCCGTTAAAAAACGGATGCATTTTTTTTTTAACATGGGGCCCTATGGAAAAATGGATCTGTTTTTCCTAGCATTTTTTGCAAAAATGACAGTCCAGAAACATTCAGGGGCACAGGAGGCTCAAAAAGCACCCAAAAAAAAAAAGTATTGGTCATGGAAAACACTTACAAAAACGGATTACTATGTGTGACTCTAGTCTTACTGTGTTTTTTGGTGCTTATGCAAAAACACATAGCGTCAAATGCATTGCACTTTTGAAATGCGCTTTTTTTTTACATGGGAGCCTATGGAAGCGTTGACGCTAGGGTTTTTCAACATTTAAACATGAACAAGCGCTAGCTTTTAGCGCTTCCATGACGCTAATGTAACCCTAGCCTAAGAAATATATTGTGTTGCCTGCATCCTTCTACTGGCCATTCTCAGCAGTGTAGATAGACATCACTCTATTTCCTACAGTTTGCATCAATCGTTTTCTGCTATATACTTGTTAAACAGATAATGTTGAATGAATGCATGAATGAATGAATCAATCAATTAATCAATCAATCAATCAAACTGTTGCATGTATTGTAACATTATACTTTGTGTTACCTGTTTCTAAAGCAAGTGAAATGTCTTCCCTGCACAAAACTAATAAACGTATAAACAAGACTTATTGAAATAGCTATTGTTCCCTTGTAAAATAAAGACCAACATTAGTTTGTTTTTCTCCTGCAGAAAGCATTCTTAAAAGAATCGGATGTCAGCTTTAATCCATCTGTTGAAGAGATTGTCTGCGGCTTTGACAATGTAGTGGAAAGTTTAGTTATCAGTGTCCAGCAGATGCCAAGGATTGAGAATTTTCTTTTTCAGGTAATTTGTTCCAAAATCCATTGTATTCATCTTTCTCAATCAATTAGCCAAAATGAAAAGAGAAAGCAAGAGAGAAACATAGTCCTCGTAACCCTAGTGAAATCTCATTATTGGCTAGGTAGTATATAGAGAATGTCTTCAATATGCACACAATGACCTTGGCAATTTTAATATAGTAGTAGTAAAAATAAAAAGCTTTTTTCACATTTAAAATGTTCTACTTTACACAGATAAAAGCATATAATACAGAAGACGTTAAAGGAAGCAACATTTAAAATGCCCCAAAGAAATTGGATTTGTTTTCCAAAGGGTCCAATCACTCCTCAACTTTCAATTTTTTTCTTGTTTTCGAGAAAAATTGCTGAATGCTGATAGGTAGCCAGATCACTTTCAGACAGATAACTGAGGCCCAATTTAATGATTTTGTATAATGAAGAAATCTTATACTCATATTTAATCTAAAAGTTGTGTGATTGTGTATCAGCAAACTGTTAACTTTAGCATTTGCAAATCTTTAACAGTCATTTGCATAAAAATAACCAAGCTCGCCTGATTCTGCTGCTTTTTTTGTTTTGCTCAAAGTAGTCCCATTGCAGAGATATTCACATTTGTTGCTCTCAGAGAGCAATATGTGAAATCTCTGCTTGTATTTCAACTGGGTATTTCTTTAGAGTATTGTTTGCATGCATACTGTATACTTTTATCACGCTCTCCAAAAAGCTGTCAAACACAGATTGGCAGTTGTTCCAGCAGTCTAGCTGTCTCAGACACTGCTGAGTTGAGATTGGCAGCTTCGGAATAGAAGAGATAAAAGGCAAGCAGAGATTTCATACATTGCACTTCAAATAAAAAACATGTGACTATATCCACAAGGAAGTGACACACAACAAAATGAAAAGGAGAGGCAGAATCAGAAGAGCTCACTTTCATACAGTATTTAAGTTAATTTTTTGAGCAAGTGGCTGGTTCTCTTCAACTTAAATACTGCACCTTCATAATATTTTAACTTTTAAAATTAACAGTCTATATTAGTAGACTCTTAACTAAAATATCACAATTATTGTAAGGAAACAGTAGTGGATGATATGGACAGCCATCATAATGTACATTCAAAACTGGCACCATTAATGGAGCCTAAATTAAAGGCTGCTTACAGCATTCCAAAGTCTCAAAGCTAAAGGATTTATCCCACATTTTAGGATAGAGGTGAAGATATATAAGTCACCTATTTTCACCATTGTGGTACAATGTATATTTAAAATCTTCTAATATAACACATTTACAGGCTAAAAGTATGGAATCATATTAACTTTATTCCAAAATGGTTTTAGACTTGTACGACTTCATCTGCTAAAGATATATAAATGACAATTTTGATAGATTAGCACCTTGAAGATGTGTAAAATAACCAAAAAAGGTATAGCATGTTGCCATTAAAAAAATATTTCTCATTGAAATTGAAAAACAAAGTTTATATGGTATAGTATATACAGTGCCTACAAGTAGTATTCAACCCCTGCAGATTTAGGTGGTTTGATAAGATGCAAATAAGTTAGAGCCTTCAAACTGCAAACGAGAGTAGGATTTATTAACAGAAGCATAAATCTTAGAAACCAAAAAGTTATGTTGCTCAGTTGAATTTTAATAAATTTTAAACATAAAAGTGTGGGTCAATTATTATTCAACCACTCAAACCACCAGCATTCTGTTTGGTCCCCCTAAAGTATTAAGAAGTAGTTCAGGCACAAAGAACAATGAGCTTCACGTGTGTGGATTAATTATCTCTTTTGCCAGCCTTTTCTGACTCTTTAAGACCCTCCCCAAACTTGTGAACAGCACTCATACATGGTCAACATGGGAAAGACAAAGGAGCATTCCAAGGCCATCAGAGACAAGATCGTGGAGGGTCACAAGGCTGGCAAGGGGTACAAAACCCTTTCCAAGGAGTTGGGCCTACCCGTCTCCACTGTTGAGAGCATCATCCGGAAGTGGAAGGCTTATGGAACTACTGTTAGCCTTCCACGGCCTGGACAGCCTTTGAAAATTTCCTCCCGTGCTGAGGCCAGGCTTGTCCGAAGAGTCAAGGCTAACCCAAGGACAACAAGGAAGGAGCTCCGGGAAGATCTTATGGCAGTGGGGACATTGGTTTCAGTCAATACCATAAGTAACGTACTCCACCGCAATGGTCTCCGTTCCAGACGAGCCCGTAAGGTAGCTTTACTTTCAAAGCGTCATGTCAAGGCTCGTCTACAGTTTGCTCATGATCACTTGGAGGACTCTGAGACAGACTGGTTCAAGGTTCTATGGTCTGATGAGACCAAGATCGAGATCTTTGGTGCCAACCACCCACGTGATGTTTGGAGACTGGATGGCACTGCATACGACCCCAAGAATACCATCCCTACAGTCAAGCATGGTGGTGGCAGCATCATGCTGTGGGGCTGTTTCTCAGCCAAGGGGCCTGGCCATCTGGTCCGCATCCATGGGAAGATGGATAGCACGGCCTACCTGGAGATTTTGGCCAAGAACCTCCGCTCCTCCATCAAGGATCTTAAGATGGGTCGTAATTTCATCTTCCAACAAGACAACGACCCAAAGCACACAGCCAAGAAAACCAAGGCCTGGTTCAAGAGGGAAAAAATCAAGGTGATGGAGTGGCCTAGTCAGTCTCCTGACCTTAACCCAATTGAAAACTTGTGGAAGGAGCTCAAGATTAAAGTCCACATGAGACACCCAAAGAACCTAGATAACTTGGAGAAGATCTGCATGGAGGAGTGGGCCAAGATAACTCCAGAGACCTGTTCCGGCCTGATCAGGTCTTATAAAAGACGATTATTAGCTGTAATTGCAAACAAGGGTTATTCCACAAAATATTAAACCTAGGGG
Source organism: Allobates femoralis (assembly GCA_033576535.1). Lineage (NCBI taxonomy): Eukaryota > Metazoa > Chordata > Amphibia > Anura > Aromobatidae > Allobates > Allobates femoralis. Next base: position 407,424,271 of record JARQOC010000004.1, on the reverse strand, counting down.
TTGAATAATAATTGACCCACACTTTTATGTTTAAAATGTATTAAAATTCAACTGAGCAACATAACTTTTTGGTTTGTAAGATTTATGCTTCTGTTAATAAATCCTACTCTCGTTTGCAGTTTGAAGGCTCTAACTTATTTGCATCTTATCAAACCACCTAAATCTGCAGGGGGTTGAATACTACTTGTAGGCACTGTACATGTCTATATGGTATAGTATATACACTGACGATCAAAATTAGAGAACAATACACAATTTCCTTAATGTTCAGGTCATTGTGTTGTGCTACCTGAAAATATCCTAACATGAGTAAAATAGCAGTATGTTGAGCTTATTTCATAAATTGAATATATTCTAAAGCCCAGAATAAAAATGTAAATCAGATAAGTGAAAAAGAAAACTGATCAAAATTAGAGAAATTCATCTGCAAGTTATTGTTGTTAATCTTTCCTTAACTAGCTGACAAACCCTATTAAACTGGTAGCCTAACTTTCCAGTTTGCACTCACTTTGTAAAAATGGTGTGCCGTTCCAAAGTGACTGAAACCCTCCGGTAGCAGGTTGTCCAGGTGAAAGCCAAAGGAGTCACCCCATCAGCCAACAAAAATGAAGTTGATTGTTCCAAGTCTGTGATTTCTAGAAAATTGCATCTTTGTAACATCCCAAACTCCTTCAAGTCCCCCAAGAAGGCTGGTCACCCTCAAAAGACAAATGCAAAAGAGGAAAGAATAATACACAGATTTTCCATGGTAATCGTTTGAACACTGCAGCTGGAATAGCTTGCCAGTTCAGAACTGAACAGGGTAAGGATCTGTCTCATCATATAGTGTCACAATGTTTAAGAGCATATGGACTGAAAGCCCACACTTCAGTGACCAAACCTCTCATTAGAAGAAAGAATCAAAGGCTAGATTCACCTTTGGTGAGGAGCATGTTGTGTGGACAAAGGAGAAGTGGTCCATAGTTCATTTTAGTGATGAAAGCAAGTTTCATGTATTTGGGTCTGATGGGAACCTTTAGGTCCATCGGCAAACTGGCAAAAGACTGAACCCAAAGTGTGTAAAGAAGTCAGTGAAAGGTCATGGAGGAAGTGTCATGGCTTTGGGAGTGTTTTCTGCTGCAGGGGTTGAACCTCTCATACAGCTACAAGGCAAAGTGAATGCAAGGGTATATCAGAACCTTTTTTGACAACACATGGCTTCTTACTTATGTTCAGCACTCAATCAGCCAGCAATTTTCATGCAGGGCAATGCCCCCTGTCACACAGCAAAAGGGGTAAAGCATTTCCTTGAAACAGGAAACACTGAAACAATGAAATGGCCGCCCAGATACCTGATGTAAAAACAATAGAAAACCTCTGGAAAATCCTTGTTGACAAAGTTATGGCCAATAAACCCACAACAGTCACTGTGAAAGAGACTGGAAGAAGAATGGACCAAAATCACACTAGAGCCGTGTGAAAGACTAGTAATGTCCTGTGGCCGCAGATGTGATCAAGTCATTCAAAGCAAAGGCCTGTACACTTTCTACTGATTGATGAGTAACCTTAACAAAATTTAGTTTTAATCTTTCTCTGTGCTACAGTCAATGCTGTTCTCTAATGATGATCATCACGTTTCGTGTAAAATAAAGGTTTTAAGTTGATAAACTTTGGTTATTTTGGAAAACACTATCCAAGTTCATGGTGAACCACTTACACAAAAACTACCAAATGTTGATCAATACAGATCACATCTTGTCTGAAAAAAATCATGTGATCATAAATTGTTCTCTAATTGTGACCACCAGTGTACACGTCTATATGATATAGTATGTATAGATAGATAGATAGATAGATAGATAGACAGATAGATATACAAATATATACCGTATATATATATGTCTCCAATAGAAAAGATAAGGTATTTGTTCCATATATGAATATCTGGAGACTCTTGCTTTAAGAACAAGGTTTCACCACAAAAGAAACCTTATTTTTGCAACTTTTACTATCTTTGTTTTAAATGAGTGGTGTACTAATACATTAAAACCATGCTACCATGCTGATTAATTAGACCTTTTCAATATTGATTATTTTACTGAAATATGTAGCTTATTATTTTGATGATTACTGTTATTTGGTTTAATCTACAGGTATGCTAGATTACTCAGACCAGCTTGATTTCACAGCAGTGATGCTTAAATTGGGTTTGATTACAATAGTTTCTTCTAGGGTAGCATATAATCAAATATTGTATTCATAAGGTAAGGCAGACATAATAATAATCACATCTCTTTTGTGTAATGAGTACTTTATTCATGTTGCACACTATGAGATACTTACAGAAACAATGGATTGATAATACTTATTGGCTGGTGAAAGCTAAAGAATTATACCTCTCAATAATTAAAAGAAACTTAGTCCAGTTTCATATTGGTCAATTTGTTTAAAGGAAAAATACTTGGATAGGAAAAAAATAATTGAATATGAAAAAAATAATTGGATAGGAAAAAAAATAAACCACTATAAAACCTATTGACATTTTTAATATTTCATATGTTTTTACGTATATTTGAGATATTCTTTCAAAGTGGAGAAGCAAATTGAACATTATATTTAATGATATTCCAATATTACCCTTTTTAAGTGTACAAAAATAAGGTTTTCTACACAATATACTGGTACTTAATAGTATCAACAAAAATATGAGATTATAAAAAGTACCTCTATCCACACTTTTGGAGTACAGTGAAGCATCCACCAAATATATCTTATGTTCCCCACTTAAATTCCTTCACTTCATGGATTACTTGTAACATAATCTTGGATTATTTTAATCTATGTATTACCATGTTATAGTCCCTTTTGAGTAGGGTTGATCATGTTGGGGTATGAGACACCCCTGATTATGGGACAGAAGCAATCAGCTATTAATTCAGAATGAGTAGAGAATTATGTGGGTTTTAGGGCTGGACCCCATATCCATTCAACACTACTGAAAAGGAGCTATAGCTTTTAAAATATTAATATTAAAAAATACTTAATCAATTAGAGGATCACTTAAGCTATGTTCATGCTGAGTTTTTTGAGGAGTGGGTCTTCTTCAAAGCATTCCTGAAAAAAGGCTTAACTCTTCCTATTAATTTTTATTGCAAAAAAAACACACTTTCTGTTCATGTGTTCAGTCTTTTAAATGCTTCTAGACCCTTCAGTTGTTTTTAAAAAATGCCCGACGGGAAAAATAAAGTGAATGTCACTTCTGTAAAGTAGCTTCCTATGAGATCCAGTCCCAATTGAGCATTGTCTAATCAGAAGACAAAAAGCTTTTCCAAAACAAGTCAAATGCTCTTAAAAACTACTTCAGGAAGCAAAAGATCCTCTAAAATCTCCCAAAGAAGGAACATTTCCTGAAGAGGTTTTTATTAGATACCTCATAGTTTTTGACTGCCTCAAAGAAATTCAGTGTGCACGTGACATAACCTTTGGGGCATTATCTTTTGTATCTCTTTCAACCAGTCAGCTCTGTTACCAAGACTGATAGTTTAGAATGAACTAAAAGTTTGTAAAACTCACGTACCCAGGTCCACTAATTCGACTTACGTACCCATGTCTGCTAATTTCATATTATAACTCAGCTGCCTATTTGGAGTAATTTTTTATATAGTTTTGACACAAACCCAACAGAGAAAGAATGGAACCATAGTATTACTATTTCACTGGTAGAAAAGAAAAATGGGCACTAGTCACCTTACACAGGTATTTAAAGCACAAAGTCTATGTGGCTGACCTCGGGTCATCAGCCGTTGCTCAGCTCTAGTATAAGAAATCAATATATCCAAAGAAGAAAATGAGCGGCACTCACTAGGATCTTATTCTGATAAACAGGGTTGCAAAGGTGCAGGAATGGGAGGACAGCGGGATAGGACAACGATCACCGTTTCGGCCAGCTAGGGCTTCAACGGTACCAATACATCTGCACAGAAGATCCTGGTGAATGCCGCTCATTTTCTTCTTTGGATAACATAGTATTATTATGTTTATCAAACATCAACAGGTGTATTAATCTATGTTTTATGTCTTGTCTTTTGTGGTACGTTTTTCTAGATGTATCTGCTTTGAATATGAATCATTTACATTTTCTAACTTTAATTAATTAAAAAATGAACCTGATGTAAAAAGACATCAACAGGTATCTGATATGAATGACAAGCTTTAAAAACACATTTAACTTTGGCCATAATTTTTAATCAATTTGAAGGACATATAAAGAATACTTAGTACTAAAAGTACACATTCTGAGAATCTTTTTATCAACCAAAATCAATGCAAAATCGGTCAAAAAAAAGCTAGCGCTTCCCACCATGAACACATTTGCATTTAATTCCCTTGCACCACATTTTACATTGTTTTAATGACTACACATGAAACAATAAAAATCACTGAGATGCTCCCAACATTTTGTATAGTTACTCATTCGTGACCTATGTTAAACTGCTATCCGGAATATGATAAAATTCATAGAAACAGGTGAATAATTCTTAAATCTGTCTCTGGTGAGCAAGCTAATGCCTGCTCATTACAGCTTCCAAAAATAAACAATGGAGGTACTTGTATCTGCAGGCTGTAGATAATCTGAAAATCAAATACATCAGCTCAGTACAAATCCATGAAGAGATTGTCCTGTCAGCCAAGGCGAGAATAAAGGCTGTGATAGAAAACAACATGCATGGTCCAAGCAGGTTAGTACCTTTTGTAAGCTTTCCCTTAATGTGAAGCAGAGGTTTCAAAATGAAATGTTTCTAAGCAGAATATACTAAGACTTGGTAGTTTATGAAATCCAAATCCACCTAGTTTTTAGCTACTATATTGAATGGTGTTTTCATGGAGAAAAATACTGTATGGATGTATTTTTTAATTTTTCCAGAAAAAAAATTAGCTATTTAGGAGATACATTTTTTATTAAAATAAGACATTATTGAATACACTGATTCAATAAAATATTTCTACTTTTAATACCTAATATTAATGTGTATTATTATTATTATTATTATTATTATTATTATTATTATTATTATTATCCATGTACCATATGTTGTATGAGCTGTTTATAGGATCATGGGATATGGTTTAATGTCCATGTTTTATGGTGAAATACAATTTTAGATGTTATAAATAGTAGACTTTTGGGAATCCCATTCTTAACCAAGCTATTTAGTCTATTAGTAGAATTTATTCTCCAGGCAATCTTCCTGTAAAACTCACTATTGAGTAGCAGGTGTATGATTCCAAAGTGCCTTTACAAGTGGCTCAGCAGGGCCTCCCAGCCATGCATCCACAAGAGACAGCTCATCTGTTTAATCCTTATGTTTTAGTCAACCTTCCTTATTATGCAGACAGGGCTCCTGATGCTCAGCTGGATTTTGACTCTCAGAATGAATTGATGGGACGCTTTGATCTTGGCCGTGCATTGCATCTGTTTCATCTTTCATCTTAATGCATGATCTTGCCAACCCCAACTATTGCTCCTTTACAGCAAAATATATCAATATTGCTTTGTTCTCCTGTTTGACAGTCAACAACTGGACAGTAAACCTATGCAGATGATAGAATGGAAATGCAATATTAAACCTGGTTGAACATTGGACTGTGCGTTAAGACATGTAAGCCTATAGCATACATGTTTACATAAATAGTACTGACAGGAGAACAATTGTATTCTGTTCTCAAAGTCAAACACTATGAGACTGAATTCTTGATCCAGGCCTCAAGTGCTTTTACATTGACCAGCTTTATCTTTGGTCAAGATAAGATTGATTAATCAGATTGTTGCAAAATTACGGTTTATGTTTTCTGTGCTCCCAGGCAACTGATAACTTAAAATTGTAATTTTATCATGAAATCTCTCTTTATCCTGAAGTACAAGTTGCCCCTCTTTTTTTTTAGCTGTGATACAATTTAAAAGCCTACATTCAATGGAGGGAAAATAAAGAACAATAGGGTTGTAGGTTACTGGCACTGTAGGGTCAACATCTGAAAAATGTAAAGCATATTTGATGAAAATTTACACAATAATTAAACAAATTTTTCTTGTTAGGCAGTGGTAATATGACATTTTACTATTATTATAAATGCCTGGTCCACTATATTCCTTTTTTTAAATAATGCATTATTATTATTTTTATTATTGCTGCTCGATAGAAAGTCCACCTACTTACCAAAAAAAAACTAATTTTCTTAAAGATATTGACTTCTTTGGGATGAGCACTTCTATAGAAGGTCAATTTTCCATGCATTCAAAAAGATTTATTGCTCCAAATTTGTATCTGTGTCAACCTTATATTTGCAAAATGAAAATAAAATATAATAATAGTAATAATAACACTAATAATAATAATAATACATGACAAAATTAATTTTACTCTTTTGTATGTTACCGGTTGTAAAAAAAATCATTTTTTTTACCACTGTCAATTCTGAATATGCATTTTTAGAATTTTTCACTGTTTGATCCCTGCCTGCTCCTCTCTTCCTGACATGCCTCTTTGCTGTCACAGGAGCAGACTGGCCACTCACATTACAGAGTGAAAACCTTCATGACCTCACTATCTGACGATCTTATCTAAAGATCAACTGTAAAATGCTATTTTTACATTAGCGCTTTTTCTTCTTTTATCCCTTTAAAAAATCATACTCTAATTCACCCTGAAAAAAATTCTTCTTGGTATGCACTGTCATTTTTATTTTTTTGATCAGCCTCGTCTAAGCAAACAACAGTTCATGTGGCAGAACCAGGGGCGTAACTACAAAACATGCAGAGGTTGCCACAGCACTAAGGCTCTGGAGCCTAGGGAGCCCCAAACGTCCCTTTGGGACTATAGAAAAAGACTAATGATATTAAAGATTTGCAATAATTGGAGGCACCATTGAAGCTTTTGCATCAGGGCCCATGAGCTTCAAGTTACGCCACTGGATAAAACACTTTACAGCTTTAAAACTTGAGCATAGCAACTAACATGTAGTTGGAGATTACGTCTTTTTCTTCAAGCTGTAAATATTGACCTTGCATCTTAAGGGAGGAGGGACACTAAACTGTCAAAACATGAATTGACTTGACCATTGTATTCATCTACAGTGGTCATGGCACCATAAGATGATAAATATATAATATGCATTCATTTATATAGCGCTATTAATTCCATAGCACTTTACATACATCAGTAATGCTGTCCCTATTGAGGCTCACAATCTAAATATCCTATCAGTATGTCTTTACAATGTGGGAGGAAATCGGAGTGCCCGGAGGAAACCCACACAAACACAGGGAGAACACACAAACTTCTTGTAGATGTTGTTTTTGGTGTCCTTGGTGGGAATTGAATTAAGGACCTCAGAACCCCAGTGCTGCAAAGGCTGCAGTGCTAACCACTTGAGCAATCTGACAATACCATTACTATTTTTTTCTACTTTAAAATAGATCCTCAAAATAATGCCAAGTATTTCAAATGATTGCTAAAGTTTAAAAAGTACCAAAATATATTTGCTTTCTTGCACCCATCTATCACATATATCTGCCATCTTGCTGATGCTCAAATATATTCAGACTTTAAAGCTCTATGAGCTAGGGAAAGAGGCATTATAAAGTGAAGAATAACTTTTATACCATGTATATGTAAAAAGTATGGAATTTACCTCTAGACAGTTTACTACTAGAATTTTGGGACATGTTTAACAAAAAAATAAGACATAACATTCTTTCCTTGTACTGAATTTCATTAATAAATGAATATAAAACATTTAGTGAGTGTCATTTTGGATATCAGATTAGTTTAGTCAATTAAAAACATTTTTGACTAACTAGTAAAATCAGTCCTCACACTCCACTTAGCGTAGTCCAGGTCAACACTCCCTGAGTTGCTCAAGTAAAATCAGTGGCCTAACTTGAAGCTCATGGGTCACGATGCAAAAGCTCCAACAAGGCTGCCAATTATTGCCAATCTTTAATAGCATGAGTCTTTTTCTATAGGTCAAAGGGACTTTTGGGGCCCCCTAGGCTCCAGGGCTTGGGTGTGATTGCAAACCCTTTACCTGTTGTAGTTATGTACCTCGTATAAATTAATATCAGTTTTTGGATGTCTTTATTGGGATCAAGGATGTAAAAAGCAACTGTGAGGTTGAGTTCCTACGATGAGTTTTTGTTGAGTTTTTCACGTTGCATGTTTCCGCTGCACAAAAAACACAGCATCTTTTGGTTTCAATAAAGTGGATGGGATTTATAGAAATCTCATGCCCACTGATCTCTCTTTGATCTAAACTGACCTGCAAAATTTGAAACCCGCTTCTATTGCGAGTACACTAATATGTTTTATGTGTGGATTTTTCCCTATAAAATTGCATTAGATTGGAAAAACCTGCAAAAACGCACACGTGTTTAGTTCATTGCCACTGCACATGAAATCCATAAGTGACTATATCAATAAAATGTTGTCAAAGTCAAATACTAGGAAGCATCAAAACAATGTGGCTCTACCAAAAGAAACCAAAACTGCATCATAAAAAACAGTGTGTAAAGAAATATTCTCAAAAATGCAATGAAAAAATGCACGTAACCTATTACTTTAAGGGTTCGTGCACACGATCAGTGTACACAGCGTTTTGGACGCAGCGTCTTGCCGCTGCATCCAAAACGCTGCGTAGTACAGTATAAGCATAGTGGATGGGATTTCAAGAAATCCCATCCTCACTATGCGTAACCCGCCCGCAGCGTCCTTGGAGCTGCGGTGCAGGTTGCCGGGAGTCCACTCCTCCGCAGCATGTTTATTTCATGCTGCGGAGTCGGAAGCGGCTCCCATCGGGTGACTGCAGGGGGAAGCCTTCCTGCACCCGCTGCACATGGTGAGTACAGGACGGCTGCGGTCTCAATGTGGCCACCCACGGCTTACCTCAGGTCCGGAGGAGCTGCATCAAACACGCTGCTCCTCCGGACCGTGTGCACGCACCCTTAGTGCAGAAAGGTTGCTGAAAAGCTGGCACATCAAAAACTCACCAATACTCCTTGAGGGAACGTAACCTAAGAATAAGAAGCTTGGGATTTTTTTGCTCCTCATTTTTTTAAGCTCAACAATCTGCATTCATTTTTTCCACCTTCCATCATATATAGGTATCAATCATTACACAAAGCCTCCTAGTGTCATTGGGTCCCAATAAGCTCTATATACACATGTATTACGGCTCCTGTTTCCAACAAAAACCATAATGGTGTGCTGGATCTCTCATATGACAGTTTCAAGCAGAGCTCAATGGACCCTATTGGCATCTGTCAGGGTTCATTACTATGACAGCAGTACATTCTTGCACTATTTCCTTGCACCAATGATTTGAATACTATTTTCCAGTTTAAAAAAAAACTAAAAAGGAAGTTTAATTGCTCTTTGCATTTCATATAGCAATTTACATCTCAGTCCCTAATGATATTCTGTGTATTTCACGTTTTGTTGCATGATGCCCAAAGTGGCTTGAGTAAACCAATGATGTGTAATATCTATATATGTGTGACCTTCTAAGCTGATAGAAGCAGTAGACAAAACACAAAGATCCATTATGCAGTTGGCTATTAGCGCCGTGTATGTATTATTTTAATGACACGAGAAGCAGATTCCCCATTTCTATTACAAAGCCCATTTTGCTTGGACATAATACATGTTCCTGCCTGGATATGTATTTATATAGGCTAATGTATTGCTTGCTTGACATAAAAGATTAGGCTATATAAAGAGCACTGTTTCTTCTGATAGTCTTTGTCTGACTGCTCTATTATTGAATTATAAAAATGTCCTACTTTCATATGTAGTTGCCAGATGTTAGAAACGTGGTTGAATTAGATTTTTACCCATTTCTATTCTCTGTCCCCATAATTACTTAGCAAATGAGTTTTATTTGTGTCCTCTAGATACAGTTTGGTATACAAGCCATTTCTACATCTGCTCTCACCTCTTACTGAACAGCGTCTAAAAATATTAGTACAAAAAGATGTTGGGCTTAGAGTCTTTGCCAGAGAACTAGACAATATGAAAAAACTGGCATCAGATGTTGCTTTATTACCAGTATATGTGCCCATGAAGATGTTCCTGATGGATTGTTCTGAAATTAATCAGGTAATCTTTTTAGACCATTGGTAGAAATTGCATTTTCTTTTTATTGTTTAAAATTACTTTACCAGATGATGTATTCGGTAAAAATCTACTGACATTAGAAGACCTAGTCTAAGATATGACATTGGCATTTACATTGCGGTGTGTGCCATTCCAGCCGTAAAAAGTTAACATGTGTTAAGAAATATGAAGTACGCTAATTAAAGTGGTATTCCCACTCCAAGATCCTATTAGAATATGTAGTAGATGTAATAATAATAATATTAGCAAATAACTCTAGTTAGAATCCCCTGATAAGGTTATGTCAGTTACGTAATGTGCAGAGTGCCATAATAGCTTAGGTATCAATGGTTATAACTAGAGATGAGCGAACTTGATCTGGGCCTGGAGTTTAAGCGAGTAACGGTTCCAAAGTGCTTCGGTGAACTTGGTGTGTAGCCAGTGCAAGCCACTTGCAGTCTGTGAACGTCTTGCACTGGAGGTTTAATCCACATTTTTGTCCATAGTGGTCTGTAACATAAAAAACAAAAATCCCCACCCTATTGCTGCTGGAAGTGTTCTGCTGATGGCTGGATGTATGTGGGCATACAGCTAAACAACCAATGAGTGACATCCAATGAGGATTGGGGTCAGCTCAGGTGCTGAACACCACCACTCAAACCCGAACTTCACGAAGTTCCTCATCTCTAGTTACAGAGATTCCAAGGGACATTGTGATGTTGTTATTGGATCCAATAAATGTGTTATAATTTGAAGCCTTCGACTACGTGTTTTTACTGTGGCAGCGCAGATCAACACATGTCCCTGTGAATCTCTGGATTATTGTCCACATTGCACTTGGAAGTGTGGGTCAAGCAGCAGCCGCCATTTTGTGCCTTTCATACTGGTTGTGTGTTACACAACTGTGCAAGGTGAGCAGTGATCATTACGGCTTTAAGCCACCTAGCTCTTTAAACGATAAGACCCTATCTGTGCTTGCTTCTTTTTACAGTATTACTCATCTCTAGTTACGACCACTCATACAGTGACAGTTAGTTGCTTGTGGTTGTAACCATGGATACCTAAGCTGCTGCAATGTCCAGCACATGAGGAAAGTGACATAGCTAATCAGGAGAACTATACTACATTTCTAATTGGAGGTATTTACTAATATTATTATTAGTATTATTATTATTACATCTACGAAAGATTGGGGTAGGAATACTCCTTTAATAAACCATGTGTACTTTGATGTGGTCGTAAAACAGCTAAGGCTGCTTTCACATCAGCGTTTTGCGCCGATCACGGCAGTTGAGGTGAAAAACTGCAACTGCCGCGATAACCGCATAACGGCCGCACTTGCGGTTCACTTGCGGCAAGCCCCATACAATGTCTATGGGCTTGCGGCAGGTGCGGCAAGTGCGGTATCGGCACTTGCTGCAGGTGCCGAAACCGCCCTTGCCGCACCTGCCGCACACTTACCGCAAGCCCCATAGACATTGTATGGGGCTTGCCGCGAGTGAACCGCAAGTGTGGCCATTATGCGGTTATTGCGGCAGTTGCATTTTTTCCACCGCAACGCTGATGTGAAAGGGGCCTAAGAAGAGTTCAGGAGAAAAGTTATGAGGCTTACAAACAAGCTCACGTAGGGATTTACAGGCAACTCTTTTCTGCAGGCAATTATGTACTACATACAATCTGTAAATGTTAAACAAATCAAACATTTTAGTAAAATCTTATAGCAAAAATGACCAAAAATATAGATCCATAAAAAATTATATTTTACCGGAAGGTACTCATATTATTTATGATTTGTCAGTTTTAGAAAAGAGAACAGGAAAGGGAAGAAGAAAACATCATCCAGAACATAGCAGTGTTTGATACTTATGTTTACGAAATCCATTGATTTGATACTAATATAATCCCAAGAGTCTCTTGTAGGAGAAGAAAATATTTTGTTTGGTATTCCAAAAGTAAAAAAATCAAAAATCCTATGTTAAGAGAGTTCTTCTTATAATTCTGCTATCCATTGATACTTTAGAGCACTGTCAGATTATGTTTTTCTGTTTTAGTTAGCAAAATTGAAAAATAGCAGATTATCCTAAAAAGAGCTTATCATATAATCTCATGTTACATTTTTGATAAACAGCCAAGGAAAAGGAACGTGTCACCACATTTTTCCTACTTATCTGAGAACAGCATAATATGTAGCTTTCATAACATCACTATTTTATCAGCAGAAGATTATAAATAGAGGCATACTATTACTGCTTTAATTTAGTCCTCCATATTAATGAGCTCTGTATAATTCTGCCTCCACCACTGATTGTCATCTTTCTGCCCATGCACAGTATATATACAGTACTGTGGACATGTTATACAGAGCTCGGCTTTCAGAGAACTGGTAGATCACCAGCAGATAAAAGTGATTTTATATTAAAAAAAAAAAATACAACATCCAATTCAGTAAGTGATACATCACTGGAATCAAGGCCTCTGCCCATATATCCTGCTTCTTTCAGATACGGTAGAGAAAACCTGGTGAAAATTTCCATTTCCAATTCCCACCGTCACACCACCCCTCCACATCTGATTGGAGAGAGTGTCACATGGACCTAGCTCCAATCAGATCTGGGGGTGACACAAAGTCACCAAGCTACAGCCAGTGGCTGATGCATTTGCTGTAGCGGCCACGGCTGGATTGCAATATTTCACCAAGATTCATTAGTGAAATATTACAATCGCTGTGATTTGGCTGTTTGACGTTCAACAGCCAATCACAGCGATCGTAGGCACGGGTGGCGAAACCACCCCCCGGAGCAAACTACAGGTCAGGTGCCCCGATGCCAGCAGCTTCGGTGACATTTCTGTGACCCCGGTCACCAGAGCTGCAGGAACGCGATCCCCCCATGACACCATGGAAGCCTCACTGACTTCCATGATGTCTCCATGGCAATATAGGTCTGTAAGGGTTTAATAGGTTTCCTAGTACACTTTTTCATATTTATATTTTCGCAAAGAGTACATGGATAAAGTTTTTCTAAAGTAGACCCCCATAATTCCCAGTATGGGTTTTGCCAAAAAGCTAATAGACCAGTTATATAGAATTGAATATTTTTGCTATAATTCTCTAATGGATTGCATAGATCAGGGACCACAACCTCTGGCTTGGGAACCACATGGAGATCTTGGGCCCATAATGTGTGGCTAGAGGCTGTCATCCAATTTGGTGCATTAGCACTAGGTCCAGTAAACAGCTATGAAGAGCAGATCCACAGATTGTGACTTTTGCAAGTAGCCCCACATATAGAGAAGAAAATCTGAATGGGGGTAAGGTAGGAACCCTTGGGTCTTGGGATACTGCCCCAGCATGATTTTGATGGAAAAACGTTTGGCTTTTATTATACTGGTAATGGGTTTGGGTTTCACTACTGTGAGGGGAGTGAGAGTTAGATGTCGCTCCCGACCCTCATCGGAGCTGGGTGGAGCTTGCAAACGTCTGTCAAAGTTGAATGTGACTCTTAAGCTCGGAAAGGTTGTGGCCCACTGGTATAGATAATCCTTGATATATGAAAGTAGATTTAAAAAGAGAAAAAAAACAAACTTGTGCATGAATAAGTTCCTGTTTTGTGTTAAAACTAATGTATTTTACTTGCACAAATGTCTCTCGAGTTAGCATTGGGGGATTTTGAATATCAGAATATTTACATCACTTTCAGTTGAGCTTTAGTAAATGCAAGGTATATAGGAAAGGCTTTGATATTTAATGCCATCTACTGATACAGAGCATCCTCATGACTGCTACAAAGTAACAAATGATTGTAATCTGTGCTTCAGCAGGAGGCTAAGCCTGAGATGCCCCTATGGCACTAAACAATAGAAAAGTAGATCAAGGTAAAAGGGTTTTCTAGACAATGATTCACCGATCTCTGAGATCTATTTTATCACATTCCTTTATGGGTTTTATGTCACAGACAACCTCATAACTGAAACAATTCGTTTTCAATTTCATTTTATTTACCATTTTCAATTTCAGAATTCCTATTAAAATGTCACTTAAACCTGTAAAATGGATACAAAATCACTGTTTACCTGAGTTCTGCCGTACATTGGCATGGCAGGCAGCGTGCAGTGATAGGTATATTACAATTAGCGTATGTGGGAGTTTGCATGGCAGGTAGAGCTACAGCCCTGACTATTTTGCAGAAAAATATAATAGCTGCTTAGTATATTCCTGCCATTGTAAACACTTGCATTATTTTTATAATGACATTGTTAAATCATTTTAATGTGTAAAAAAAATCTATCTGCAACAAAAAAAATTGTCACTTCCCATATACCTAGAGAAGGCTTCGACATCACTAATGGCTTCTCTGGGCCTAATTAAGACTAATGTACTGGAAAAAAAGATGCCTCTTGAGTGTGAGTAAGATTAAATTGCACAGATTTTGGTCCCTGGAATGCCAAGATTATCTTTAAACAAAGCTCTCCTGTATATGTAATGTATAGTGCATTTTTGTAATGTTATATTTATAGTATAGGTGAGGGACGGAGATGCAAACGTCGCAGTTTTACATATGTACAAAGGAGGAAACCTAAGGCCTCGGTAATTGCTCGTGATATAGGGATGTGCTCCTGGTCCCAAATCAATCTTGTCACTCCTCAGAAAGCAATGAAAGATAATAAGTACTATTCACCTGATTGCCTCCTTGCTCCGAGACAGCTGGTGACGCTTGTCTTCCTGATAGCCAAGAGTCTCAGATCTAACACAGGGATAAAGAAGAGCTGGGAGCTCGCTGAATCTAAATTTGACAGTAGATGGCTGTGTAGAGGGTCACGAGGGATAGAATCTGTGACACGTATGAGAAAGGAACAAAATTTATCTATGATTAGATGTCGCGTTGTCTGACTTTTTTTTTCCTATAGTGGATGATTGATCGTACCCGCCAGCTGACTAATATCATAATTAACAAAGTTGCTGCTGCATCTGAGAAGTTTAATCGAAATATTTGCCATCGATATGATGGCATTGTCACAAAAATCACTGCCATCGCTGAATCAACATCTGCCCTTGTGGAGCTTCAAGACTACATTCTCAAGCTTAGGACTGTGGAGCTTCTGAACATTAAGGTAGAGTCTCTCCTCTTATGTTTAGTCTTGGTTTCACCATCTAATATGCCATTTCATCTTCTGTCCACCATGCTGATAGCTTATGGAAATGTTATTTTTGAGAACGGGGAAATAAATATTGGAAAATGTTCTCGGTAGGATAAAATTGCACATTTTAGATGGTCTACAAGAGTTAGATATCAATCTCCTGCTTCTACACTTTGTCATGGCCTTGTTTGAATCCCTCTCAAATGCCTTTTGCCATTTACTTTTGACATTAAAAATAATTCGTGTCCATCTAAATTGTCAGAGTTTGGTTATTTTTCTCTGTGCTCAGCCAGGCATCTATTCTGCAAGATGATGTTGTGAAAATGCCACAATGACACATGGTTAATGAGCGTCACTGTTGACAGTGACTGAGAGACGCCTTGTAGCATACATTAATAGTAATACAACTTGTAGGAAGTTGAAGGGTAAAAGCGCACCTTATTTATATATTGTCACATTTTGAGCCTTCCAGTTGATAAGTCAATTTAGATTATAAATTGGGATCTTTATGGAGGTGAACCTAGTGTTTCAGAGGTTATCAAGCTCATTATGGTATGGTTTAAAGTGTACATTTATCTTGCACTTCTACTAATTTTTCTTCTGGAACAGTGACAGCTTTAGAGCCATAAAAGCTGTTTGTTTTTTTATTTACCCTATTTTGGCTGTGTTATTATCATTCCATCTTCCCATTTAGCTTTATGATGAAAATGTAATCCTAAATAGTTTCATGAAGGTAGGAATTGTTGAGGTGCCTTGTCTAATAGGACCATTAATGGTGCTGCTTTTACTGTGTGTTCAGCATTAGGCATGTTGGCAGACATTTGATGAGCCTGCTCACCTTTGTCCTCTTTTCTGGTGGATTTGATGCAAATGCTGGTCCATTTCTTTCAATTCTTAGGATAAACTGGCAGTAGCTGCAGAGAACCTGCTTTTCCTAATGGACTATGCATCCTTATCAAAGGAGGACATTATTCTAAACGGAAACACGTTTTCTTGGCCTCAGAGAATCATTCCTATCATTAGTGGCAGGTAATGAATACTAGACAAACGTTTTTTTTTCATATACTTAGTGTCACCGAGAATGTAATAAGAGCTTCCTATGCTGAATATAAATAAGTAGTGGATTGATGATGTCACTACGGCTTACACAGGAGATTAGTCTAAGGGAAAAAAATGTGACTGTTGTTTTACCCTAAATCCAGTAATGTTTAATATAATTGAGATTTAGCCTATTGTTATATGTTAGCTGGGTGATGAAAAGAGGAGGATTAGAGGCCAGTTAAGCCGGTGTCACAGCTGATGTACAGTATATTTAAAACAGGATTTTCTTCTTGGAATTGTTGAAATGACCTCTCTAATAATTTCAGCGGAATGTATAATTCTAATGAAATGTTAATGGCGGGTAGAAATGGGACATTAGCAATGCATAGGCAAAGTACTGCCTACGTCTTTTTTTTTTGCATTTAAAATGGGTAATAATAAATGTCCTGCAGGTGATGGAAGCTCTCGCAGTTTTAGTGAAGATTAAATTTGATTGACCTTTATTAGGGTGATTAACCTCCCTGAAATTAAAAACCGCTTCTAAATTATTCTGTCCAATTTAAATGTGAACACAGAAAAAGTAGCATACCGGTAGAGTGTATATAAAGAAGATTCCATTTCTTCTCCACCCCCCTTTTCTTATGTGCTTTGCAATCACTTTGTCAGTGTGGCACGACTGCAGAGGGAGCATGATGGGGCTCTGGCAAGGCTCGCTCAGTGGCAGAAGGATTTCACAAAGCGCTTGGCTGATGTGGTCATTGAGGTGAAAGACTTTCAGAAGAAAGAAAGGATGAGCGAGGCCAGTACCTATGTACAGAAACTCAGCACCATCAACAGGAGAATACAGGACTTTATGGACGAGGTAGGTTCTGCCTTTAACGTGCAGCAATGTGTAGGATATAGCAGTATTTTCTGTCTGGGCTGTATTGTGCTGAGCTTCCCAGTGCTCTTTGTAGATAATGAAACATTCTGCATGCTGTATCCAAAGCTACAGGAGAGAGTTCAATATATGCAATGTGCTTCTTGTAAGGCTTTCTCTAATGATGTAGCAGCTGCATTGTGTCTCATTCAGGAGCTAATTTATCCATTAACATGAGATTTTCTCAATGCGACTGCTAATAAATAAAGATTAAATGCAGAATGCTGAATAATTTTAGATGTAGTAACCCTATTACTATGTAGTTTCTTTGCCGTTCTATCAATATCATTGTAGGTCATTTAGCCAAGCTATATCAATGTGTCTTTCTTGGGCTTCAAACCATTTACTGATCTTTAGAATAAAAGACTGGATTTAGATTTTAACATTTGGATTTTAAAATAACAAATCTTCAATGTCTCACTTTATGTGTATCCTCATATTTAAAGAGACCCTCTTATTGCCTGAATTGATGTTATCATTAAAATACTGCAATTTTACATCCACCAAAGTGACTAGCAACTTATTGTTCCTAGCCATATTTTTTGTATGACCCTATGTTTACTAGTCAAATTGTCCCATATGACCCATACATGTAAACTACTGTCTACCTGACCGATTCGGTGAAAGAACATGTTAGGTAGTGCCAAGACCCTACTAGTCTTTCTATATCCTTTCATTGGCACGTGGCAGATTGTTATTGCACACATGCTCTGTACCTTTAACTAAACTTAGTCAAGCTATGTAATGCTCTATATCTGGTCTAGTAGACTAGCACAAATATATAACATGCTATGGTTTGATGGTTGTTTGATTTGCATATTCTACTCTGTGCATAGAATGAGTATATGCTTAATGAAATACCTGTGTTTTGGATCCTTGACAAAGTACCTATGTGCAGATATGATAAATTTAGAGCTAGAATGGGAATATTTATTCAGTACCCTTACTTAACGACCAGGTTGTGGTGTGAAATTTCAAGACATTTTCCAGAATTTACAAGCTTAAATATAACAGCTTAAACAAAGAGTACTCCCTACAGATAACCAGAATCATAAGGAAAATGATTATGTTATCCACCATTTGTGGAATAAATTTACCAAGCTGCTTCAATTGGAGTTTATACAGTAATTTTGCTGATAGAGACTCAAACCCACAAAATATGGGGATTCTTCCTGACACAAAAGGAGTACAGTAGAAAGCTTCCTATATCCTTTAAGACTTGTAAAGGTGAAAAATATTTAAGGAGGTAACAGCTTTTTTAATCCAATTCAGTGAAAATGATATGTTTTTGGTTTCCATCTTTCAGAGAGCTCGTATTAACAAGGAGGAGGAGCTACTGGGAATCGAGCAAATAGGCACTTATAATCAAATATCTGACATTTGTAAATTAAAGGAGCCCTATGAAACACTATGGACCACAGCCCTGCACTTCAACACTTGTTACGACAAATGGATGAATGGTCCATTGCTACAGGTCAATGCAGAAGAGGTGGATGAGGAGGTGAGTGATAAGTCATTTGACTCCATCCAGTTACAGATACAGAAGTGGCAGCTATGGCTATTAATCATTATTGTCCTGCAGCACCAATATCAGCGCTCACATTTTATGATACATTTAAGCTTGTATTATTGTTAAACTCTTGGAATAATCTTCCGAAAGGGAGCTGTCCAATTCCTGAAAGAAAGACTAATGTTCTGTTTTGTTGTAAAATCAATTTAAATTTAAATTTTATTGGTCTAATATGACATGAATTACCCTGAGCATGGCAATATGATAGATGAGTCCTGCAGAACGGTAAAAAAAGAAATCAATAACTGCTTTCTGAAAAAAATGTTTGTCATCAGGTGCAGCATTTGTGGAAGACTAGTTACAAGTTGACAAAAGCATTTTATCACCCGGACTTACACGGACCTCTTAAAGTAGCCACCACCATTAAGACCAAGCTTGAGAAGTTTAAGATCAACCTGCCGCTTGTAACAGCTTTGTGTACACCTGGGATCAAGCCAAGACATTGGGATCTTATGAGTGAGAAGGTGTGATCGCTAATTCATGATTATATTATGCTTTTTCTTCCCATTGTAAGCACCCTCATAATCACTACATGCAATCCATTCTTTCATTTTGACATATGCTACATGTGTGGTAGGAGGAATAACTGTATATGTGAACATTGCTGTAAATTCAGGCGTGTGTCTCATTCTACACTCATATGTAATTGGTATAAGCTTAATGCAGTAAATTGAAATTAAGTGATCTTCTATGGCTAGCTGTTACATGGTATGGGCAATTCCATATCTAGATTAGTCCTGATAATACTGTTCCTGCTACATAAATGTAAATCATTTCTAATTACCAGTGAAAACATTTATGGCACAAACAGGCAGGTTCCCACTAATATAGAGCAATTAAATACTCAGCTTCAATTTGTCAATTTTGTTCACACACATTACTCACACACATTCCTCCTTTTCTCCTTTCCCGATGTCTTGTTGAAGGAAATAGGCTATTCCTTTTATGAATATTACCAAAGATTCCAGCTTCCCTCCTCCCCCAAATTACAGACTTTTTTGCATAAATGGGCCTAATTACCTGAATTCAGTTTTGATTAGCAATGTTAATTGATGCAGCTGTGGATGCTATCTGTTTACCTAAATTACCATGTGCATACAGCAATATGTCTGAAAGTGAATATGCTAAACTGAAAATACTAATTAGCCATGGCAGATTGTTATTCAAGTCCCATCTTTAAGCTTTTTTAATGAAAGCTCAGATGTGTCAATGTTGCCTGATATTCTAAAAGAAATTTCTATATTACATATTATTTCTAAATTTAATTTCCCTGAACAGATGGGTAGATCAAATGGGGCTCTTCCTCACAGTGTGCACAGTGTCATAGACACAGACATATGAAGCTATCTGTTTATTTTCCATTGGAAATTATTCTTTTGTAACACTCAAATGAATTGGTTCAACACCACTCTAAAGCTTGGTGATGAAAACTGCAGTTCAACTATATTAGAGGATAATTATATATTACAATTGAGCCCATTCCAAAACAGAGATTGGCCACAGACGTAAACACAAAACAGGACATAAGACTATCTAGATATGCTAAGCCTCTGCATAGTGTTTACTCTTGGAAAAGCACCAAACACTAAGTACCTATATAGGGTTGCTAGTAATGATGCGTGAGCACTACTGTGCTCGGGCATTCTGTACTCGTAACGAGCAATCAGATGTTCGAATAGGCCCGACTCATCTACTGAGCATATTCAACGTCAATATGGAACTCAAGCATTTTTCTGAAAGATCTTCTGGAGTTTCCCCTGAGTTCCATTATACTCAGTACATGAGTTGAGCCCGTCCGAATGTCTGGCTGTTCGTTACGCATACCGAGCACCCGAGCATAGTAGTGGTTGCTCATCACTAGGTTCTACAACTTTGAGTGTACCCGATGATGGTGCCCAGAGTGGCACTGAAACGCGTAGGTGGAAATAAAGAAGGGGGGTCTTTTACTTAAAGACTTGTGACTGATTATTTCAAGCAGCGCGGACTGTCACACACCATCCCTGGATCTGGTTACTTTTAGTCTCTGTCAGGCATAGGATATTTTGCATTGCTATACATTAGGGAAATTGTGATCTTTTAATCGATGAGCATTGAACAGAGGGCGTTAATATTATCAGAACTGTATCATTTTTATGATGATCGTTTTATCTCTTTTAGTCCTCGATGTATTAAAGATAGCATAGCCAATATTAGCAGTTTATCAGTTTCCTTCTTTATTATACTGGTTCTTGAATTTTTAGATTTAGTGGTATAAGTTTCAAGTTTATGTGATTGTCTTTTCATTTTTGTCAATTGCTTGTTTTTGCCTCTATCTTCTATGTCTCTTTTTCTCATGTATTGTCAACTCCCACTATAAGGCGGAGCCCATTCATTGATCTATTAGTATTAGCAGGACCAATAGTCTGGAAGCCAGGATAGTGACTACATGAAACAAGGAATGACACCTTTTAGAATCATTATTTGTGTGTGTTTAGAATGCTAAGCATCCATCTGCTTTGTAAGAGATAGGTGTCTAAGTGACTTATTATCAGTAGGTTGTATTTATGTGACGTTATACATCATTGTCTGCTACATGGTATGTTACCTTCCTTTGTGTCAGTAAGAAAGGTATATTCCTGTGATTTATCTCCTCCAATAAGCACATACTTTGAGAAAAATGGAAGGAGAAGTCAAAGTGTATTCAATAGCAACCAATCAGCTTATTTTCTCAAAAGGACTTTAAAACTAGGACACTGAATATGGTCTAGAATCCAAAAGGATGGTGCTTGTATGATCCGCGCTATGATGTAAATGGACAAGGACCACAAAGGAACTGGAGACAATGGTGTTTTATTTCTTATACATTTCAGAGTGATCCTTGCTCATTTCTCAGGGTTACAACCATCTGTATCCCTGAGGAAGGAGCAAGGATCACTCTGAAATGCGTAGGAAATAACACATCATTGTCTCCGAGTGAGGATCACTCTGAAACGTGTAGCAAATAAAACACCATTGTCTCCAGATCCTTTGTGGTCCTTGTCCGTTTACATCATAGTGTGGATCATAGAAGCACCGTCCTTTTGGATTCATGCTTTTCTACCACTGTGCATGTGGAGTGCGGATCCACGGCAGCTGTACCAAGCGTATAACTGGTTGTGGGTCATACAACTGGCTCAGATGAGCACTAACAATCATTATCACCAGAATTCCAAATAGTGATAAGACCCTATTGTGCCTTTTTGCCTCTCTATCTTTAGATATTTCACTGAATATAGGTCAGGTATTCCACCTTTCCTCTATATTTGTTTTGATAAATAACTCTTCTGTTATGTCAGACATAATTTATTATTTTTTTCTCTTGTTTTTTCCCCTTATTTTTGGAAAGACGATCCCCAAGAACCATTCACACAGCAAAAAAGTGCTATTCTGTTTCTGTACCACCCTTAATGATTATTCTGGTGGGGAAGAGGGGTTGGTATCTTGTTTAGGCAATTTATTAGGAGTCCCAGATGTTGGATAGATGATTAATAATATTTATTGGAAAACCCTTTAGTTTAGGGAAAGTATCCCAGCAAAGGGGATTTGTAAAGTGTTAAATGAAGAAAACTACCTTCTTTGGGATACATTGTTATGTACTCAATTAAGTATTCAATCTTTTCCCCATTGTAGAATCGTTTTTACATTTCCAAAATACAGCCCAATAATTTTGGCCTAATTTCTGCATTCTGCTTGAAATATTTGTTTTAGCTGTCACTTTATGGTTAAAAAGTACAAATTTCATGAGGACAGCAATTGTAGTTACAAAGAGGGTTACTGTAATTTGCAATATGGTTGGAGGATCTCGAGCTCAGTTACTGAGGTACTCCTGTCAAGAATGGGTTCAATTCACAGAATATGAGAATAGAAACAGATAGAGCCATTAGTTGGCCACTTATACTGGAGAATCCTATTTGCTGACCTAGGTAGCTCTATTAAATAGAATAGATATGCACTTTTCTCATGTCAGTATTCTATTTTCACCAATAGTGCATTTATTGATTATTTCCATGTTCCAAGTTTCCTGCAATAAAAATGTTTAAACCACGCACAAACTACAGCATTTTCCACACAAAAGATTTTATATAAACAATATTTTTTCATGCTAACAACTTAGACAACAGTTGCTATCTCTAAGAGAGATGAATGACCATGTATGACTTGTATGGGCTTAGTCCGCACGTTTTAGTGGTTTCTTGGTCAAGCTCAAAGCGTGGAATCACAAGTGGGTGGACACTTTCTATTATGTCCAATCTTATGTCTCATAAATAGAATTCTGGGGTTCAGCGCGCTGAATATAAAAACCACGTATAAAAATAAACCTATATATACTATATCAACTACACCATGTGCCAGCTGCTAGGCCATCATCAATGGTAACACAACTAGGTGAAGAAGCTGTAGAAAAGGCAAAAATGGCCATATTAAATGTAGAGTGGTCTGTTTCACATATCTAAAAGTTCCACTGACATTCTTTTCAACTAAATGCTTTATCCTCCTCTTTGCTGTATGTGACAATGCTCTTCTAGAGTGGGGCATAGTTCAATTATGTTTGTTTTCAGTGCCTACCTGCTCTAATTACACTTGGATTGAAAAATACAATTCAACAAATGAATTATTTTAGCTGACATATTCAGTTATTTTTTCTCCCTTATCCTAGACCTGTAAAACAAGCATATTTATTTCAGACCTCGGTTTACTATAACACACATTTGAATTCTTTCCTGATGACTGAATATCTGAATTATTTATCAGCATTGCAACATCTACCACTGGCAATACATCATTGTTATAGAAACGTGGCCCAAAGGAGAATTTTATATTAAAATCAACCCCATCCTTTAGAAAACACTCCTCAAGCTCAGTGTCCGTCACAGATGAAAATGACATCATGAGAGAAGACAGAGAATACTGAGCAATAAATTTGGCAAACTAACAGCACCGTGACATCCTATTTTATCTTTCAGTAATTACTTTCTGCAGTTCATAAATGCTCCTACAACTCAAGTCTATAGGCCTATTTTTCAAAGACTAGATTAACTAGTTTCATTTAAGTGCTGCTTGTTGCATCATTTCACATATAAGACTGGGATAAATGCTCTTGAAACTTCCAGCTGCAAGTGAGCCGCTCATTTCTTGAGGTTTATATCATTCTCAGAGTAATGTTGTTTTACTTCCATGAGGCTTCCTAAATTGGATTTAAACATTGGCTCCGGGTTTATTCTCTATATAGATGCATGAAATTAATAATATCTTTGTGCACCTAAATTATTGCATCTTTATATTGGCGAGAATATGATGGTTTTTAGTGCATTCACATAAACCCAGTTTAGATATATTGTTAAGTACAACATATATTATCTAATAAAGCCTCTAGTCCAGTGCAGATGTAGGTTGTGCTTATAAAAACGTCTTCAACATGCTAGTGTTCTTATTAGCTTATTCTTTGCCTGATCCTCTTTATAATAATTAAATGAAGGAGACTTCATTATCCAATGATGATCAACATGGTTTATTGTGGCATCACAAACAGCAACAATCAGTGGAGTACCTACAATAGGAGCAGGAGTTGCGATCGCACCCAGGCCCTGCAGTCTAGGGGGGCACCAAAAGTCCCTTTGACCTATAGAAAAAGACTATTACTATTAAAGATTTCCAATAATTGGGGGCCCCGTTGAAGCCTTGCATCAGGGCCCCTGGGCCTGAAGTTACGCCACTGGCAGCAATGTTTCGAAGCCTAGTATGTGTCAAGCTTTAGAAAGACCCAGACTTACACCTGGTGTTGAAACATTGTTGTTGTTGTTTCAGTATTTATAATTCCATAGTAAAGCAAGTTGATCATCATTGGATGATGAAGCCTCCTTCTATTACTTGGATTTTGCGTGGAAAAAAGGGATCATCCCACATTTGGCATTAGTCCATCTATATGGTACTGAAGCTTGATGCTGTCTTAACACCACTCTTGTTCCCCCTCGTAGTTATAGAGATTATGTGCAGTATGCCAAATACTCATTATCTCCCCATATTACCTTCATATATGAATGGCTAGCCCAGTTGGCCCATGGCTATTTTTTTTCAGCCTCCCATTACTTTAGATACAAGTTCACTGGGTAGTATTTTTAATGGGAAAAATGGAGCAAACGTCTGCCAGACACCTCTGGTGGACACTTCATTTCCCATAGAGAAAAAGCTTCACGTAATAAAATTATACAAGCTATACTCTTTCCCTCACCATCATTTCTTCCTCCTTCTCATATTCATATTAAAGTTGGCTCAAATCACTAAAAATAATAGGTCTAACCTACTGTCTTATGTAGGCCTCACCAATTAATGCAATCTAAAGCACGTCAATACTGGGGTGATATTTTGATGTCACTTGGAGAGAGTAATTAAGATATGCAGCCTATTGGGGTATTGTTACTAATAACCTTTGGGCGGGAACAAGATAATGAATGTCTTCATATTATCATAACATGTTAGACCCAAATACCCATGTTCACATATAACTCACATAGCTTAAAGTATCTAAAAAATGATTTGTTTCCTTTTAAAATAATAACTGTATCCGAATGTATTTGAGCATTTACAGAGTGGCATTTAGAGTAATTCTTAATTTACTTGGATCCATTGTTCCAGCTTCCTATTTTTGCTTTGGTCATCAGTCAGAATTATATTAAGTAAAAGAATTATGTTCTGAGTCTTGTACAGTGTGTGGCATTGCTAAGTGACATGTCCCATTTGGTATAATTTATCCTTAGGTCGGGTTTAATATCGCTCCAAATGAAGGTACTTCTCTTTTTGAAATTCTGCACCTTGGCCTTGAAAAATACCTGGATGATCTAAATCAGATCAGTTTGCAAGCCAGCAAAGAGTATGCCCTAGAGAAAGCCCTGAAAAAAATGAAAACAGATTGGGAAGAGGTGTGCTTCATCTTTTCACCCTACAAGATGGAGACAGTCATGTATTGGCGGCTGTGGATGAAATCCAGGTGATATATTTGATTTTATGTTCCTCTGTACTTGGTATTGAAATGATGGATGTATATAAATATATGATTCATTGTATATGGTTAGATACTTTTTAAGTTTTCTAATAATGGCTGAAGAATATTAGGTGATATATATAGGAGAAGTGCTGGAAGGCAAAGAAAGAGAAGAGTAGGAGAGTAAGAGAACATGGTTGACTACCCAGGATAAGACCTAGGGTCAAAGGTTTATTGCATCAGAAACTTCATATATCTTCTCAAGAGCTATTTTTACATATTTGGTTTTAGGCAGCAGACTGAATGCATGTCTCCTTTTCCTGGGGGGAGCATTTGTTGCAAGTGATTAGGAATCCTTTATACAATTATAACAAATGGCTTAATCAATTTGTCAGAAAACTATACGCACAAACCCCTGAGCAAAAAAGACTCATAGTCACAATTCAAAATGTCTGTAGTAATTCTGCTAAGACTCCACTATTAAATTGGTATACAGCAAAATATTCAATTGAAAATATTTCATTGAAGTGCTATTGACCATTGTACAATGTCTAGAAGCTAGATATATGAGGTGGTTCTGTATGTTCAGTAATACAAATGTAAAGGAAAAGCAATAACTCACTTTGATTTATAAATTTGTGCTTTATTTTCATTCTACAAAACAGTCACTTGCTATAACTTCTTTAGCAATATTTGTCTAGAAACATGAAAATACACCATCTATTAGTTTCCAGCTCACTAAATCTAATAAAGAAAAGGCAAACAGCAAATCTAATTATTACCTATTGGACTTTTCACAATATATTACCTTCATAACATTCGTTCTTGTGAAGTTATAGCATAAAATCCAAAATATAGAACATACATGAATACTACTGAAACATATAAAGCTAATTTCCTCATCAATTACAGTCTAAAAATAATAAAATTCCCATAACTTCACATTATAAATTGTTTTTAACATTAATTTCCTAGTACTAATATGCATCCAACTTCCATACAATAGATTTAGGCGCCATCTTCTATTGCTTCATTGGTGAAGACTCCCAGTCATGTACTCTTCTAGGTCCTTATTTTAAGCACTGTCAAATACACCCACAGTTAATTCCTTTAGGATACTAGACTGTATAGTCATAGAGACATAAAATTATGATATTTTATAGTAAACGTTTTGTCATAATGTTCTGTAAGATAGGGCATCCAAGGAGAAAGGTAATGTAAACATGATTCGTGGCATAGTGTATCAATTGCATTGCATAATGTTCATCTGTCATGCAATTAGGCATTAGTCATAATATACATCTGCAAGTACTGTGTTGAAAGGCTTAAACATGTTAGCAGGAATCAAGAAAGGTATGAATTTTTTTCCTCAAAAGCAGTACAACTTTTACCTTGGGTATTAAATAAATGGGGATCAGCCGCCATACCAGTCATACCAAAGACATCACAAGGACAAAAGTGGTGCTGCTTTTAAAAAATCGGCCAAATATTTCATCTCAGACAACCATTTTAAAAGGGTTCTCCAATCACTGCATATTGATGACCAATCCACGGGATAAGTAATCAATATCATACTGATAGGGATCTGATACTGATCTATTCACGTATTACAAAAAGGCTCCTATTCAAGAACTGTTCTCCAGTTCCAGCAGCTGCCACTATACATTGGATGGAGGTACAGCACTGTTCAAGTGTTTACATCCAGTGGCCATTAACACAAACATTAGTATATTGGTTGTGGTATACAGGAAAATAGATCTCAGTTCATTTTCTGAAAAAGTTCCAATCAAAATTGTCATCATTGTTAGGCTTGCTTGGAGGGAGACAAATAGGGAAATGGTGGCAGCTGACCAGGGATGCAGGGACAGAAACAGGTACAGTCTCTGGTGTAGGCAGAAGATGCATGGACAGACACAGATACAGTCTGGTGTGGTCAGGAGATACAGGGAAAGACACAAGTACAGTCTCTGGTGTAGGACAGGAGAGCAGGTACAGAGGTACAGACCAGTGTGCAGAGGATAGGGACGAACAAGTACCTCTTGGTGTAGGCAGGAAGATGCAGGGACAGACACAGGTACAGTCTCTGGTTTAGACAGGAGATGCAGGGATGGACACAAGTACAATGTCTGGTGTTGGCAGGTGATGCAGCGACAGACACAGGCACAGTCTCTGGTGTAGGTAAATGATGCAGGGATGGGCTCCGTTACAGTCTCTGGTGTAGAGAGGTTCATCTAGGATGGTTGTGACAGACAGTAGGGCAAATTAAGGCAGGTAGATGAGTCAGACATAAATGAACCGGATATCTGACAACTAATTTTGCTAAATGCAGAAAACTAACTGAACTAACATGTTGCTCAGGCACGTCCCCTAGTGTGAAAATGCCAAAAAATACCTAGGGCCTCTCATCCATAGGCTGAGGGGTACTTCGGGATAAATGAGCACAAGCCCTTTAAGGCCACAGAAGGAGAACGTATGTGCACAGGGATGAAAGCGGTGTAATGGGGGGGGCGCTAAAACAAGTAGAAATTCTCAAAATGTATGTACCAACCTATTTTATTAAAATTATAGCTGCTCTCATACGCCACTACGCGTTATGATAGCCTCTGCTGTCTTCACGTGATGAAGATAGCAGAGGCTATTGTAACGCGTAGTGGCGTATGAGAGCAGCTATATTTTTAATAAAATAGGTTGGTACATAAATTTTGCGAATTGCTACTTGTTTTAGTGCTCCCCATTACACCGCTTTCATCCCTGTGCACAATATTATTATTATTATTATTATTATTTATTAATAGAGCACCATTCATTCCATGGTGCTGTACATGAGAAACGGTTACATACAGACGTTAAAAATATAATGAACAAAGTGACAAACTGATACAGAGGGGAGAGAGGACCCTACCCTTGTGGGCTTACATTCTACAGGGCAATGAGGAGGGAGACAGTAGGTTCTGTCTGCTTGGGTGGTGCTCGAGTGCCAGGTCTGGTGATGGTGGAGCCCGGGTCCAGTGGTGTTGAGGCCGCACTGTGGTCATTGCAGATTGTAGGCTGTTCTGAAGAGATGGGTTTTCAGGTTCCGCTTGAAGGTTCTGAGAGTAGGGGACAGTCGGACGTGATGAGGTGCAGAGTTCCAGAGGATGGGGGATGCTCAGCGAAGTCTTGCAGGCGGTTTGATGAGTAACGTACAAGTGTGGAGGAAAGAAGGAGGTCTTGGGAGGATCAAAGATTACGAGTTGGATGATATCGGGAGATTAGTTCAGGGACATATGGGGGGACAGATTGAGG
The DNA here is from genome assembly GCA_033576535.1 of Allobates femoralis. Classification (NCBI taxonomy): domain Eukaryota; kingdom Metazoa; phylum Chordata; class Amphibia; order Anura; family Aromobatidae; genus Allobates; species Allobates femoralis. The sequence continues at coordinate 407,395,196 of JARQOC010000004.1, read as the reverse complement.
ATGGCTTTGTAAGTCAATGTTAGTAGTTTGAATTGGATACGCTGGTGAATTGGGAGCCAGTGGAGGGATTTGCAGAGGGGAGAAGTGGAGGAATAGGAGGAGAGAGGTGGATTAGTCAGGCAGCAAAGTTAAGGACAGATCGAAGTGGTGCAAGAGAGTTAGCAGGAAGGCCACAGAGTAGGAGGTTGCAGTAATCAAGGCGGGAGATGATGAGGGCATGCATGAGTAGTTTAGCAGATTGGGGGTTGAGGAAGGGACGGATTCTAGCAATGTTTTTGAGTTGGAGGTGGCAGGAGGTGGCAAGGGTTTGGATATGCAGTTTGAAGGACAATGCACAGTCAAGTGTTACTCCGAGGCAGGGGACTTCAGGTACAGGGCAAAGTGTGATGTAATTTATTGTGATAGATAAGTCTGGCAAGGAAGATGAGTGAGATGGAGGAAAGATAATGAGTTTGGTTTTGTCTACATTGAGTTTTAGGAAGCGGGAGGAGAAGAAGGAGGATATGGCTGATAGGCACTCCGGGATTCTGGACAGCAGATAGGTGACATCTGGCCAGAGGGTAGATGTGAGTGTCATCAGCGTACAGGTGATACTGGAAGCCATGAGACTTATGAGTTGTCCGAGACCAAGAGTATCAATTGAAAAAAGGAGGGGCCCGAGAACAGAGCCTTGAGGGACCCCAACAGAGAGGGGATGGGGTGAGAAGGTTGTGTGGGAATGGGAGATACTAAATGTGTGGTTGGAAAGATAGGAGGATATCCAGGAGAGGGCAAGGCCAGTGATACCAATGGAAGAGAGGATCGGAAATAAGAGGCAGTGCTCGACTGTGTCGAATGCAGAGGACAGGTCTAAGAGGAGAAGGACAGACAACTGTCTGTTAGCTTTGGCCGTGAGTAAGTCGTACATGCTATCATATCTCCCTTATGGCAGAGCGGTGCGTCAGCAGCTGTGAGCAGTAACAATCCCCTAGTTTGGTACATAATTTTTGCAATATGCTACTTGTTTTTGTGCTCCCCAGTACACTGCATTCATCCTTGTGCACATACAGAAGGAGAACGGGCATGCACCTTAAGTGCACTCCTGGGGAACCTGTGGGACATTCACAGGACCGGAAGCAGCAGTGGAGGACTTGGGCAGCCATGAAGGTGAATGGAGGAGTGCGGACGGGCCATGGCGTTGAGCATGTTGGTGTCCCCACTGGGAACAATCATTCTGTTTGATACCATTAAGAAACTGATTATGAACTGTCCTGTTTTAAAAACTTCCAAATAAAAAATGACAAAGATGACATAACCAGTATGGCTAGACTTCCTGCTATCACTTTTTAATAATAGCCATCAATGCAAAAAATAGTAAAAGCATTTACTGTTTATAAAGATTTAGGAATTGGAAATACTTTTCTGTTTTGACTGGAGCTTTCTTTTAACCATTATATATTGTTTAATAGTTTTGTTATCTTTCATCGATGTATATATCGTAAGTGATGGTTAGCAAAATTGGAGGGTTGACAAAAAAAGAACCTTTCAAGAATAGATGTATGTAGCACCTTTAAACTATACATTACTAAGTCATGAAGAGATGACAATATGAAGTCCTTTTTATCTGACCTTTTCAAATCATATTTGAGTATCAGGTGACTATCTCTCGAACCAGAAGTAAAGGGTTCAATCAGTTGATGGTTGGCTTGAAGTTCAGCTCTTCAGATTCACCAATTTATCTATTCTTTTCATCTTTGCCTTGGATTTCATTCAATACCTTAATGTAAGCTATCTTAACTTGATATTTCTATGCTTTATTTTTTCATTTTTCCTTTTTTTAAGGTTTTTCTGGAAGATCACATTGTTAAAACCACAACCATGAAAGGCTCTCCATTTATTACACCATTCGAAAAGGAAATATTAACATGGGAATCAAAGCTGGTATGTTGCCTTTTAAGAAGCTCTTGTTTGAGTTTAATTAGTTTTTAGATTTCATCTCCAACCCACTTCTCAGATTTCACCGCCCAACATGAATCGTGCTTCAGTGACTTTCATTATATAAAACTTTTTGACTTTGCCATCAGCAATCTGTGCAGTATTAAAATGGGAGGAAAAAGTATAGCATTCTTTATATAAAAATGATTTCACTTAAGATTTTATTATGTGAGGTTAAATGCAATAGACACAGTCCCCTAGTAAGAGAGTGACTCATCCAAGTGAGACACACAAAGAGGCAGCTGCGCTGGCTCATTCTTCACTGTGCTTCTCCAAGTAGAACAGAAAACAGGAGTTGAGAAGGCATTTTCTTAACCCTACTAGAATATGTGATTGCAGGGAACATATGAGAAAGTAGCGGTTTGCTTCTATAATCATATACAGATTTGTTTCAGACATCTGTTTAAGGTCCCACCAGCATGTCTAAAAATAACTTGTTTTTTTTTTTATCACTCAGCGGCTCTTTCAAGAGATTCTAGAATCTTGGCTCAGAGTCCAAATGGCTTGGTTATATCTGGAACCAGTTTTCGGATCAGAAGATATACGTAGTCAAATACCAGTAGAAGGAAATAAATTTGAAATTGTTGATAGGAACTGGTAAGTTTTTTGTTGTTGACACATAATCATAAATACATGCCTACATAATTAAAATGCTACATCCACAGCTTTACTTGGTGTATCTGCACGTTGCAAGTCCATTCAACTCTTGCGGCCAAAGGATCTTTTGCACGAAAAGAAAATGCCAGTGGTACCGTAGTTAGAGATGAGCGAATGGGTTGAAATTCAACTTTACCTGCTTCGTCGTTTTCCACCAAAATTTAGTTTACGGTGAATAAATTTATGCCGATCTCAATAATGGAAAAAGAGCGAGACCCATAAGATTAATACAAATTATTACAGATAATTTCAATATGATCTGTTTTTCCCGGTGAACTTGTGGTGGAATTTAGCTCTGTCATACATATTTCCAATCCTGTGCCCAACCGTTCTCCACTGAACACCGCTATTTCACCCAGTGGTGTGCAAACTATCACATTAAAAGAAATGATAAACCGCTTGATAAACTAGGATGCAGTGTCATAATGTAGCTGCTGGGCATTAGGGGGAAGTGCGCTCGATGTCGCAAAACTATTATAGCTTGTTCTCTGATGTGAGTACAGTTTAGGAAATGGTGCAGGGCAAGAATTGTTTTTGTGAATGGCAAATTGAATTTCAAAGTTTAATTTGTGTAAAACCATGAATTTTAGGACTTGATCCTCCACGTACCAATCCGCTCATCTCTACTTATTGTAGATTGGTTGTCTTTTTATGGAAAATACAATGGACTCCAGATGCTTAATTAATACCTTTACATCATAGTCTGGAATATGCTTGGTATATAAAAGAAGACTCATTAATGATTACATTGCTTATATCATATCTGTCAGATAGATGTATATATCATATAGTAAGCAATGGCCACTGGTAACCCATTAGGTATTCATATTTATAGATGTATTTACAGATATTTTTCCAATTCATGATGTAAAAATACAGTATGCTTTCAAAGCAACATGCCTATATATATATATATATATATAATATCACATTATAGCATTACAGATATGTTTTCTAGCTATGTATCTATGTTCATCTATTTGATTATTTTCTCTTGTCCCTGTTTCCTTAGTGACATTTTTACTTTGCTCTTTTATACCTCTTTTTGTTCTAAATCCTCCTTTATTTCATAATTATTCTGTTTCTACTGATGCTTGCAAAAGACATCATACGCCAAAGTCATTAATTTTCTGTTAGAAGACTTCCTTTAGTGGGAACCTTTGAAGTCTTGAATTTTAAGCAGCTGACGTTATTGTAGTCCATATTTGTCTCAGCCAGCATTTAATAAAAATTTCAAGAAATAATTTGCATGGGAGCCTTTTCACCTTATGACTTCTAAGTTGTAGGAAATAAATCTGCCTAGTTGAATTCATGGATAGGAACTAATAATTGGTTTTCTCAGCACGGCTGCTTTTATGTGGGAAGGACATTCACCTTGGGGTTAAAGCTGTGGATTTAAACCCAATATAGATCATTTGATATCACAAGCACTATCAGTTACCGCTATTTATTTTAATAACGTTCTTCTTTCTAATATTCTAAATTTGTTAATCCATATAGATAAAATATATATATTTTAATCGTTATTGTGTTTGGTTTCAGTATCTGGTGAACTAATGAAAAGTTGTGCGTTCATTACTTCATCAAGTGCATTACCGGCATTACTTTTGGTCATCTTGTCTTTTCTTGAACTTTTGAGCATTTTTTTTCATTGGACTATTACTCCAAACTAGCTTCCTTTGTAGTTATTTAGGGCCCCACTACACATAGCGACGCACCAGCAATCCCGACAATGATCCGACCTGGCGCATCGCTACGTGGTCGCTGGTGAGATGCCAGACAGGCTGACTTACCAGCGATGACCCAGCGATGTGCCGACATCCGACGGTCATTGGGATCAGTCAAGTTCTCGGCCGCAGAATGGGGTTCGCTGGTCGTTGCTCCTGTCACACACCACGATGCAGCATGCCCAGCGGGAGATCGCCGATGGAAAAATGGTCCAGGCCATTCCTTAACAATCAGCAATCTCACAGGGGAAGACTGCACGCTGGTGTGTGTCACGCACAGCGATATTGCTGGCAAGGGCCTGCTACATTACAAAACCTGTGACAATGCAGCGATATCGTTAGCGATATCGCTAAGAGTAATGGGGCCTTTAGTCTTTAAAGAGATTCTGTTAATACAAAATGACTGCTCAATCAAGGGTACAGGCACATGATGCATTCTTATCATGGCAAAACTGTTCAATGCACCATTGCACAAACTTATTTTGCACACATCTTGGTCCTTGTCTTCATTGGTTGACATCTTTGACTTTAAAATAGTCAGAGAAGGGTGGATATTGATTACAAACAAGTAGGTTAGGAAGGTGCACTAAGAATCTTAGCATGATTTGTACAGTCCACTTGTTCACCACTCATGGTTATACAATATATAGAAAGTAGATCAACAAAGACTGTATAGGATAAAGCCAGAATTCCTAAAGCCAAAAAACACCATAATGATAAAATCGTAATGTTTATCAATAACTCATTAAAAGATTAAGATTTAAAAAATGCCGAATAACAGGTTACATGAGATAGCAGCACTATAATATACTGCACTTAGTGTGTATAATGGACTAATATATATATATTAATATAACATTATTATATGCAACTCTATCATGTACAGTACATACATGTAAGTATGAAAAAATACATAAAGGTAGATGTTTAGAATGGAAATCTTAATATGATATAGATCTGAATATCCAAATATACAGTTAATATGAACAATCTATAGCTAATACAAACAATATAGCTTATTGCACAATGCCCTGATAGTAAACTACTGACTGATAACACTAAACAAATAATGTTTTGGCATATGCAAGTAAAAGAAATACTATCAAAATTGATCCAAATGTGGTGTCATTTATACCATTGTGTCAATTTTTAAAGGTAACATTATATAGTTCTTATCAAAATGGGTCGAATGCAAAGGGAATTACCTGTGATATAGATGAAAGTAAAGTGCTCGGTGATAACATCACATCCCTTCACCCCAACGCACGTTTCACCCTGATTCTTTGAAGATGGAAAATAGTAGATAGAATAGTTACACTGTGAAAGATGGCCATATACAATTGCATAGTACCAGTGCACACACCACTTACATGAATGGATTTTAGCTGTAAATTATGAGAACAATATAAATAATAATAAATAAGCACAAGTTCTACTTTTCTAATGCCTATGTTCTTTTAAAGCAAAATAAGCAAATAAAAGCCATTGGTTCAGTAATTTTTCAAAAGTTTCTTAGCAAAGTCTTCAAAAAGAACATTATTGAATGGATCTCAGAGAGTCTCAGAAATCTTTAGAGTTGACCCATTGGTAAATTGAAAATATGAAGCAAGTTACAGAAGTTATAAAAGATGATTGCTTTGGAATGTTTGTAAGATAGTTTTTCAATGGAGGGAGGAAATGACCCAGCAAATTGGCCCACAATTGTTCTTATAAAGAAATGATGTTCCTGCAGATTGTCATAGGTTTATCCAGTACTATTTGAGCGTGTGTATTCTAGCAATGCATTTTGGTTCTAATTTTACCAAAAATTGATGGTACTACATAGTTTTTTTTTTTTTTTAATGTTGTATCAAATTGGATCTAATCAATTATGGACTTGTTTTAGAGTGTATAGTATAACTGTAGTTTTGTAATATAAAATGAATATATAATTTATCTAAGAATTAAATGGGTATTTTGACCAAAAATATTTGTGGGATCTGAGTAGGATATTTCTTGGACATCTGGCAGGTAAAGTTTCAGTTGTTTAACTTCCAACTATTAGGTCCAACAACCCTTGTTTTCAAAAAGAAGCTGGTCATTAACTGCCATAATCAGAATTGACTGCATATGTGCATATGTGGTTCACTATCAAAGTATATGTGAGTTATAGAACAGACTCTTATAGCATGTCCTATTTATACTGTATTCTTGAATCTCTATGATCATAATTCCCATTCAAGCAATCTAAATGAAAAACCAAAAGGGGTCAAATGATATAACTTACAAATAGTAAACACCATTTAAAAAGATTTCTACATTTAACATGCAAAGACAATAATGGGTTAAAATGAACATCACAAAAGCTATAGTTAATACATATATTTAACTGTATGTGTTGATATTTGTTTGCGTGCTTGTGTTGACCTGTTGATCAAAGAGTTCAACCAGGGGCTGGCTGGTGCCTCTGGCCCTGGGTGGCAGCTTTGGTGTGCCAGCCCTGAGTTGAGGACCGGGGGCGCTATCGGAATTTTTGATGACGGGGGGGTGCTATCGGAATTTTTTGATGAACAGTGGGCTGCTATCTGGCCACCGCAGATTACTTACCATGTCCGCCGCCGTCTGCGGCCCATTTCTGCCATTTCTGTGGGGGGCGGCCCTAGATGTGGGCTGTACCACCAGCCAGGGGGCACTTGCCCCTGCACCCGCCAGTCCACCCCTGAGTTTACTTATACCTTAGATGAACTTATGATATTATTTTTCATTTAACATTGCCCCAATAGAAAGCTTGTTTATAATTGTTGTCTACACCCTAAGACACCCCTTAAATTAATCTATCATCAGATTTTTGCTGTGTAATCTGAAAGCAGCATGATGTAGGGGCTGAGAGCTTGATTGCAGCTATGTGTATTTACTGTGAGGCTTGTAGTTGCTAAAAGATATGTTTTATCATCAGTAGATTATTACTGAGTTGAATTTCCCAGAGTCAGATCTACTGGTTAGTGAAGTTGAATCGGCAATGAAACAGTTGCCAAATAACAAGGTACCAGGTATCGATGGAAGTCTTACAGAACTGCTGAGACCCATCCTGAAACCAGCAATAACAGCACTATGTCAAAAGATATGAAAGTCATGCTCATAGCCATGGGAAAGGAAATAATCGGTCTTCATCCCGTTGCCAAAGAAAGGTGACCTGAGAGACTGTGCCCACTACAGAACCATCTCCCTGATCCTACACGCCAGCAAGGAGCTTATGAAAATCATCCAAAAGAGACTAGGAACATCCTTGATTATGTACTTCCAGACATCCAAGCTGGCATGTGTAGAGGCAGAGGAACCTGAGACCACATTGCCAAAATAAGATGGATCATTTAGAAGGCAAGGGAGTATCAGAAAAAGCTTTTTCTATGCTTCATTGATTAAATCATTCGACTGCAGTGAGCATGACAAGTTCTGACTATCATTTTATGAGCAAAGTGAAGAAATAGAAATGGTAGACAGTTTCACCTTCCTGGGTCCCTCACTGATTTATCAGCAGCTCTACAGTTGAAATCAAGTAGTGACTTGAAATAGTTCGTGTGGCAATGATAAACACAGAGCAACTGTGGAAGTGCAGGGACATCTTGATCACCAACAAATCATGATTGGGAATGCAATGGCTGTGACCAATCAATATTGAGCTATTCCTATAAATGTGCCCCTTTGTAATGAATTTGTCCGACCATGCAAGAACAGGTCGGATATAGCAATGGTCCTGAGCAGAGGAGGAAGTAAAACAGTATACAGACATTACAGCCAGGGATCACAACTGATACTTTTTGTGATGTAAAAAAAGTTTTTTAAAGGCAGGGAAATGTTTTTCCTTATTCAAAGAATCAGCTGTAACGTCTTTACAATCTTTTACTACCTCCCCTGCCCAGAAGCTGTGGTATATTCAACGAGTTCCTGTATGGTAGGACACATACATTACACAAAAGCACATTATAAGAAAATCCCAGGACAGGAACATTTTTAACCCTGCTGTTTTGTTCGGGTCATAGTGACTCGTAGACAATTTTTGTGGCCCTGTAGATATATTTCTATAAGTTTCTAAAACTTGAGGTTACTTGATTTTTCCTCATTTGGGGGGACCTATCTTATAGTATTTTTTTTTTTTTGTGTTTACTTGTAGTTACATGCCAATTTGCACACTTGTCGTGTTCGGGTCATAGTGACCCAGCATCATTTTTTACAGCTGTGAGGCCATATTTTCAGTGAAATAAAGGAGTTATAACCTCAGTTGGGTCTATGTATTGCATTTACTATTGTACATCAATTTATTTATTTCCTAAATTATTTCAATGGGGTGGTACACAGATCTGCTGGGTGTATGCATTGAGAGCTGCGCACCATAAAAATGGATTTATATTGACTATTTTTGGTGCGTAGTCTATACTAAAATGTAGAGCACATCCAGAGAGATCACTAGGTGTGCACTACACGTGTATATGCTGTGCAGAACGGACTGCGCAGAACACGCTGTGTAAGAGGGCCTTATTTTGTAAAGCTGAGCTCTAAAGGCCTCCAAATGATTTTTTTGCTAAGTAAGTCTGTCTTCCTGGCTTATCTCCTTGTTTTCAGAAGGGTTCTTATCTTGTACAGGCCTTGTACAGAGCATTCAGCAACATGCTCAGGAAAGTGAAACCATGGCCTCCAACAACCACTCCTACCCCCATGGGCTCTACCAGCGGTGCTTCAAGAATAAAAAGAAAAAGGTGCAGCTATTGCCCTTATTCTTGTGAAATAAAACAAGTATTACATGTTCTGAATGCCAAAGATTCTTATGCAAAGCCATGTTTATTGTTCTTCATGCAAGAATACATAAAGTAATATTACCATGTGAATAAGTTCAAATTGAAGTGTTTACTATATTTAATTTTTTTTCACAAAATGTTTGATTTGCTTGTTTTGGTTTGTTTTTTTTACCACATATGTGTAGTTTGCTATTTTTCGTTTTGCTTATTACTACGTTTTTTCTGAAAAAAAAAAAAGATTTCAATTTCATTTTTCTTTTTTTTTAATTTCCAAAATGTTCCCATACAGTCTAGTAAGCAAAAGGTATAAAAATAATTGAGTTAGAGATCGAAAAATCAAGATTTAATAAACCGGGTCATAGTGACCCAGGAGCAATACATGTGTATAGTAAATGGGAGCAGAACAGCAGGGTTAAAACATTCAGTTGTAGAACTTATTTTTATTCAAAGATCTATTAATTAAAATGTTAATGTTAGTGCACAGCCCATTTAAGTGCAAAGTGGTCAGGTGTAAAATTAATATTAAGGCTTTTTCTTTTGACTTTTCCCCTTGTATTTTCCCTAAATATAGCATTAGAACATTAGTATCAGATGCCTATGTTGGTTTTTTAAGCTTACTTCCATTAGTTGTGTTACAGGTCTTAATTAGAACATGTGTATTGTACGCATGTATGATAGAACTAGTTTCTACTGCATTTTTTATTTTATTATGTATGTATCCATTCTCTTGATATGGCTTGGAAGAACAATTGATCTCATTCTTCGCAAGTATTCGTTGTTGCCTTCATATTTGTCTTATTTTATTTCCTTCCACATCATTTATACCCACACAGTCTTCCTAATGAGCTCTCTCATTTCCCAAGGAAAAAAAAAATAAGCAGTGTTGATTTATTGAACTGGTTAGGGAAAATAATAGAATAGGATCAATCCAGCAGTGTGGGTTAATGGCACTGAACAAAGCTCAGTCATAATTAGATGGACGAAGGACTTTCCCTTGTCCAATGTAGTTAAAAATGAAAAGCCCCTCACCAAAGTGTCTTACAGAATAATGCATTCAGCCTCAGCAGAATTACTAGCCAGCACTTTCTATTTATCCAAAGCTTAAAAAGCAGCTGCGTTTTTGTAAAAAGCTATGAATGTTGCAGTCGTATTTAAAGGTATGGAAAAAGAAAAGATCACCCCTTGTTTTGTAATAAGGGGATTTTCAATTTGAAAGAGAGAGAGTCTGTTGTGTGAAGTATGGTTATTACATTCACTGTATTCTATCTTGCTCACCAGGAGGCTAATAATGAGGGAGTCTGTGAAGGAGGTCAATGCCATGAGGGTTATCTCACAGCCCCAGATGCTGGAGAAGTTGAAGGAGGCAGAATTACTGTTGGATGACATTCAGAAAGGCCTGAATGATTATTTGGAGAAGAAAAGGCTATTCTTTCCAAGGTAAGCAGTCCATTTTCTCTGTCAGCCGTGTATGTTTGTACAAAATGTTTGTTTGAATGTCACTCAGGTTATCCTTTTTCTTGTCCTTTAACACCCTACCAGATTTTTCTTCCTGTCCAATGATGAACTACTGGAAATCCTTTCTGAGACAAAGGATCCACTTAGAGTTCAACCACATCTTAAGAAATGTTTTGAAGGCATTGCAAAACTTACATTTAATGTGAAGACAGAAATTACTCACATGGAGTCATCAGAGAATGAAAAAGTAGAGCTGGTGACAAGAATAATTCCATCGCATGCCAAGGGCCTAGTTGAGAAATGGCTTCACGAGGTGACTATGCTTAGTCTTTTCTTAGGTTTTTTTCATTTGTAATTTAACCCTTCTAAAATGATTACTGATGCAGTTTACTAATGGTTAAAGTGAATCTCTCAGCAGGTTTTTGCTACCTCATCCGGCAGCAGCATAATGCAGGCAAAGAAATCCTGAATCCAATGAATTTTCACATAGATTACAGGTTGAAGCCATTCTCACACAATCAAAAAAGTTAGTTTCATGAACACAGCAGAGCTGAGAGAGCTTCCTCCACCCACATCAGGCTCTCAATAGAGATTGTGCACTGACTGTGAAGTGTCAATCACTGCAGGGGGTGTGTTAGACTGCTGTGCCTGTGACTTGCTAGTCCTGTAATGTTAATAACAGGGTAATAAAACATTTAGATGATGTAGAAAATAGCACACACACTGATGTGTGGCACAGTTGCTTTTTGTTTTTTAACTCATACATTATGATGTCCTCAAATGACATAGCAAAAACCTGCTGACAGATTCCCTTTATATATACTATTGCTTCCACCAAACGCTCACAACATGATATAACTGGATTTAGGGTATAACCAGGACCATGAGATGAAGAGCTTGTTTTTTTACATACATATACCTGAAATATTTAATAGCTTACCTAAGAAAAAACACCCATGTGGTTTTGTTTGCTTTCAATTGATCAGTTTTACTAGAAGGTAATACTACCATAATGTACCACCTCTCATTTACTTAGGTTTCAGAATGTCATTGAAAATATTTTATCTGAGGATTACATTTTATTAAAAAAAAAACCTTAATTGATAAGCAGTAACTGAAGACACTATACTGTTTCTACAGTATATTATAGCATTACATCTTCTCAACTTCTTAATGGCTTCCTAGTCTGCTTTAATAAATAATAGTAATATCACAAAAAAACTGTATGTGGTATAGTGAACATGCACAATAATGTTGAACTAGCTGACAAAAGTCAGTTGGACTGACCGACATTTTAAGATTTATAGACGTTTTCAGATAACTGTCATGGGAAGGAATAAGGGAGTAGAAGGATTGGCTTGTTAGACTTCAACTTGTCCAAACCTTTTGAATGATCTGTCACCAGTGCCTGGCAGGGCCTTATGTCTTCTTACTATTGGGAACACTCGCATACTTGGTCATGCACATTTAATGAGTTGACTTGGCCAAGCTGTGAGTTCAGGTAGAATTTGGTCAATTGCAGTGTACTGTAAATAATCTAAATTGCACACACTAGACCTCGATGCTGTAGGTCAGAGGAGGGTGGGGAGAGAGAAAACAGGCGCTGATCTAAATGTAAAAGTACAATATTTCTCAGAAGTACACTGGGCAAGAGAACTCACCTTTATTGTGTCTTGTTTCTTCGCATATCGACCCACTGGGGGTCTTACAGGGGTCTTTGTCTCCTTGGTATGCTGCTGCTATCCTCCAGAGAGCGGAACTCCCAGCTATGAGCCCGTGGAATGAAGCAAGTAATCAAGGTATCCAGATGATTGAGCGCTCCCAAGGAGATTTACCTTATGATAAGGACACTGACTCCTTTTTCCTTCTTGGAGATTTATTTCAAATGGCTTCACAGTAATAAACAGTCATAAAAGTCATAAAAGCATAATTAAAACAACGCGTTTCGGCTATAAATGTCATAAAATAGCCTTCCTCAGGTATATGCTAAGAGGAGTCAGTGTCCTTATCATAAGGTAAATCTCCTTGGGAGCGCTCAATCATCTGGATACCTTGATTACTTGCTGTAAATAATCTAAGTGATCTAGTAATCCAAATTTAATTTGAAGATTAGCATTTCTAAAACAATATCTTTAGTTTACAAACTAAGAGCGTACATTACACTTTGCACAATGTATCTAAATTATGGCCAAATTGATTTAATTATACAATCTTATTTGACCACTACCTTGTTCTTCTTTATGCAACTCAAAAATTCCACATTGTGGTAGACAAGGATCAGGTAAGTAAGGATAGTAAAAGAGGTAATTGGTTCCAGTGTCTTTATTTATGTTAAGTATGTAATAAATTATAGTTTGTATTGAACAACACTAGCTGTTTCATAAACTGATAATTAGTGTTCTATCTCTGCATGTACTTAATGTATACTGTCAGACCATCAGTTTTCTCCATCTTTTTGTGTAATGATACCAGTGGTCTGTTGTTTTGTGTAGAATGAAAGATACACGAAGCATGTTTTGTTGACCCAATATCATAATGTTGGATGCTGTGTAGTTTGTGTTATGAAGTGTAACTGTTATCAAATTGTCCACTTCGGTCTCACATACCAAGAATGCATGTCCCATAACAGTTAGAGAGAGACAAGTTTATTTGTTCTAGATCTCTGTGTTGAGAGGGGTCTCTATTATTGTTTGAGTAGATTGATCCAGACGTCTTGTAAAGTTTTATGTGTTATTTGGGCTGGTGTTTGTTGGCTTTAATAAAATCCTTGGTTTCTTCCAAGATCTGCCACATTTCTTGGTGCATGTTAGCTGTTGTCTTGTCAGTTTAGCTGTCCCTGGTGTTGTGTTACATTTAGTGGATGAAGCCGTTTTACTGTATCGTTTGTGTCTTCACAAAAAATTCCTTTGACAGTTGCAGCTTTGTTAATTTTTGATGTAATAGTTTCAGTGTGCAACTTGTCACTGAAATATAGTCTAAAATGTCTCGTAATGTAGCATGAAATTATTGGTTAGTTTTGAAATAGATGTGAAATCAAGTGAAGAAAATAAGTATTGCATCCGATCGAGATAAATTCACTGTGGTGTTTTATGGCTTTTTATTCCTATGTGATAGTAATAATGTCTCATGTAGGGATGGAAGCCATGAAATACATTGTGAAAAGTCATCATCTAAAATGGGGGCCATGAGCATGGAAAATGTAATGGCCATGGACCTAATAGACAGTGTTGCAAAAAGAATTCCGAAAAACAACCCAGCATTCAATGCTCAACTTTATCTTTTCTTGTATGATGAAAGTTTGAGCATTAAATCGTAGGCAAAAATATATATTTCTAGTGTTAAATGTAACATATTTATATACAGGCAGAATATATGTTGGGTTACATCAGACGTGTTGATTTCTGTGCAAAAGTGAGGCTTTGGGGTATAGTATATTGATTGTTGTAGGTCACGAAAAGTGGCTAACTCTGGTGGCCTTCATCCTTATTTTTACTTCTAGGTATGTTATAGCTCTTCATAGATAATGGTAGGCAGTTTCTGCTAATGAGAAGTTCCTTCATTTGTTTGCAGATGTGTTGGACACATTGTATAACGTTTTTGTGGTATGGAGAAATATGGTACATGCTAATTTCTTAATGTATCGCATTATTTTAGTATAGAATTCATCAGAATTTTATTTAGGTCCAGACAGCAGTTAATTAATACATTTCTTTGCTTTTGAATATTTTACAGTTTTGTATGAATCATATTTAAAATAAAATCTATAAGTATTCTAGCTTGTCTCTGCTTTCCTTTCTTTGTGTCTCTATAACATCTTACAAAACACAACTTTTATTTCATTAATACTATTTGGTGTGGTTAACCTGGCTTCCGTTATGTTGAGTAAATTAGTAAGAACAACTAAAAAAGCAAAAAGTTGTTTTACTTCTTCCTGTGAACTTATTACATTCAAGTAGAATGTTTTTTCTTCATCTATCAAGTTTAGGGGTTCAATTCTTGTGCTTGCTTTGCCTTTAAAGACCATCTCTGGGGGCATGTTTAAAGTGTAAGCAGTACTGAAATCTGAAGTGTGCTAGCACGGTACATAAAGGCATTTCTTTTCCCTGATTTGAAATGAATAGACCAGTGAAAACCCAGCAGTTCTGAAATCCCAAATCTCTGTTAGCACTGTATGTATTCGAACCGAAGAAGAGGAAAGAGATAGCAGTGTGCATCAGCACAGAGTAATGGCCATACCTTGTGTTTCTGGACATGTGGACAATAGTAGGAGTTATAACCTTCTCATGGAGGATTGGACATGAAGTTGACAGAACTGAAACTCATTTATGTACTTCCCAATTTTAATAAAGCTTCCTTAATTCCACATTGAGAAATAAAGCTTCCTATGTCTTTCCCACCTGTAATAATGCTGCCACTGTGCCTTCCACCCATGTTATTTCTTAGATTATGCATCCTGCTAGTAATATCTCCTTCTCAACTCCTCCCACCAGTGATAAAACTTTCAACTTATAACAATGTTTCCTCTTGTAAGAAAGCCTTATTTTTGTTCTAACCTATAAAAGTGCCTCCTCTGTGCCTCCAACCTTTAGTAATGCCCTCTATGTGCCTCAATCCTTTAAAAATGCCCCCTTGTCCTTCATCTGTAATAATGCTTCTTCTTCTAGACAGTGCTGAGAAAGGTGTGTAGGGTTGGTTTATGTGAGATCACACTTATGCTACAGAGCTTGTTTTACTGCAGGCTATCTCATGTTGCATTTTTGTCCATCACTCCCTGACATTATTATTTAAACAGTGAAACATTGATTAGTAATAAGAATATTCAAATTGCACTCTACCACCTTAATCGCATCCCAGGAAACAGTCCTGACAATTAACTCAAGTCTGATCCTTGCTCGATTTCATTTTCTAGGTAAACCCACTTACCTTTTTAAATATTTTTGAAATATTTTGGTTTCTTTACCCAACACATTTTTCACACTTCTCCAAACAAAACATTCCCGCTTAGCACATACAAAGAAAGGATATTTTGAAAGTAAATAATTTACTATGAAGAGTCTGACCCCTATATCACATACCATTACACGTTTTAGCCATTGCACGCACATATACCAAAAAAAAAATCTAATTAATCTAATTAATTAAAAATGTCACTTATAAATACATTTTTTAAATTTGCAATGGGAAAAGTCATTACATTTGTAAAGACAAAACACAACTATTTGCCTTCCATTCGATAGAAAAGCTTTGAGTTGTAGAAGAGCCACTTTTAAATACAGTAGAAAGCTGTGTATTAAAAAGTGCAATAGGGTATTACCCAACAAAATTGAGGGTGATATATAGAGCCAGTTACTCACTTTATGAGTTGTGACACACAACCAATATAAAAGTATATGACAGCTGCTGCAGGAACCACCTGTAAAAGCCAGGAATGTATGAACCAGATAAAGTACTGGATAAAATCCGCACTGCTGTTGATTGAAGAGATCCAGAATGAATAAAATAGAGACATATTGGTTTATTCTATGCATTCGAAGCGTTTCATTGCTTCTTCATAATGATAAAGAAGCGGGAACATGCTTCGAAATGCGTAGAATAAACCAATATTTCTTTATTTTACTTATTCTGGACCTCTTCAATCAACAGCAGAGCAGATTTTATCCAATACTTTACATTCCATTTTTTAAAACGAAACATACAGTATTTATCATACTACTGTCATCCATCTCTGTAACCTTTAGTTAATAATCATCTCTAGCCTCTAATTTGGAAAACAAAATACATAGTCTCAATTATATGTGGATCTCCAGCTGTATTTTCATACACATGGGAGAAAATATCAGACATAGGAATAGTTGAAAATGAGTTTATTATTTTAAATTCAGTGCTGTTCACAGTAAATGTTAAGCTATGTCTCAAAAAGAGCACGTGTAAAAATATATTCAGAGATATTTCTCAAACTGACCTGTGTTCATCTACTTTCACTGTGTTATTTTTCTCTTTGTACTTATTATATCTTACTCCTAGTTTTATATTATTACTAAATGTCAATGATTGAATTTAGAAAGAGACGGTCATATTCTTCAGAATAACATGTGCCATTTCATCTGTGTCCCGGGTTTTGCGGCTTCTTCCATTCCAGGTTGAAATTTGTTTGTTTTAGAATGTGAAAAGTGGAATGGTTAAGACTTTAGTAATGATAGCAATGAAATGTACAAATTCTAAAATTATAGTGCAGT
Organism: Allobates femoralis; assembly: GCA_033576535.1. Lineage (NCBI taxonomy): Eukaryota > Metazoa > Chordata > Amphibia > Anura > Aromobatidae > Allobates > Allobates femoralis. The sequence continues at coordinate 407,378,375 of JARQOC010000004.1, read as the reverse complement.
AAATATTCATTTAGAACCTACAGAACAAATGTGCAAGACAAAATTGAAAAATGTAGAATAAAATAAATTCATTTATTGATACAATTAAACAGAGAGGGAGCCAGGGGCGTAACTACCACAGGTGCAGGGGTTGCGATCGCACCCAGGCCCTGCAGCCTAAGGGGGCCCCAAAAGTCTCTTTGGCCTTTAGAAAAAGACTAATACTGTTAAAGATTTGCAATAATTGGGGGCCCCGTTGGAGCTTTCGCATTGGGGCCCCTGGGCCTGAAGTTACGCCACTGGTGGGAGCATACATACAAAAGTAATATTATGATGATAACATATTAATAATCAATATCAATGGAAAAACAACAATAGTAAATAGTCTGAAAGAGGACAAGTGCACAGTGGCAAAAATAAAACACTTATTAATTGTAAATGGCTATTATTAAAAAAAAAGTAATTTTAAAGTACAGTAACCCTCCAAGTAAACAGTAAGATAAAGAATATGATTAAAAAGTAAATTGACTCAAAAATAAGAAAACCCAATAAGTTAAATAAATCAAAAGCAGTTAAAGTGCAAAGTTGCAAACAGGACAAACTCAATAGTCAGGCTGATCACACCCAACGCGCGTTTCGCGTATTTCTTTACAATAAGCTTCCAATGATTTAGGCTAACTGTAATACACTCCAGGGCAGAAAGTTAATGCAATAATACTGATTCCTCTATGACCTGAAATCTTTTTCTCCCAGTAAGCATACAAGCATATATCTTTGCAGTTCAAAAATTTGTATATGCAGCCCAAAAATATCCCTTTAGCTTTTTGCTCCAGACTCAACACTATTTCTTGTTTTATTATGACAGATTATTTTTATTGCTGTAAAATCAAACAACAACCAACAGCAGATGTCGGTTTTCTATTTAGCAATTTATGTTCATGACTTTGCATTATTAATGTTCTTGAAGAAAGACAGGATTAGGATAAGGAGCTCAGTGCAGAAATCATGAAGTATGTCTGACTTCTTAAAATAGTAGTTATTTTGTTTAAAAAGATTTTCTCAACAACATAGATGGTTAAAATCGCAAAATTCTTATAAAAAAAATAACAACTTTTCAGTTTACTTATAATTAAAATGACTCTGTCAGGTCATTTTTCAGTATACTATTACCCTTGAATAGTGACTGGGCAAACCTTTTAAAAATATGTAAAATAATTATTTTACCCTTTCTAGTTTCCTTGTTATAAGCACTTTCACACCCTGCAGGGAGCTGCTACATTAGTCCTGTCTATTATATTGACAGACGATTAGTCCAGCTGTGTTAAACATTTCATTTAAATATTCACTCCTTCTCTCCTCCCTCCTCCCTCTTCCCTTTGCTCTCAGTGTCTGGTTACAGTTTGTAGTAGGAGCTTCTGATGGAGGGAGAGATTGCAGGCACACACCTTATCTGATCTAGATAAGGTTATCTAATCCATTTGTTTCCCTAAGCAGGAATCTGTGCTGTCCTGTGAAAGATTCTGTTTTATTTGACTTTTTGTTTTGCAGCAAAGAGAGTAGAAAGGAGGATACAGCTCCCTCCCCTACTGATTTCCTGTGCAGTAATGTGGTGTGAATTTGTGACATGAATATTCATCCTATGAGGAGTGGACAGCAGAGAACAAAGTGGATCATTCACTGTGATTGACAGATGGAATGAATCTCTTTATTTGAAGCTTATAGAGGATAGGAGGGAAATATAAATAAAAGAAATACATCAATAAAGCAAGCTTAGAGGGAGGAATTAGCAAATGATAGCAGTTACATATGGATTTTTAACCTGACAGATTCCCTTTAAAGAGCCTTTGGATTCTCAATAAGGGTGGGGTCACACTTAGCATGAGTTTTTTTAGTGACTTAAAAAAACTCATGTGTTTTACCATGCGTGTTTTCATGTAATTATGAGTTTTTTAATGTGTGTGATGGCACCCTGCGTTTTTGGGTGCATTTTTAAATCTGCACCAAAAAATAGTGCATGCACTATTTTTTGGTGCGTTTTTTAACATGGGCCCCTATGGAAAACACATGCAAAAACGCATGTACAATTAGTACCATTTAGTGCCATTCAAAAACGCATGCGTTTTTTTAACATGGGTTCCTATGGAAAAAGCATGCGTTTTTAAATGGTACTAATTATACATGCGTTTTTGCATGCGTTTTCCATAGGGGCCCATATTAAAAAACGCATGCGTTTTTGGAAATGAACCAAAAACGCATGGTACTGTCACACATGCGTTTTTGCTATTAGGGAATGCGTTTTTTAACATGGGGGCCTGTGGGTGCGTTTTTACATGCGTTTTTGAAAACGCAGGTCTCCAAAAACGCTTGTAAAAAACGCAAGTGTGACCCTAGCCTAACAGAGGAATTTTTATTTCTCTTGTTTCATATTTGTTCAGATTACTAGCCACCAGTGCAGTGTATAAGCGTGAGGTAGTTTCCTAGACAAATAGCCCAGTGCTTACAAGTTCTCTCCAATAAAGCTTTTAAGTGTTACCCTGAAGCAGGATCTCTGGATTTGACCTGCATTATTGCCACTGTGCTGTCAAACCTACCTTTGATTGCAGCATCAGAGACCGCACAACTCGGACAAGCGGGTCAAATATTTTTCTTGGTCAAAACAAACAATCCATCCTGAGTATACTGCCATCTGGCAAGTAGGAAGTCGGGAGGCTGGGGAGAGAGGCATCCAAACGATTGATGATGTTGATGAAATCAACCTTTTACATGCTCAGTTGACTTGTGTGACTTTGGGTAGTGTACTGCATACTTCTGTGTTCTATGTGTATACTTAATTATATAATACAACGAAAAAACACAAGAAACATGTCTTGCTTGGAAAATGTCACATTAAATAGCTTAACTTTATAATCAATGTTTATCAGCTCAATAATCCATCCATGGAAACAATAAAAACTACAATTAAATTACAGGTGATGGGTTCTATTGCGTCAATCAAAATCTGTTCATTATTTTTCCATTACTTTCCACGTTTGGGTCTCTTAATTGTGAATTAAATTTAATTTCCTAAAGTTAACACAAAGAGTCTAATTGCGAACTGAAGATTCTGTAACAGTGTTGAATCAGATAGCATAAACAAAGTTCTATATTCATCTAGACAGAAGAGTGCCTGCAATCAGAGAAACCCTCCTGGACAAGAAAATACCAGTCTCATGCCATCTGTTATCCGTGAGTTCACAAAGGTGCCTTTTCTGTGCTGATATTTGAACCTTGGCACACAACGTGCACTCTGGATTTGTTCCATACACAAATGCATGTTTTGAAAAGGAACATGATTGTATGAGGTTACAAAAGTAGCGTTTGAATAATTCCTTATTTTCCCAGGGTCTCTGACTAACTTATTTGTCAGTTCTGCATTTTGACCCATATTGTGTTGCATTACAAGTGTTGTCATGCACCGTGAAATTAGAAGTCTTGTAAATGGTGTACATTACCTTTGACACAATGTATCACTTTTGTTGTCTTGTTTCCTTAGACAAATAATACATTCAGCTGCAAACTCACACAATAACAAGCTCATTGAGACTTTATCACAAAAGACTTGATTTACTGTTTTTAGCTGAAAATAAGGTCACCAAAACTATAGCTGTTCTTCCAGTAGATACCTTGAATGGTTATAAATATATGTAAATAAGCTTGTTGGACTCATGCCAGTTACTTTTAAGCTAGGGTTAGATTCTCTCATGTGAGAGAATTGGTACTGTTAATGACACTTAGATGAAACCCTGACGAGGTTTGATTTGAATGTCAACTTTGTTTCGATTCTCTCGCATGATAAAATCAGAGTACACTGTCAGAAGAGGGAGGAGAACAAAAGTTCTCCATCTTCTCCATTGTGTGAGTCTGTGGAAATCACACTGCACTTGGATGTTATCCAATTGTAGTCCCACACTTTCCACACACTTATAAACTTGAATGGATGTGCGCCATCCAAATTATGCTGGCAACATGCTGCAAATTTTTTTTCCCAGTACTGCCCAATAGACTCCCATTTGTACTAAGTGCTATCCGATAAACATTGGATAGGAACATGTCTGATGTTTATGCTCTTGTGAGCATAACCTTAAAGTTAACCATGGCCTTCAGGAAATAAGCATGATGGGGCACAACATTTTAATATACCATCTCATATCAATTCTGATTCTCTGCACTAATTGTGGGAAATTTGAGTGAGAATTGGATATATTTTCTTATTGGAGATGATCAAATCTTTTGTAATCCTAATTTGCCAGGTTTATTGACTGTTCTTTAAATAAATTTGATTCACAGCAAGTTAATTCATCGCAAATTACAATACTGCAATCTATCAAATTACCCAGAAAAAATGTGGGTAACATTCTCCTAGGACTCTAACTACCTCTGTCAAGATCTTTAACACAACCACATTCTTGGTAATGTCAATGTGACTTCATCATAGAAATGGATAAAAATCAACATCCCTTTAAATAACATGGGAAACAAGACAAAGTGTCGGTGATCCGCGCTGCTGGAAAGAAGACCAGAATCCAAGAAGTCTGGTGCAATGGTGTTGATTTATTTCGACGTGTTTCTGAGCAGTCTTTGCCCCTTCCTCAGGAATTATCAAGAGCATATGATTCATTCGGCATTTTATACATGCAAAGAGTGCCAAAACAAATTTGATATGTCATCATGACGTAGAAAACAGACACATCAAGTTTGTTTTGGCACTCTTTGCATGTATAAAATGCCGAATGAATCATATGTGCTTGATAACCCTGAGGAAGGAGCAGAGACTGCTCCAAAACATGTCGGATAAAACAGCACCATTGCACCAGACTTCTTGGGTTCTGGTCTTCTTTCCAGCAGCATGGATCACCGACACATCATCCTGTTTTCCAGTTGTTTGCCTCGTTGCACGTGGAGGTGTGGATCCAGCAGCAGCTGTACAAGCGCATATACTGGTTGTTGGTCTACACAACCAGACCAAGTGAGCAATTTTCATAGGGCATCTGCCCATCTCTGCTAAGAGATAAGACCCTATGCACATTTTGGCTCATATTTCTAGGAACTTTAAATAACATAACACACTGACAAACTTTTAATTTTTTCATTATTATTAAAAAATGGTTCATGATGTATTGCTCTAAGTCATTTCTGATCAGGTAAACTGTTCTGAACATAACACTGATTTAAAGTGATAGTGTCTCTATCAGAGGAAACATAGTCCTGATGTGACTTAAACGTGTCATTCACAATGAGCCATATGTTTCCTAACTAGCTATGTGCGAACCTTTTGAAATGTGGGTTCGGATACTGCAGCTAAACATTTTGGCACACTACTGATGCTGATAGCAGTTCTCACATTCTTTATGATAAGATTTTTTTTTCTTTTACCCTATCCCATCAATTGACACTTTCTCTTTTACCATACAGTTAATGCACACTATAATTAACTTCTGACAAACCTCAATTATTATACAGGTTGTAGCAATAAATGCTATAAAAAGCATATACAAAAAAATAAAATGTGACAGCAGGTACAGTTTAGGTGTGGCATGTACGGTAATCCTATGGAACTAATAAAACAGGTTTAGAAAACTACTGTAGGCACATGCATATTTACTTTTTAAAAAAAATATGTATTTTTTTTAAATGTAACCCAATTCCTTAGAATAACATAATAGGAAATGATAAATAATTACTAACCCCAAAAAGTCATAGTTACATTTCTGGGTTTTCTGGACTAGAAAGAAAAATACTATCTCACCTTTTACCAAAAGAAATGCACAATATATGAAAATCTCAATACAGTTGCTGCTTGTTACTAGCAAAAAAACATGGTGCTGGTTTGCTGCTTTCTAGTGCATGAAGAATGAAGAAAAATAGTAACATTGTAGTTCTCTAGCTGCAGAAAAGATGCCAGCTACACTATAATTACTTATCAGTCACATTAAGTCAGGCACTGCTGCTGGCAATTCTACTATCTCTTCCTGCCCCTGTGAATGTAATCCCTATATTATTCACAAACTGCTACAAAAATCTTTACTGCTGCAGGTGTACAACACATAACCATCTGGAATATTTGTCCAATACTCTTCATCTCTGTTATTGAACTTTTAGTTCTGGCACCCTCTCACTAGTCTAAATCATCCTAAAAAGGCTATTGCATTCCCTGCCTTGGCTTTTATATAGGCTAACGATAGTATCTCCTGATTGGCTACACTGTACCATGTGATTTGATAGCCCTCTCACTTGCACCTGAGGTCATGTGGACCTTTTATAAATAGTTTGAATTGACTGGCGACAACTATACGTGAAAGGTGCCAGCTAGAAAAAAACATATATGAAGAGATCTGCTGCACACTGACACTAAATGAAAATGAACTAGCATGCTGGCAAGGCTATGTGTAAAGCTAATGCAAGTGTGAATGGGGCAAACAGGCATAGCAGAAACAAATAGAGAACTTAGCTGATGCACTGGCCAAAGCATGTGAGCTTGATGACCAATGTCAAGGTGTTCTCATTTTATCAGGTCCTAACACAATGCCTCTGCTATGCCTGTTTGCCCCATTCACACTAGCATTAGCTTTACACATAGCCTTGCCATTGCATTCATTAGCCAGCATGCTAGTTCATTTTCATTTAGTGTCAGTGTGCAGCAGATCTCTTCATATATAGTTTTTTCTAGCTAGCACCTTTCACGTATAGGTGTCGCCATTCGATTCTATTAGTATCGCTATTGCACCCTCCCCTGCCCCATAGCCATGTTAGAACCTCCATTTTATTGTAACCCAGGTCCTAGACACACCCTTAAAAGCAGATTTTAATAGCACCTAGTGGCATATAATTCCCATACATGCAATTCACACTGCATGCAGAGGCATAAGGTTAGGACCTGATAAAATGAGAACACCTTGTCATTGGTTATCGGGCTTACATGCTTTGTACAGTGCATTAGCTAAATTCTCTATTTTTTTCTTTGTAATCTTAAGCAGTTTCTTCTATGCCTGTTTGCCCCATTCACACTTGCATTAGCTTTACACATAGCCTTGCCATTGCTTCATTAGCCAGTATGCTAGTTTATTTTAGTTTAGTGTCATATGTGAACCTTTTATGACTGATGCAATCTTCTGCAATGTATACAATGGTGGCAAATGTTATTTTGTAAATCAAATTTTAAATTGTTTGAATTAGCTGGGACCTGCATATGTCATAAAATTCTACATTATTTCTATCCAAATCAATTCAATTCTCTCATCTTTTTCTTCTGCATATTTTCTTAACACACCAAATCCCATTATCAATGTGCAGAGGGAGAATGTGGATACATTTAAAAAAACTTGTATCAGAGGTGGTGTCTTTATGTCCACTCTGGTATAAGTAAAGACTACTTCCTGATACTCAGATTATGACTAATAATCTGACTGGTTTCTCTAGAATACTTTCCTACTTTTTTATTCATTTGATTCACAGTAGGGGAATATCTTCCAAAACTTACTGAAAGAAATAGCTGAGAATCTGCAAAGTAAACTATCACCTCTTTTCTTTCAAGTCTTTAAAAATGACAAGTTGACTCTGATTGGATGCCATGGGCAATATATTCATTATTTTCAGCTTTGTTCTCCCTTATTGTTTTATCTCTGACTTCAACTCTTTACAGGATAATTTGACAGTCTTCATATAGAGTGAACTGCTCATTTATCAAAGCTACAAATAAATGTTAAATGATTGCCCATTAATAATAATACTATGTAGCTTTATACTTCAATGGAAATCTGTCAAAGGGTTTTTGCTATGTTAACTGAGAACAGCATGATGTAAAATGAAAAAAATAAATAAATAAAAATCAACTGAGCCTCTCTTATCAGGGTCTGTGACATTGTTTACTTAAACTAATGGTTTTATTACTCTATGATTAACATCACAGGATTATAAAGTCACGCCCCCGCTGTGATAGACACCTCACACTGAATCTAAATCCCTATTGAGAGCCTGGTGTAGGTGGGTGGCGGCTTTCTCAGCTCTGCTATGCTTCTGAAACAAAATGCTTCACACAGTTATCTATGTGATACATCATTGGATTCAGTGTTTCTTTGCCTTCATTATGCTTGCATTATTTGCTGTCAGATGAGGTAGCAAAAACTTGCTGACAGATTCTCTTCAACTCTTTACTAGTTAATGTTATGGTAACCTCTGGGATATATTAATTTGCATCAGTTTGGTTGTAATAATGAATAAGACAGTTACCAGGGGCGGACCTTCAGCTTCAGCTGCACCAGGGCCCCGACTGGCTAGGGGGCCCCTCAAGCCTGCAGGGGGGCCCCTAGCTGACCCCCATGACCCCGTGTCAGAGGAGAGGGGGTTAACTGAGGGAAGCTTCCTGCTTCCCTTTGCTGATCCCGCCCCTCCTCTGCTCTTCCGCCCCGACTCCCAGGACTGCGTGGCCCGGCGCAGGTGGGCTGCACCTATAGCACAACCCCCCCCTGCTCCTAGCCGTCATAAGGTGGCACAAGGTCCGCCACTGACAGTTACAAAAGTTTCAATCTTAGGTGACTATGCCATTTTAACGAAAATATAGAGTATTTTTCCTACTGTCATGAATATTATGGGAGAACAACATTAAACAAATAATGGACATGGGAGGTCAAACTGAAAATGTATAATTACTCTCATGTATGTAAACTGTCGTATTTTTTGGACTGTTAGATGCACTATAAAACGCACCCAGGTTTTAGAGGAGGAAATCAGGGAAGATGCAAAATTAATAAAAAAAAGTGGTTAAATTGCAGTTTTAATGGGGGGGGGGTGGCTCTGCTGCTGACACATATGAGAGTAATGTACCCATCCTGGGCCCCTTCCAAGTAACATATGTCCCCTATCCTGGATAGGGCTCCCCATCGTGGTATATAATCCCTGAAGTCTAAAATGTTCATTAGATGAATGAGATAAAATATCTACTCTGAAAATACAGTGACCTAAGGATAGGCAACATAATTTAATTACTTGCATGTTTTAGTAACACATTTAAAGCCATTTAGCTGATGTTTAAAAATATATGTTGCAGAGAGTATAGTAATTAGTCAGATGTATTACTTTATATTAAACTCATCTACAAAATGTGTCTAGTTTGGCACGGCTCAATGCTTTTTGTAGAGCATTGCATACACAAATTAGAACGCACAAACTCCCTGCTAAGATGAAAACATGCAAAGATGGGAGACAATTATAATTGTCTGGTGAATATTATGGTTTGCAGAAACATTAGTGTTATGTTTATCAAACCAGACAATATCAGTGGAATTGGTTGAAAAAGCCAATGTGCACTGGGTATCAAAAAGAGAGGAAACCACCTCTAATAAATTCAAGAAAAGACTATGATTTATTTTGCTAAGGTGTAGAGACATGTTGCATTTCGGCTTCACTGTATATATATATATATATATATATATATATATATATATATATATATATATATATACATATGCGTTTTTGGACTTAGAATAAAAAGTGTCCAAAATGTTCCCAAAAACGGATTTAAGGCAAAAATGGATGGTGTGTGTGAACGTGGTCAATGTTGAGTAAACCTGTTCAGGTTCGGAGTTCAAGTGCATTATGTTTCCAAAGCACTGGAGCATCACTGTGGTCAGGTACAGTTTGTGCTTGACCCAGTGTGAGCCGCGTGTAGTGTTTGATCAGCTTGCATTGGGCTTAAAAGCACAGTTTTTGGGTGCAGTATATGTCCAAAATCATTTTGAAATAAAGAACTCGGCCCTCCCACCCCCGGATAGGTTATACTTATGGCTGGCAGTTTGTGGATGGACAGCTTAACTGCCAGTTAGTAACTTCCATTGAGGTTCAGGTCAAGTTCGGGGTCACGAACAGTGTGCTAAAACGTTCAGCTGGCCTTCCCGAACCTGAACTTCAAAAGGTTCGCTCATCTCATCTCAACTCTTTACATCTATCAGTATATTGGCTTACAGGTGGTTCATGAATATTGAACACAAAAACAGTGTATTATAGTACCAACAAATGAGACTTTGACATATCCATATGCTGAAAAAAAACTAATTTGTATTTCATACATTTTCATTATACTTTGAGCTCATACAACATAAAGAATTTGCAGTATACTTGTGATGAAATCCACCTATTTGAAGAGCTTCAAACCTTTTGTGTGTGAACTAACCCCTAATTAGAAAATTATTTAGTAGAAATGTAGCAGATTGTATGATTCAAACTAACAACAGCTATAATATAAAACATTTTTATTTTACAAATTTGCCTTCATTTCCTATCTGACTATCAGTAGAAGGTGGGAAGATTAACCCTCTCTACAAAACACAGTCCATGACTAGTGTAAAAACTACAATAGTTAAGCTTATTATAGGAAAACATCAGTTGTTGAAGTTTGCAGGCACAAAGCATTATGATGTCCATTGCACATTGTTATAATCATGACCTGTGTAACTATGCCCTGTAGGGGTGCGTTTGCACAGAAGAATATTGGTGTGGATATTTAGAGACATATATCGTTTTGAACACTTCAGTGCATACAGACCTTTCAGAAAAGGCATAGCAAATTGTGTAGAATATGCAGAGAAATCCCTGCTCTGGCTGCAAAAGACGATGGAACTTCAATCAGTGTTTATAGTAAAGTAGTAGTTTTTAAACACTAATGCAGCCCCTCACCAGGTCCCCATAATGTAGATACATGCTTACAATAATTTTTAACACATTTACATACATTAACATAGGGCACAAGCCCTGTTACTGAGGTGGGGTCGGGCAGTTGGTCAATTTAGTGCAGGAAAATCCACAGCAAGAATTGACGTGCTGCAGATGTTTCCACACGAAAATACACAGCATATCTCCTGCATATCCTGCTTATTTTAGAGGCAGAATAGCGGGGCACCGATCACTCAAGATCCAAAGCAGCAGTATCAGCAGTGTCAACTGCAGCAGAACCGGGGGTGCACAATCTTGTAACAGCCTGAGAGGTAAAATCACATTGAAGAAAGAGGCACTCACCCAGTGATAGTTGTTCCTCAATGGACGACTTTAATCAGCATTATGGTACAGGGTGCTGGGGAGGGGGTGTTGGAGGTGCAGACCTCCAACATCCTCTCCCCAGCACCCTGTACCATAATGCTGATTAAAGTCGTCCATTGAGGAATAACTATCACAGGTTGAGTGCCTCATTCTTCAATGTGATCCTGCATATTTTAGTGGCATCGTGCAGACAGGAATTAGCAAAAGCCATAGGCTTTGCTGGTAAAACACGCTGCTGGAGGTTTGGTGCAGATCTGCTGCGTACACACAGCGTATCTGCACCAAACACATGGCAGAATATGCATCGCGCAAACAGGCCCTAAGGCTAGGGTCACAGCTGCTTGTGCCATATGTTCAGGGGCTTTTTTTCAGCCTTAGCGCAGTGTTACCGGATAGGTAGCACTGCGTTAACGCTGTCTATGCATTTTTTTGGCAGACGGGAGCCGAGCGCATTGCAAGCGCCGGCTTCTCCCTGCCAGAGATTCAGATCCCGTGCTTTTTCCAAGCACGTCAAATGAAGCGGGGCCCTGTACAGTTTCCCAAGCCACAGCATGTCTATTTATGCATGCGGACATGAGTGTTCTCAGAGGAAAAACACAAAAAAAAAATCCACCGATTGTGAACAAGTAGGCTGTCTTCTCCTGCAGAAAACACTAACGTCTCCCAAAAGGATCTCCTGATCATGGGTACTTAGTCTGAGAAGTGTATGCAATCTGAGTAGCAGGTGAAAGTAAAACTTTTGCTCCGGGACGCAGCAGATCAGCATAGATAAATGTATAATGTGCTTAATATATATTACCAGTGAAAAATTTGAAGGAACACACCTGTTCATGCAATGTTTCTTTCTCTCTTTCTTTCTTTCTTTCTTTCTTTCTTTCTTTCTTTCTTTCTTTCTTTCTTTCTTTCTTTCTTTCTTTTCTTTCCTTCTTTTTATTATATTATTTGTTTTTATTGGAATGTGGACTTTGTAGGCTACATTCAGACACAACGTTTTTGATGCGTTTTTTGAGGATCCATTTTCAGCTGCTGGATCAGCTTTTCAAAAAAATGCATCAAAAAACAGATGATCCAATTTTGATGCGTTTTAGACTATTGCTTTGTTTTAAACCCATAGACAATGATTTCAATGGAAAAACTGGATTAGAAAAATGCCACACATATCGACATGCTCATTCTTTTTGAGGATCCGTTTTTGAACCAAAAAACGCACCACTGCAAAAGGTTTTGTGTGAATGACAAATCTTCAAAACTCATTGACTTTGCTGGGAAGCTCAGAAATTGATGCATTTCACTGAACTGTCACTGCAAAAATGGATGCTCAACAAACGCATCAAAAACATACAGTGTAAATGTAGATGTAGAATCAACCTGAAAGAGGCAAAACCTCAAAAGAAGAAATATGGAAACAAGGAAAAGGTATTTAAGAAGAAAATACTTTGAAGACAAACCCAAATAGAAAATCTATACACACATATAAAACAAGAGCAGAGAAAGTGTTAGGCTGCTTCACACCACGTTTTTGCCCTGTCAGGTTCTGTCCAGTGTATTGTGGGTAGCACCAGACCGAACCTGACAGTCTCGGACAGAAGAGAACTGGAGGGCATATTTTCTATTGGATCTGGTGCGATCCGGCGCCATAGACTCCAATGTCAGGGGGTGCCGGATCTTGCCCGATCCGGGAGGATCTGGGTGGATCTGATTTTGGTAGTTCTTTGCCCCGGACACAAAAATGCTGCAAGCTGCAATTTTGTGTCTGGGGAAAAAATTAATTCTGACGAAACCACTCGGACAGATGGAAACCGGATGGCAAAACACTGCCATCCGGCCCCATAGGAATACTATGGAGCCAAAATTGGATCCGGGATTGTTCGGTTCACACCGGACTGCCCCGGATCACACAAACCATGGTGTGAAGCCAGCCTTACATACAAAGCAAAAACAATATACAAAGTTACAGCTTCAAAAAGTAATCTTAGTAGAAACAATTAGCTACACATAAAAATATACACAAATACATATTAAAATATGGGAGTGAAGGGAGCAAACATGAAGCAAGTTTCATATAATGAATGGAAGTAAATAGTACAATGCATTGCATACAAACAGGTGATTGAAAGTACTTAAATGATCTAGTGGGCCACTAATATTTGAATGAAACTTTCCAAAAATAAGTACCACTAAAGGTATAAATAAAATAATGCACCAACATATGTAAAAAAATAAAAATGCAAAAGCATACAGCTATATGGTAACTGAAACACTGACCTAATTATGAATAGCAGAAAGACCTGTTCTATCTGATCCCACTCCAATGAACATTTGGCTTGGTGCTTCCTCAGGGAAATGGAAGCAAGAAGTAAAGAAACACATGAAACAAAGTAGAATATGTGTTAAACCTTTCACTCTAATAGCAGTTTTACACTCCCTTGCTGTTCTTTCAAGCAGTTTCTTCAAGTAGTTATCTGGATTGGCTTCCAATGCCTTGGCAAGAGTTTATTTGTAGAATCACTGTTTCAATTAAACTGTTTGCACTCATTAGGTGTGTTTTTCATAGACTGCATTGGTACACTGCTAAGTAAAGTTCTGAATCCTATTCCTCAACTGTTTTAAGCCAGAATATGGCATGAATGTACCCAACTAAAAGAAATTATATTCGATTATACATTTAAGACAGGAAGGTCAGTCAAATTGGAAAATTGCTAGAACCTTGAAGGTATCCTCAAGTGCAGTCATGAAAACCACCAATAACTATGAGGAAGTTGGCTCCTATGTGGAATACCTAAGGAAAGGAAGACCAATAATTACCTCTACTGCAGCTGATAAGTTTTTAAAAGCCATCAGAATTAGATTGATAGCATGTGAGGTAGAAGACCTGAAACATGAAGAGATTTCTTTGAGCCAAGTAACACAATAATTGGACATTTGACCATTTGAAATCAGCACTCACTCTGGCCAAATGAGTGCTTTCAATCTGAGGCAGGGAATTGGTGAGTGTGCAAATTGAGGGAGGCATAATGGTGCACCAAACCATTGCCACTCCAAAGATGCACCAAAGCCCCTCATTTTCATGTGTGATATAAATAGTTTTCAAACTAATTATAACAATGAAATATATACTGCTAATATGAATTTTATATGGCATAAATCCTTTACTTAATTTAGATAAGTTAGCATTTTGGGGGGAACAGACTACTTTTAGCTTGAGAGTTGCCATTCTGAAAATTCCTCTGCTAGGACTACAGTTTTGCATATATCTGAGCATCTGATTTAAATGATATTGCCATGAGTCATTGAGATGGTGATCCAAGAATTTCTCACTTGGTGGCACCTTTACTGCTATATGTCAAATTTTTTGATGGTCTTAAATGAAAAAAGTCACGATATCAACAGAGGGGTAAAAGTCCTGACACCACTTAACTCTGCACAGGGTCCTTGGAGCACACAGATAGTGGCTGATTTCCACTTGGGATATAAATCAAAGAAATGTCAGACTCCAAACCAGGTCTTCAGAACATCAAAGTTTCTTTATTCGGTTCCCATTAAAACATCACAAAATGCACCAAGTAGGCTTGACGGCATGGTTTATGGTGTATTTTGTGATGTTTTAATGGGAACCGAATAAAGAAACTTTGATGTTCTGAAGACCTGGTTTGGAGTCTGGAATTTCTTCAATTTGATTTTGGTAGTGTGTTGATCCAAATTTCAGATTTTTGACATGAGCCACGTCTTTATGAGATGCAAAAGAGGTAACCAGATGGTTTCTACATGTGTGGTGAATACCACACAGTATAGAGAGCGAGGTGTGAGGATGTTGGGGTGATTTGCAGGTTACACAGTTGGTGATAAATTCCAAATACAAGGTAAACCTACACAGCATTGCTAAGCACAGCATTATGCACAAACATGCTATTCTATCTGGATACCATCATTTATGTTGCTGCAGGATTATGATCCAATAGACACTTCCAGGTTATCAAAGGACTATGTTAACAAGAAGGAAGAGGTTGGAGTGATGCATCAGATTATATGACCTTCATAATCACCTGACCTCAAATGAGATGTTTTGGGATGAGTTGGAACACAGAGTAAAGGCAAACAAACCAACAAGGGCTCATCCGTTCTGGTAATTCCATCGAGACTGTTGGAAAGCCATTCCAGATGACTACCTGATGAGTCTACTTGAGAGAATGCCAACAGGGTGTAAAGTTGTCACAAGACATGTTTCTTTACCCATTATTTCTATTTGTCTTCCTTTGTGGCTTTGCTGATTTCAATCTGTGTCTACAATGTGCATATTCCAACCAAGAAACAAAGAAAATCATTGCATTAAAAGGTGAGTTCAAACTTTTGACTGGTAATGTACATCACTCAACCATTGGATTAAAACAGCTGCCAGTAAATGTAATTGATTGGTCTACAATAAATTACATTATGCCTAGTAATTTGTGGAATAAATTAGGCAGGAAATGCATGGTAATTTTGGAAGTTGATGTGTTAGGAGCAGGAAAAATAGGCAAGTGTAAAGATCTAAATAAATTTGATAAAGTTAAGGTGACTCAACAGGATCATTGATGTCCAAAATTAATGCATGCAGTAAGACATCAAGGCCAGCAAGTCTTAATCAATTGTACAAAAGAGATATTGTAGTTTAACTCTAGAAAAAGTTAGTATTGATTATTAAATACATTTTTCAGAACACAGTGCATCATAGCTTGCCGCTAATAGGGCAGCTCATCTAAAGTGTGGTAAAATAATCTAAAACGAGAAGGTCACCTTAAAAAATTATTGTGGTGCAATAGAGGAAGGTCTGATGATTCTTGCTTTCATGTACATCATGTGGATGGCTGGGTCCATATGTATTGGTTACCTGCTGAGGAGATAGTGTAAACAGGATTCAAGAATGCAACAGCGCAGTAAAGACAACTCAGTGATCACTGTCAAAGGGTATTTATTTTTAAGAAATAGTTAGCTGTGATAAGGGACACTCAGGAATCAGTACAGATGACTATAAGAATGCCGTCTCTCACTTACTTCTTTGAAGTTGCTGTGCACAGCTGCAACTCTCTTCTCCTTCGGATTTAACCACGCTCCAGGCTGGAGCTCAAATGGACACCGCCGTCACACCGCCTTGCTGCTCCTGGTCATGTGTGGTGCACATCCGGTCACAAGGTCATTGCTTAGCAACGGGTATATACAGAGGCGGCAGCACTCACCAATCTTCAAGTCGATTCTTTATTGTACAAACAGCATAAGAGGCGATCATCAGAGTTGTTTACAGGGGATACAGGGGGGATGATGGGATGTCCTTGAGGGACATCCCATCCTCTCCCCTGTATCCCCTGTAAACACCTCTGATGATCGACTTTTATGCTGTTTGTACATAAAAGAATCGACTTGAAGATTCGTGAGTGCTGCCGCCTCTGTATATACCCGTTGCTAAGACTATAAGAATGCAAATCACTACACAGTCAATAATATATAAAATATAAATGCAATATTTTTACATTCAATTCTTAAGACACCTAGATAGTAGATGTTACTTAGCAATTAACTTAATCTCAGTCTCTCTATCTGGTACTCTTCAATGTCACCCCAACTTGTCACAACTTCCCCTTGTATAAATAATTAAATATATTAATAGATAATGCAACATACAGGGCCTAACAGGGATAAGGTGCAGCCCGCTTAGCCATGAATTCAATTCAAGTTAGCAACATTCCTTAATTAGTACCATATATCTGGACAGGAAGCAACGGTCCGGCTCACTTGGAGCTTCTCCTAAAGGTGATATGCAGCCTTCTGTATTCAGTAGTCAGAGTTCGGTCATTTGGTCTTTGGTGCTGTACCTTTGGCGACTGGTCTTAGGTGCTTGACCTTCAGTGTCTGGTCTTCAGGGCTTGACCTGCTGACTGACCTTTGGTGTTTGGTCTTCAGTGTTCAACCTGCGGAGAATGATTTTCCTCTGGGACCAGTATGACTCAGGTCTTCCCTAAAATCAGATTACTCTCAAATACTTCTACTTCAGTGGTGGCCATGACCTCGCACTGCTGTTCCCATGTCTGCTTCCCATCAAGACTTAGCTCTTACTTTTCCCCTCTCTTACCTTTACAGCCTTTTGTATTTAGTAAGTGTGCAACAGCTTTCATCTGACCCAGCATCCCCATCAAACTCTTCCTTCGAGGAAACACACACTCTAATCTTTAGTTCTGACCTGCCTAGCCCAACCAGCAGATAGCAGTATTAACTTGCCTTGCAAGTACTGTGGTATGTTAGCTGAGTGCATCTTCTGCTCATCATCCTCTTACAATAGCACTAAAATTCACACTATTTCACTGCAATATCTGGAAGCCAAGTCAGCAAGTGCAGTGAGTAATGCTCTGGAAAATGTTTTTTAAAAAACTTTGATTTTTGTACTCATTATGTGGATTTCACTTTGACACATACCACTTAACTAAACATTGTTCCAGATTAATTATACCCTTTCATTACTTCTGTATTTCTTAATAGTAATAACTTCTTTCGATAGGATAATGCGTGCTTCCACATCGCACATAATTATTTAGGTGTGGTGTCAGATGAAACTTTACTTTCAACAAACTTTGCATAACTCATAATCTTTGTAATAAATGCTATCAAACAAATCGGCTTCAGTTCTACATTTCAGATATCTTATTTTCCTCCGCTGCCTACTTAACTTATCATCCACTTTGATAGAAGTTGCTCAAATCCATCTTTCTCAGACAGCACAGACTTATGTAGTGTCATGTTGTAGAGTGATAGTTGTTGGAGAGGTTTTGATTCCTGAATGGCTTGGCACACTATATGAAATACACAGTCCTGGAATGGTGTGGGGACTTGTGAGGTGTGGGTAATGCATTCATGGAGGGCCACATGTCGCTATTGACTTTGGATGGTAAGGACTGGATGATGACCCATACAAACCCGGAGACCATCAGTTTATTTCAATCTATAACACATTCTTAATAGTTCTCTACCATCAACTTTATACATGATAGCAAGCACATAACTTCCAGCATGTTTCAGTTGTACACAGCATGTTTAAGCACACTTTAATATCCACCTGGGTTGTTTTCATCCTCACTTGTCCTGTAAGTTCCATTATAACCCAGCCTTGCATCACAGTCTAATCTGTGACAGTCCCTTTCCCTGTCCGCAGTTTTACATCTATTCTCCTCTTAAAGGAGGGGGTACTGCCAGAGTAGAGTCTTGTGCTCTCAGATACTTATGAATCCACGTCTATTCTCCTCATAAAGGAGTGAGTAAGGGATTTGCCAGTAGGGCCAGAGCAGAGCCTTGGGCTTTCAGACACTAAAGGAAACTCCACCCGAAAAGTCTACTAAGTTCACAAACTAGCCCATTTCAGCCAGAAGGCTCTGGTACCACTCCATTAGACGGTCAGTATCCAGACTAAAGGTTGTCTTTCACTCTGTGTTTTGATCAAAACCTCAAGATAACAATATCTCAAATCTGGTCTCCTCTCTCCTTCTTTTACCACAGGTCACCCACTGTATGTGGCCTTGCTGTACTCCGAAGGACTGCTCTAGCTGCAAACTAAGTCCTGTCTGACCTTCTAATGTGAAAGCAACCAGTCCACCTCCTTATAATTAGACATAATTTCACACAAATCCCTTAAAATGGTCTAGAAAAAATTGTTGACATCTTTCAAAAATTTTGAGTAAAAAATGTTGTTATAAGTATATGATTCTAGTTCAAACTCAAGTAACCAATGTGGGCAATATGAAAATCAAACGTGAATCCAGAGGAAAGGGAGAGAAGTAGACTGAATCTTTGCATTGTCTGTGTGTGTCACACTAAGCACGGAGAACAGAAAGACAAGAGAGCTGTCTGAGGACTTGATAACCAAAATTGTTGAAAAATATCAACAATCTCAAAGTTACAAGTCAATTTCAAGAGATCTTGATGTTCCTTTGTCCAAGTAGCACAACATAAGAAATTTACAAACCCTGGTACTGTAGCAAATCTCCCTGGATGTAAATGGTAGAGAAAAACTGATTAAATGTTGCAAAGCAGGATAGTCCGCATGGTGGCTAAGCTGCCCCAATCAAGGTTGAAGGAAATTCAAGCTGCTCTGCTTGCTCAGGGTGTATCCGTGTTAATGCAAACTATTTGAAGACATTTGAATGAAATGAAACACTATGGCAGGAGGCCCAGGTGTTTGCCAAAAATGTTTGTGAGTAAGCCAAAACCCTTCTGGGAAAGCGTCTTGTGGACAGATGTAACTAGGGTAGAGCTTTTTGGTAAAGCACATCATTCTACTGAAAAGAGATTGAGGCCTACAAAGAAAAAACACAGTAACTACAGTCAAATATGGTAAAGGTTCAAAGATAGGTGTTGAGGTTGTTTTGCTGGCACCGTGTTCCTTAACTTTGTGCAAGGCACCATTAAATCTGAATATTATCAAAGTACTTTGGGCTGCAATATACTGCCCAATGTCTGAAAGCTGGGTTTGTGTCCAAAGACTTCAAACATACTTAATAAAAAACACAGAAATAGATGCAAACAAGGCGCTGGAAAGCGCTGAAGTGGCTAGCAATTATTTCAGATCTAAATCTCATTGGCCTCCTGGGGATAGATCTTAAAATTGCTCCTGAAAGAAGGTACCATTCAAATATGAGATACCTGGAGCACTTTCCAAAAGAAAAGTGGCTCATTTTAGGGGTTTTCCCATGAAATTATGTGTAATTGCAATATGTTTCTGGGAGAAATGCTTTATTTTCTGGAACAATTTCAAAGATACCAACTGTTTTGGCCATGACTGTAACAACCTTGTGTCTTGTTGCTCTCAGTCTTACCATGGTGTATGACCAGAGACATAAAACTGTCTTTCAGAACTTCACCTTTGTAACAGAGTTTAGCTGTTCCTCACACAGTTTAAAGCTTCTTACTCTCACGATTCATCCTCTCAATGTCTATTTCACACAGTAAGTGACAGTTTTGCTGCTTTATGAAATTAGGGCTGTGATGAGCAGTCAGTTTGGTGAGTGAAAGCCCAGCCATTCAATCTAGTGCATGGGTGTGTGGAGCTGTTGGTGTGCTGCTTGAGATCTCAACAATCCTATACACTGTGTGCAGAATCATTAGGCAAATGAGTATTTTGATCACATGATACTTTTTATAGATGTTGTCCTACTCCAAGCTGTATAGGCTTGAGAGCCAACTACCGATTAAGTAAATCAGGTCATGTGCATCTCTGTAGTGAGGAGGGTGTAATAACATCAACACTCTATATAAGGTGTGCGTTATTATTAAGCAAATGCCTTTCCTCAGGCAGAATGGGTCAGAAGAGAGATTTGACGGGCTCTGAAAAGTCCAAAATTGTGAGATGTCTTGCAGAGGGATACAGCAGTGTTGAAATTGCCAAACTTTTGAAGCGTGATCACCGAACAATCAAGCATTTCATGGCAAATAGCCAACAGGGTCGAAAGAAGCAAGTTGGGCAAAAAAGGTGCAAAATAACTGCCCATGAATTGAAGAAAATCAAGTGTGATGCTGCCAAGATGCCATTTGCCACCAGTTTTGCCATATTTCAGAGCTGCAACGTTACTGGAGTATCAAAAAGCGCAAGGTGTGCTATACTCAGGGACATGGCCAAGGTAAGGAAGGCTGAAAAACGACCACCATTATCCAAGAAACATAAGATAAAACGTCAAGACTGGGCCAAGAAATATCTTAAGACTGATTTTTCCAAGGCCTTATGGACTGATGTATCGTTCAAGAAAAACATGATTTTCATGCAGGACAATGCTCCATCACATGCATCCAACTACTCCACAGCGTGGCTGGCCAGTAAAGGTCTAAAAGAAGAAAAAATAATGACATGGCCCCCTTGTTCACCTGATCTGAACCCCATAGAGATCTTGTGGTCCCTCCTAAAATGTGAGGCTTACAGGGAGGGAAAACAGTACACCTCTCGGAATAGTGTCTGGGAGGCTGTGGTGGCTGCTGCATGCAATGTTGATCGTAAACAGATCAAGCGACTATAACTAAATTCCAGTGATACTCCTCTGATAAGGATAATGGAGAAGAAATAAAGATAGCTGTCGAATATCACTACTAGGAGAAGAAGAACCAACCCATTAATAGATCCTAACGTTGTAGTGGATACTGAATAACAAGCTGTTTACAAGAGTTGTGAATACTAATCATAGGATTATTTTACGTTTTAATTTTTAATTATTGATATATCTGCTTTTACATAGATTGTTTATAGAGATTTTAGTTTTTTGCTATAATTAGTATAGAATAATAAAGATATAAGTAAGCATCTAAATTACATAAGTTGTAATTATACAGATAATTTTTAATAAATATCCCCTGTAAGGGTAAAGAAAGTGGAAGGAACAGTTTTATTTATTTAATATTTTAAGAGCTAGCGCATAGTCTCACAAATAGATAATAACTGACAGAATCTATGGATGGAAGGCTGTTGAGTGTCATCATAAAGAAAGGAGGCTATATTGGTCCCTAATTTTGGGGGGTTTTGTTTTTGCATGTCAGAAATGTTTTTCTAAATTTTTAGTTATATTAGTTTACCAGGTGAAAATAAACAAGTGAAATGGGAATATATTTGATTTTTATTACGTTGCCTAATAATTCTGCACAGTAATAGTTACCTGCACAAACAGATATCCTCCTAAGATAGCCAAATCTAAAAAAAAAACCTCTCCAACTTCCAAAAATATTAAGCTTTGATATTTATGAGTCTTTTGGGTTGATTAGGAACATAGTTGTTGATAAATAATAAAAATAATCCTGTAAAATACAACTTGCCTAATAATTCTGCACACAGTGTAGAATAAATGATTCCCAGCAATTTGATTAAATAGGGTTTGTTATAGTTATCCTTAGAGATGCATGTCAAAATCCAAGGAGTCCATCTTGGATGGAATGGAACCAAAAATTGAAAAAACGACAGCGCCTCATGAGTTGATATTGATGTCAAAGCTTCATCTGCTTGAGAAAGATCTTGATAGATCAAAACGTCGCATGGGTGGCAGAATAAAGGTGAAGCTTTGACATCAATACCAACTCGTGAGGCGCTGTCCTTTTTTCAATTTATTATCTCAACCATCCTATCTGGGCATGGCAATTGCTGTATTTCTTCAGGTGCTTTCTGTGCTGAGTGATTACCCAGCTATTTAGCTAAGCAGCCATCTCCAGAGCACTGCAAGTCATAAGAATTTGCTCGTTGCTGCATGTTGGCATCATTTATCTGTGCTTTGTGTTTAGATCTATTGCTTCAAGAGCTTGCACCTCCTCTGACCATCTGTATGCCTTGCCCCTTTGCTTTGATCTGCTATCTTCTAGGTATTCCGACTCTGAAAAGCGACTTGACTACGCCTTTGTATCTCCATTTAGTTTACGATGTGCTCTATTGGATTCTATACCCTAGAACGCTTGACTACCCTTACTCACGGCTTGTCTCTGAGTATTAACTAGGGACACACCCACACAGCGGTTTCTGTTTTAGACAATGACTGTATTTCTTTCTACAAATGAAAATGATGATCAATATCGCCTCTTTGATATCATTGCTTACTCAAACACCTAAGGGTACCTTTACACGCGGCTACATTTCTAGGGTGGCTACAGGTAACTTACTGGTTGCAGTGAAATCATGGAGACAAGGTTCTATCTTGTTGCTGTGTACAAATGGAATAATCTCTCCATGATTTCACTGCAACCAGTAAGTTACCTGTAGCAAACCCTAGAAATGTAGCCGCGTGTAAAGGTACCCTAACTATAACACTACAAGTTTCTAACTTCATGTAAATGTATCTAGAAGAAATTATGCTTTTTCTTAAGGTAAAAGGTGGTCACACCAAATACTGACTTGATTTAGATTTCTCTTTTATTTATTTACTTTGCATTTTGTTAATTGATATTAATATAATTGATGAAGTTCCTATTTTTTAAAGCATTCTTACTTGGCAGTAAATGTATTCACCTGTCTAATACATATGCACAGTAATGTATATGTACATTTTTGTACAGAAAAAATACCTTACAAAGATAATATGAGAAAATAACTCCTGTGAATGCTGTTATCAGCATAATCTTTGTTGTAATACCAATAGTCGGGCTATAAATGTACTGTGCTACTCGTGAAAATAGTAAATTACTCCAACCATAAGAATTACTCAATGTATTGGGATTAGTGTGTAACATTAGCAAACATCACCGTCTACGGTTAATTCAGTAGTTTATTAAACAACATGATGAACTTTCCTGTTGCCTGCTGCATTAGAGTGAGAACTGATGAAGAATTATTTTCCACTGCTTTCAACCTATGCCATTGGGTACATTTCATTCTAGAAATGTGTCACATTATGATCATTGATCTCGAGTGATTGCCAGCTGGGTCTTTGGAATAGAGCCAGTCAGAAAAGAGCCTCATTTATACACTGACCTTATCAAGAATAGCCTGTGAGCTCCAGCCATCCACATCTTTTACACTAAACTCTACGTTCACCATGTTTTCATATCTACTAGAAGTAAATGTATCTGTCACACATCTTGTTTATTACACTGTAGAGACTGGGGACGCTTGGATTATTAGTCACGGATTATTGTAAATTCCGTCCTGTGAGAATGATTAAATCCTTCATTAGCAAAGTTGTGCTAACTAATTGCACTGCCAAGCAATGGGGCAATTTGTAAAAATGTGACTTTGGTAGAGTGAATGCTTTTAAGGCCAATTGTATTTGAAAGTAATGGTCGCTGGAGGTTTAGAGATGTCTGCAGGAGGCTTAAGCACCGCACAGAGGATCATCCATTTCAGAAACACATGGACGGTAAAGTGTGGAGAATGAGACTGATTATACCGTTCTGGTCTGTAGAGACTGATTCCAGTGCTCTGTCCTACATAATTATATGTTTGATCGACATTAATCAAGACCTTCACTAATAATCAAGTAAATCATCTGCAACATTTTCTGTTTCATGGAGCCTGGATTCCTGTTTTGATGCTTAGTTCTCTATTTATTTGCATATTCTTCTTTATTCTTATATACTTATACGCCAATTAAAGTGTTAAGGCTATACCTCCATTTACCCGAGCAAACCTCAACCATTGAAGTACAATTCTCTGTAGAATTTTCTATTCCGAGCATTCTTTGGTCAGCTGCAGACACAATGTACAGGCTTCAGTGAGTTTAACCTCTGTAGAAAAAAATGCAAATGTTCTTTTTTATTTTTGCATATAAATGAACCTCAACAAGCCATTTGTCATAACTATGAACTACAGAGACTAACATTTACATATAATAATAATCCTCAGGTCACCCGCTGAGCTCGCTTTCAATTTACAGGTTATAATAAATAAACATTGCTTTCTACTTTGTTTTCTTCTACTTCCTTCTAAAGCACTTTGTCTTGCTTTATCCTTCATGTCTTTGGTGTGACTGTGTTTTATTGCAAGTAGAAAAAAATGAAATGTATAATTAATTAAAAATCACAATGAAAAGTATGGACTGGAGTTTGCTTTCAGATTTTGCTACTTTCTTCTCATTTCATGAAACAGACCTGATAATAAATATCTTTACTCTGCTTTGTCTTTCCTGACTGTTATTCTCTTAATTTGTTACATAATAATAATATTTATTCAGTTATATAGCACTATTAATCCCATAGCACTTTACATAAATTTGCAACACTATCCCCATTGGGAATCACAATCTATGTGTGGCGCCCCTGCAGGTATGCGCCACAGAATGGTATTACACTTGAATATAAAATGTGTTTTTACTTGTAAGTTGCCAGGTTACGATTTAATGCTTATGGAGTCTATTTTTAGCACTCACCTAGGACCACACCACTTAGTGTAGGGGAAACTGACTTTATGGTAGGTTCCACAGGTGGTGGGCGGAGCTTAGGATAGAGCAGAGTGACAGTTAAGAATTTACCTCAGACGGCGTTGGGAAGGCAGACAGTGTGGTCACGCCTGGCAGCCTGAGCTGAGTGGAGGGTACCCCAACTATATGTGGGGGCCCAGGATAGATGGCAACGGACCTAGACTGGTAGGAACCAGCTGGTCATGTTGAGGGTTCACAGGTGACACGGATACCGAGGCAGCCAGGAGTTCAGCCCTGACTGCGAAGCCGACGAGCTGCAGGCCCAACCAGACCGGGTTGCTGACAGCACCACAAGGTACCTCACCCCTCATGCCCAAA
The DNA here is from genome assembly GCA_033576535.1 of Allobates femoralis. Classification (NCBI taxonomy): domain Eukaryota; kingdom Metazoa; phylum Chordata; class Amphibia; order Anura; family Aromobatidae; genus Allobates; species Allobates femoralis. The sequence continues at coordinate 407,353,116 of JARQOC010000004.1, read as the reverse complement.
AGACGGTCCTACACTAGTGAGGAAAGACTGAAACCCGGTGTCAGGTGGGAAACTTGTGCGTTCCTGCTGTTCCCATTTGGACCGGTAATAGTCGAGTTAAGCCTACTAGACACAGACTGCAGGACTGGCGGGTGAGCTCTTCAAAGGTGGGAAAGAAGGAAAGATCTAGAAAGAGAATAGAAACCCTGAAAGACAGAGAAGGAACATCTAAAGACTCCTTAAGAGAAATCCTAAGTTGGTAACAGCACCCTAAACCAAACTGTACCGTGTATTGTTATACCATCAGCCGGTACCGAGTAAAGCAAAGTTAAACAAGAACTGGTTTCTGTTATTCTTCCTGCCGCAGCTCAAAGGACTCATCATCATCAACATCAACAGCAGAAGGGTAAGAACTGCACCACCATTTAACATCACTGTCCTCCCTCACCGTCTCATATACCATCATAGCTGCCCTGAGGTAAAGCTCCACCTGTGGGGAGCTGTACCACACACTGCTGCCCCCTCCATCACCTCAGCGGCCGGCTGGCAGCGCCGGTACCACCTTACCGGACTCTACAGGTGGCGTCACGTTCCCCTGTAAATAACCCCTTTCACCCCCACCGTTTACCAACAACACCTGGTATAATTGTTCGCCAGGGCACGGCACCGGGGATACCGACCACCCGTGACATCCCACACAGAAGCCCCGGTGACCGAGTACCCCACGCACCCCAGCTCTGGTCGAAACAAATTGGCGTCACGAACAGGATGAACCAGCCTGGTATTTACCAGGTGAAGTGTGCCTAAGGGACTTTATTATTGACTATCTGTGTCTAACTGTGTGGATTATAAGAACTGAGCCGAGCCGCCATTACATCGCCTCAGAAATTCAAACTGCGTCACTACAGCAGGAGAAAGAGCGGGAAGATAAGCCCCGCCCCCTCCGCTCTGCCGAGGAGTGACGAAGGCAGTGGCGGGCTCTGGAAAAGCCCGAAGGACTTACCCACAGGAACTTTGTGGTGGGCGGGCTTAAAAGTGCAGAAACAACAATGTGCTGGCCTAGGGGCGTGCCTCGGCCCCTCAACAAACATAGGCCGTTCAAGAGGCGCCAAAAAGTCTCCCCGCCCCCATTGCTCTCAATCAACCAAGGGGGCGGGTCGAGCGCCAGCCCACACTGGTTCTGGACTATAAGAACTAAACAGGGTGCGGTCAGGAGCAGAAGCGTGATACCTGTTGAAGCTCCAGACCCGTTCCAGTTACCCGAGACCAGGTGTGAGGTTATGGCTGTCCCCAGTTTCAAACAACTGGTGAGGGAAATAGAACAGGACATCTTAATGGACCGCGCAGAACCGGGTGTGTTGCTACGAGAGATGGACGGTGAGGACGGTGCCTTTTGGAGGACTGCCCTGGATGACTTACAAACTCAAATCCGGGAAGTGACCGAGTGGACCGTCCGGCGCTGGGGAGCAGAGATGGTACTCCAGTTAAATCGTAGACAACGAACTGCAGCGCAAAGAGAGCGAGAACTCCGGGTGTCGGTGGCTACCCAAACCGACCGCCTGGTGACCCCTGAACTGCTGGTGGACATCCTGGAACCAGTTCGTGTGCCCTTTGTGGAGTCCGGAGAAGAGAGAGCCGTTGAGGTGAGAGACCTCATTCAGTTCTTCGAAGAGCCTGAGCCGAGACCGGAAGAGCCGGAGGAGTATAGCGGTGACCAGGTCGGTGTCAGAGAGGAGGAAGGAGCTGTCGGCGGCAATGAGGAGGCCGGACCCCGCGAGTCATGGAGGGTCGCGGTACCAGCACAAACAGCGACGAGTCAAGGGAGGAGAGCAGCGTTGCGTACTGAGAGCAGCGAACAAACATGGCAACCGGTGGGCCGTCCTTGGTTTACCGAACCTGAACCCGATGATGAGGCTGAACGACATCGGAGACGCGAGGTGTGGTATTCAAATGAATTTGAGACCCGTCAGGCTCGTGTTATGGCCCGTAACCAACCCCCACTGCCTATAGATCAGCGTAAACGGGGGGTAGTTACCACCTTCAATCTTTATACCGGGTATGGTTTTGCCAAGGAGGAGGGGCTTTACCAAGAAGTCCATGTGGGTCGGAGGAATGTAGAGGAACACTTACCCCAGGGCCATCCAGAACGGGACTTGTATCGTGGTGATGTGATCACCTACGAACGTCACGCAGGTCCCAGGGGTTGGTTTGCAATCCGGGTTAGTAAAGTTAAATCATAAAAGTTAACCCGGTATTGCACTGTTGAAAGTGTAAAGTTTGGTTTAATTGTTGAAATACATTTGTTATTTGATTGTATATAGTTATGATTTTTAATTCCTAACAGACTTGACCTGTTGAACTTTTGAACTTTCCCTTTTTCTTATTTTTAAAATGGACCATAGCCACAGGACTGGTAGTGGCAAATCCCTGTTTCAACACCCCTTAAACAGCCTGCAGCGGATGGACTAGCGCTGTATGGACTGGTAACCTGTTTTCTTATTTTTCCTTGGTTTTTGAAAATTTTTCATTTTTAAAACTCTGTTCAATAATCAGAGACATGTTACCTGGTCCCCGTTGGACCAACAAGGACTAGACTATAGTCAAAGTTTATTAGTTAAATGCAACGTTATAAGAACTGAGCCTCCTGCAAAGGAAGAATACAAATGAACGTAAGATTTTGTTATTTCATGTTTGAAAGTTACCTGGTTCACCTGTTAATAAAAATGTTTTAAATGTTTAAATGCTATATATAAAATGCATTTTATTCCAGGTTTGGTTTGACACCCGCGGACGGGTGTGTTTCACCAAGGGGGTGTGTGGCGCCCCTGCAGGTATGCGCCACAGAATGGTATTACACTTGAATATAAAATGTGTTTTTACTTGTAAGTTGCCAGGTTACGATTTAATGCTTATGGAGTCTATTTTTAGCACTCACCTAGGACCACACCACTTAGTGTAGGGGAAACTGACTTTATGGTAGGTTCCACAGGTGGTGGGCGGAGCTTAGGATAGAGCAGAGTGACAGTTAAGAATTTACCTCAGACGGCGTTGGGAAGGCAGACAGTGTGGTCACGCCTGGCAGCCTGAGCTGAGTGGAGGGTACCCCAACTATATGTGGGGGCCCAGGACAGATGGCAACGGACCTAGACTGGTAGGAACCAGCTGGTCATGTTGAGGGTTCACAGGTGACACGGATACCGAGGCAGCCAGGAGTTCAGCCCTGACTGCGAAGCCGACGAGCTGCAGGCCCAACCAGACCGGGTTGCTGACAGCACCACAAGGTACCTCACCCCTCATGCCCAAAAGACGGTCCTACACTAGTGAGGAAAGACTGAAACCCGGTGTCAGGTGGGAAACTTGTGCGTTCCTGCTGTTCCCATTTGGACCGGTAATAGTCGAGTTAAGCCTACTAGACACAGACTGCAGGACTGGCGGGTGAGCTCTTCAAAGGTGGGAAAGAAGGAAAGATCTAGAAAGAGAATAGAAACCCTGAAAGACAGAGAAGGAACATCTAAAGACTCCTTAAGAGAAATCCTAAGTTGGTAACAGCACCCTAAACCAAACTGTACCGTGTATTGTTATACCATCAGCCGGTACCGAGTAAAGCAAAGTTAAACAAGAACTGGTTTCTGTTATTCTTCCTGCCGCAGCTCAAAGGACTCATCATCATCAACATCAACAGCAGAAGGGTAAGAACTGCACCACCATTTAACATCACTGTCCTCCCTCACCGTCTCATATACCATCATAGCTGCCCTGAGGTAAAGCTCCACCTGTGGGGAGCTGTACCACACACTGCTGCCCCCTCCATCACCTCAGCGGCCGGCTGGCAGCGCCGGTACCACCTTACCGGACTCTACAGGTGGCGTCACGTTCCCCTGTAAATAACCCCTTTCACCCCCACCGTTTACCAACAACACCTGGTATAATTGTTCGCCAGGGCACGGCACCGGGGATACCGACCACCCGTGACATCCCACACAGAAGCCCCGGTGACCGAGTACCCCACGCACCCCAGCTCTGGTCGAAACATAAACATCCTATCAGTATGTCTTTCAAGTGTGGGAGGTAACCAGAGTGCCCGGAGGAAACCCACGCAAACACAGGGAGAACATACAAACTCCTTGCAGATGTTATCCATGGTGGGGATTGAACCCAGGACCCAAGAGCTGCAAGGCTGCAGTGCTAACAACTGAGCCACTGTGAATATAGAAAAAATATGAGATTGATATAAAACTGGGTCATGATGAATATCCTGGGTCAGGTATAGGTTGAATTTAAAGGGTTTTATAGTTTAAAATTATTATGGTCCTTTGAATAGCAATGTTATAAAATAACAAACTGATCTAGAACTCATCTTGCCTAAGTCTGTCTGCTGTTGCTCAGGCTACAACAGTGGCTTCATATCTACACCTCACATAACCGTTTAAGCTAAGCTTCATAATAAAAGCTAAGACTCATAGGCTTGAACTAGGAAATAGAAAAGGCTGTACTTGTGTAATTAAGATATCAGCAAAACAGCCTGTAAAGAGTCACTAAAGAACTGACAAAGAGGCAGTGCTCTGCCAGTTCAGGGTGAGTACAAGCTCAATTTGTTATTTCATACCTCCGTTAGCCTATGGACCATGACAATTAAAAGCAGAATAACTAGTTTAAAGTGTAACCGTCATTTAAATTTTAAATTCTAATAATAATGTAGAGCAAGAAATTTTAATAAACTTTCAAATACACTTTATAAATGGAATCTGAAAGAAGAACTTTCAAAAACCTTCTAGAAGATGTCCCCACTAGGCTATTTCTGAACATGACATATGCTCATTGTCAGGAAAATCTGTATTCAGCTCCACACACACTGAATACTGCCATATACAGGTGAGGGCAGAGACCACACAGCTTTCACACTCCAGACTATAGCTGATGCGGTGTCAGTTTACCTCAGGCTATGACTCAGTGCTGAGTTTGGTCAGGTTGTCAGTACAAGCTCCTCCTGGAGAGGTACAAATAGAGATGAGCCAATCAAACAAAATTCAAATTTACCTGTTTGTGCCAATTTGTGGATTTAAAAATCTGTGCTGCAGTTAAATAATGTAGATTCAGAAGCAATAGTAATAAAATGGTGATTTACTTGAAGCACCTAGAAGCATGTCCATGTTTCTTCTTCAGGAAATTCACTGATCAATGAATAAGTCAGTGAATCTCCTGAAGAAGAAGCGGGGACATGCTTCTAGATCAGGGGTGGGCATCTCCAGGCCTTGAGGGCCGCACATAGTCCAGGTTTTCTGTATATCTTTAGCATTTGACAGTTGGTAATTTAATCTCCTGCACAGGTGATGATTCCAACTGTCAAATGCTAAGGATATCCAGAAAACCTGGACTGTGTGCGGCCCTCGAGGCCTGGAGCTGCCCACCCCTGTTCTAAATGCTTCAAGTACATCACCATTTTATTACTATTGTTTCCGGACCCACATCATTTAACATCAGATCTCCGACATGGAGCTCATTCTAGGTCAGGGCTTCTAAAAGCATACAGGTTCCAGAGCATGCACAGTAAACTCCAAGGCCGTGCTCTTGGCACGAAACTATGGCATAAAGTAAACCTCAGGCCAGTAACGCAGCATGACAGAATCACGGAAGACAAAACAGTTGGCAGGGAGCAGCCATGGCGGCCATAAAGGTGAGCAGTGAAGTGAGAATGATTATTTTTTTTAACCTTTCACAGTCCTCTATAGTTCAGCAAGATGTGTTCTGCAGCTGGCTGACATTTTGTTGATTTCACAAGGAGAAAATTTTAAGAAAAAGGCTATATTCTTCGAAATGCAGATTTTTGTAAAATTCTGATACAATTCGATTTCACTCAAATAAATTTTCTCAAGTGCATCAAATATCTTGCTTTTCTCAGACTATCTGTTGAATGCTTAGTAGATGGCAGATGAGAATCACTTAAAGAGAAAAGTTAAAATTTCCCCATTTATATAGTCCCATGAACTGCAGTAGGCATAACACAAGGAGGGAAATGTTTAATAATTTGGCGCTAGCGTTTAACCCCTCTAATGCAGCTTTCAATACCTACAGTATGTGAATAAATGTAAGACTGGCATCACCATAGACGTAGGTGCAGGCAGAAAATCATAATATACTTACAAAGATAGTTATCTGCCGCGACACTACTATATTCATGAGTAATATAAATCAATAAGTGGCACTAGAGAAAAGAGGATCAAATGGTATAGTGCATATGTGTAATGCAGAAACTGCCCTGTGCTAAATATGAAAATTGGAGATCTTAGTCTCGATAGTGGCCACAAAAGATTAAGCCTGGCATCCACTTCAAGGAGCCTCCACTGCCAGGTCCTGACACTATGCCCTAGTGAAATTGTGAAATGTGTATAGGTTTATATGTCCCTGGATGTAATTAAAAACAATGATCTGGTGTGTGTTAGGATCTCACAATGGTGTCCATGTGTGGCTACCAGACTAGGGAAGGGAGAAAAGGGAAAAATTATATATAATGGGAGCTCGGTCAAAAATAGACAATATGCGAATAAATGTAAGACCGGCATCACCATAGCTACAGTGGCATCGATCTACTTACCAGAGGGAGGGATTTTCCTCTTTGCGCTGATCGGCACAACACCATTGGGATTACATTTTGCTGATGGTCTCCATGATTACCCCAGGCCAACTAATCGCCATGGGGTCACCCAGGTATGTAGACCTGTATAAGGGCATGGAAAAATGATGTCCTATCCTCAGACTAGGTAAAAAAAAATGTTTTTTTTTAAAAATCACCAAATAAAAACAAAAAAGGTAAAAAAAATGCCAATAAATACAACTATTTGCATAACAACAAAATAACTAAAAAATATATATAATTGGTATTGTTGTGTTTATAATAACTCACTGTTAGGCTGGGGTCACACACACAGATATCTGGGCAGATATTGTTCACAGATCTCTGGTTGCAGTGAAATCATGGACACATGGTTCCATTTTGTGGCTGTGTACAAATGGAGCAATCTGTCCATGATTTCACTGCAACCAGAGATCTGTCAACAATATCTGCCCGGATATCTGTGTGTGTGACCCCAGCCTTAGACTGTTAAACTAGTTAGCTAGTGAACACCATAAAAAAGTAAACAATGCTTTTTTATTATACCACCAAAAAAGTGGAATAAAAGGCAATAAAAGTTGATTGCAAATAAAAATGGTATAGCTGAAAACATCATTTTTTCTTGAAAAAATAAGCCCCCGCTCAGCAATGCAAAAACAATTCTTTTTCCTTTAAAAAAAAATGTTATTGGGTAAAAGTGGAAAACATTTTAAAAAAATAATGTCTTTTGGGTTTTCATTGGCTGTAAGCCATAATCATCAACATTAACAGAAATAAACACTTGAAATAGATCCCTCTGTGTGTAATGACTTTATTTAATGTATGCGGTCAACTTAATGTATTGAATTACTGAAATACATTACCTTTTTGATGTTATTCTAATTCATTGAGATGCACCTGTAGAACCTCATAAAGTGACACTGGTTAAAACTTAAACAAATTGGCCTAGTCAAAAAGGTGAAAAGAGGTTTTGTGCAAAGGTGTTAATCCTATTGTACCTGCATTAATTATAAAGGAATTTTGTTGCATATATGGTTAGCCATGCAATGACATCTGAGGCATTCAACACAAATGAATAGTTCTGGGATAATACACAGCTTCGTTATATAATACATATAATTATATTATTATCATATAATTATTATTTATAATAAATAATGATTATAGTTTTTAAGTATTAATTTAATATATTTATTTAATATTTAATTATAATTATTATCATATAATCATATTATAATTATATTATTATATACAAATAATTTATTATATAATACACAGCTTTAAGCTTTGCTACATTTTATCTGGTAAAAAATGGGTTAATTTTAGCTTATAATTAGTACAAAATGTATGGGTTGTGAGAAAAGAATACATTTTCTTCAATAAGCTTAAAATAGCCTTTATCCAACTGATCTGATGTCAATACGCAAAGCAGTTCACAATCATGCAGAGCTGTGAAAGAACTATTGACCTGCCGTAGAAATGACCTCATGCCATCCCATATAACCTTACATTGATTTTAGCAGAAAAATCTGTGGCCAATGAAGAAAGATACAACGAAAAGATTACACAAGATTAAAGAATGTGTGTGCTTGGATAATAATGAATGCAATCTCATATATCAAAATTAAGTTTGCGTCAACATCATCTTCGGTTGTGCGTTAACCTTTATGAGGTTAGTTTCCATTGCATGTCAGAAATAGACTATGGTAGTTCAAATGACATTGTACATGTTGCAAGTCTCAAATTATAGCATTGTTTTACATTGTTATATTGTTTTTCCTATACAAATATAGTATAATATTAATTATCTGGTGCTCAATGTGTAGCAACTGACAAAATACACAATAGGCAACAGACGTCACAAAGAAATTCTGTCACAGTTCATAGTCTAAACTTCGGACAAGTTTACAAAATATAAAGGCTGAAGGCCGGGTTCGTAATTGAGTAGTGATGAGTGAGCATGCGCTTGGCACTGCTCATTATTCGATCGAGTTTGTGGGCGCGCAAGATGCTCATTACTCGATCAAGTATCTGGGTTGTCGGGCACCATGTTCAATTCCCTGCTCTGCATGTTCAGCCACTCAACATGTGGGGATTTCCTGCCAATCAAGGTGATGTCGTAGCCAGATAGCTACTGAAATTACTGTGAATAGTTGGCTGCATAGCATTATTGGCTATATATTAGACCCGTGTTGCCATGCTCTGCGCACTGTACCCGGAAGTAGTGTAGCTAGAGCTTTTGCTGGAGAGGGGACAGTGTATTACAGTGTTTTATATCCATGCAGTTCTTGCTGGTGCTTCTTTAAAACAACAGCCCTTTTAGGGCTAATTTAAATAGATTATATTCTCCACTAATACAGCTCTTAGCTGGAACTAGTTTAGGAAGAGATGATGGAGTAGACATAGTGTACTAGAGGCATCTATAGAACGGGATTACTGCCTTACTTTGCTACTGCCACATACAACTAAAAGTCCTCTCAGGGCCAATTTAAATAGATTATATTTTCAAATAATATTGCTCTTATCTCGAATTAGTATAGGGAGAGATGCTAGAGTAAGGATATTACAGTCATCTATTTAAGGATTATTGCCTTAGAGTCCTTGGTATTGCCACACAGGGCCAGTGTCCGCACCCAGCACACCCGGGCAGGAGTCGGGGCCCTGGAAAGCTGGGAGGCCCACTCACTATCGGGGACACCATTTGCATTACTTGCCAAATGGTGTCCCATATCAATACTAGTGTTGGCAACTATACTTTCACATAGCTGTGGCTATGTGTGGACCCTAGTCATAGCCACAGCTACATGAAAGTATGGCCACAGGTACTTGCCCTATGCGCTTCATTATCACAAGGATTTTACTGCATAGGCACTAAAAAGGCTGCCTTGCGCAGTACAGATAGGAACACACCACAAGAAGAACATTGCTGTGAGGAGAAGAAATTCCTGCTCCAATCACCACCTAGTGCACCAGAACTTGAATCTTCTGCCTTCAGTGTCAGTGGTGTCTATGGCAGATGAGTATGATCTATTTGTCTGTCTTGTGGCTCCTGTTCTTGGCTCATACTCAGCACCATGCTGAATATACAAGTCCACAGTTTATCCTGTATTACAATTTGTTTGTACATACTGTATGTACATAGTCTGGACCAGTGAACAGTATAGCGCTGTGTATAAACCATACACAGCCCTTCAGCCTTTATAAGCCTCTATAAACACCAGCCCAGCAGCCTCTGTATTATATATACAGCCCAGCAGCAGTCTCCATATTACCATATTATACATACAGCCCAGTAGCAGCAGTTCTATTATAAATTTACAGCCCAACAGTCTCCATATCATAAATGCAGCCCAGCATCATATTATATATAAAGCACAGTATCAGCCTCCATATTATATATACAGACCAGCAACAGCCTGCAAGTGAGATATACAACCCAGCAGCATATGCACAGCTTACCAAGGAATTATATATGTGTGTGTATATATATATATATATATAAACCCACCACTTACAGCATTGGCTTTACCAGTTTGAGAGGCCCACTTCTTTCAAGTGGGATAAAAATGTTTTCTCAGGCCTTCTCTTTTGTATCTTTTCCAGGTTGTGTAGTTGTACTTTCATTTTATTTTTGGCAGCCGTTGCACTGAGTACATAGCATTTACCTAGGCCAGTGGCAGGAAACTTTTAAAAATTGTCCTAATATGTACTAAGAGTACTTCCTAAGTAAGTTTTCCTGTGTGTATTGCAATCTCTCCTTGGAGTTCTTGCTAAGCCTGGCAATGAGTGCATAGGATATACCAGGGTATGACTCGAACTGTTTTTAAAATTGTCCCACAGTGTAGCAAGAGTCCTTCCTCTACATCCTTGGTGTATGTGTATTGGAAACCTTCCTGGGATTTTTAGCTAGGCCTTGCAGTGAGTCCATAGGCTTTACCAGGGTAGGAGTCTGAATCTTTTTAAAAATGTCCCAAAATGTAGTCAGTGTCCCTCCTCTATGCTCTTGAGTGTGAATCACAATAATAATAATAATAATAATAATCTTTATTAATATAGCGCCAACATATTCTGCAGTGCTTTATAATTCAGAGATTCGTATACAGTCATAAGTAACAATTATAATAATACAATAATTAAGGCAAAAATAAAGACAACCCTGCTCATAAGAGTTTACAATCTACAATGAGGTGGGAGTGGCATAAAGTACAGGTGTTTATTTACAATGATGGTCCATTCATCTTGAAGGAATTGGGAAATGGTAAAGGCTGCATGAGTCATCACCAGCTAATCTGTGTAGAGCTTTTGGTTTGGTCGAGTTTGATGAAGAGTTATGTTCAGAGAAGTAGTGAATGGGCTATATATAAAGGACTTTGGATAGGGAGAATGATTAGCCACCTTCAAAAGAAGTGTTTTTAGGGAGCACCTAAAACTGTGTAAGTTGTGGATTCTCCTCATTTCTTGGGGTAGAGCATCCCTGAAAATTGATACAGGTCAGGAGAAATCTTGGAGATGGGAAGTGGGAGGTATAGATTACTGGGGATGTTAGTCAAAGGTTGCTTGTAGAACATAGAGAAAGGGTAGTGTGATAGCCAAAGAGGAGAGAGGAGATGTAGGGAATGGCCAGCTGTGAAGCGCTTTGTGGGTGAGAGCAAGCAATTTTAATCGGATCCTATAATGTATGCACAGATCAGAAGAGTCGAGTCCAATTCCTCCTTGGAATTTAATCTAGGCCTTGCAATGAGGGCATAGGCTTTACCAGGATAGGAGTCTGAATCTTTATAAAACTGTCCCAAAATGTAGTCAAAGTCCCCCTTCCACATCTCTTGCTGCATATATTGCAATCCCAACTTGGAATTTTTGCTAGGACTTTCACTAAGTGTATAACTTCTAACAGAGTAGGAGGCATAATCTTTTTAACAGATACAAATATCAACAGAGCCTCTTGGATAACTGCAAAGAGAGGAAGAACTACAACAGCGTGCTGCTTGTGCTCACATGTAACCCCTCATGAACATCGTAGGGAAAATGGATCCTGATCTTCAACCCATATTCCACAGTGACCACTGACTGATATAAATATTTCCAGAACTACCACTTCTCTTCTACAACACAGCCCCCAACTTAAGGGCATCTCCTGTAACAGTAAAAAATGCATGACCTGTATCCACATTTTGCCAATAGATACAGTCAGGAAATAAAGACAATAAGATCATGTTTTTTTTCATATAAATCTTCCAATGTGGTATACATGATACAATGCACAAGTACAATGCAGGAACATATATTGGGAAGCTAAGCAAAAACTACAAATGAGATTGAATCTACACATACTATAAGGATAGACCTAGATGTACCTGTGGGAAAACATTTTCCTGGACACATGGTATGGTAGATTTAAAAGCCTTAGGCTGTGTACCCAACCCACGATGCGTGTTATCATTGTATTGGATGCTGTGTATTTATGCTGCCGCAAAAGGCTGTGTTCTGCAATACAAGCACAGTCGATGGGATTTATAGAAATCTCATGCCCACTGTGCTTTTTTTTTATTGCAGCATAAACTGACATGGAGTAAGGCTTCCCAAGCCACACTATGTCAATTCATGCTTGCAGAGACGCGAGTATTCTTGGCTGAGAATATCTGCTGCACCCAGAATCCTGATCATGGGTGTAGGTGCTGCGTTCTCCCATAGCGAACAAAGCTCTCTGCAGGGAAGGACACAATGCGTCTAGAATGCAGCACGTCCTGATCATGGGCACATAGCTTTATATTGAGAGGTCATTTCAAGGATGGTAAAGACATAAAAATCTGGAAATTCAAGCTCACAATAAGTTCCAGTCTTTACTAATGTGACTCAATATAACACCAGGAATTATGACTCCATACCATTAAAATGTCACTTACACCTAATCTCCATTTGTAGAAAAAACGTAATTTGATTTTCTTGGCTTATCTTCAGGAGGCATCACCCCATCCTTCCAAGTCATGTTGTAACATCTCTTAAGCCCCCGTCACACATAACGAGATTGTTAGAGAGATCGTTGTTAAGTCCCAGATTTTGTGACATAACAGCGATCTCGCTAACGATCTTGTTATGAGTGACACTTAGCAGCGATCAGGCCCCTGCTGTGAGATCGCTGATCGTTACAAACTGCTCTGGGTCATTTTTAGGTCGTTGGTCTCCGGCTGGGAAAGTTGCATCGCTGTGTTTGAAAGGAACAACGAGCAACGATCTCAATACTACGCCTGAGAGTGACAATTCCCAACGACCTCCTATCATTCCGGATCGTTGTTGAGTCGCTGGTGAGATCTGACTGTTTGACATCTCACCAGCGATCCAAAGTGACGCACCAGCGATCCCTAAGGATCGTTATCGTTGTCGGAATCGCTGTTGCGTCGTTGTGTGTGACGGGAGCTTTAAATGTTGTGCTTTTGCCTCAGTAATTCATTAATAAACCTGCCTGATGAAGGGGCCCTTGTACTCTGAATGTTTGCAAATATAATCTTCCTGGTTAGTCAATAATGGTAGAATACTTTTGTCATTTTTAGGGCTATTTCATTTATAAAGTATTTTGTAAAAGCAGTAGCTTTTTTATCCTTCAAAGAATCATATAGGAATAGTTTGAAAATCTATTGAATATTACTTAATAGGGCTCGAATGAATACTTATTACAATTGTTTTCAAAATGTTTATGCATATTCTTAACCATTACTAGTTTACTTGACTAGTTTCATATGTTGTTTTAAAAGGTAGAAAACGTCTGCTTATTTCTTAAGTGATTTCTACTGACACTAGTCTTATGAATCATCTGAATGTAGTTAGTGCACCAGGCCAAGCTACTAACTCATAACTTTAGAAAAACCAATGATCATAAACCTAAAGACTAGAGAGTGTTGGCACACGTTCTGTAACAAAAAGATAAATTATTTAAATACAATACAAGCCAAATTGAACACCTGAAACTGCAAAGGTACCAGCCAATAAAAAATGACAATTAAGAAAAATGCCAAGGTCCTAATCAAGAGAGCATACATACCGTAAATATTTTGTTGATTTCTTGCTCAAGGGAAGGATCAATGAATATGACATTGCTGTGCAAGGATTGACTCAGAATAGAAAATTCCCTTATTTCACACGTTGAATCTAAAAGGTTTGCACATACTAGTGCATCTCAATGAATGCATCTCAATATCATCAAAAAGATAATTTATTTCAGTAAGTCATTACATAAAGGTAAACGCATATAATACGGTATATAGAGTTATTACAAACAGAGTGATCGATTTCAATTATTTATTTCTGTAAAAGTTGATGATTATGGCTTACAACCAATGAAAACCCAAAGGTCATTATCTCAGTAAATTAAAGTGGGGAAAATAAATGGTTAAAAACCCACTGCAGTATTCAACGGATCCCTGCACACACAGATGACCATTAAGGACCAATCCGTGCCCATCCGTGCCCATATGCCAAAGAAATAGAAGGGAGCAATGAGAAGCACCTATGAGCTAATTACAGAGGCTTGTGGTGGGTTATTTAACCGCTCACCTTTCTGTGTTGTGCGCCTCTGCACAACACCAGTTAGCGTTCAAATCCTCGGGAACCAGTTTGCTTCACTGCCGCAGCTCCGGCAGTTCCTCGGAAGCGACCATCACGTTGATCCGCGAAACTGAAACTTCGTCACCGCAGGTCCTTTTGCTGTTGATCCTAATCGCCTGGCAACCACAGGTCCTTCAGCCTTCGGTGTATGTTTCCAGCATTACAATTACTCCTCTCCCCACAGCAGCTGCTGCCGACTTCCCACAGAGGGGAACCACAATATAGACAATACAAAAGCGATTTATTTGGAGTGCTAAGGAAGGATGGAGTACTGAGAAGGAAATTAAAGCATCCAAACCTTTATTAGGGTTCCCTTATATGCCACAATGTGTTTCGACAGACTGGCAGCTGTCTTCCTCAGGTGATATATCACCTGAGGAAGACAGCTGCCAATCTGTCGAAACGCGTCATGGCATATAAGGGAACCCTAATAAAGGTTTGGATGCTTTAATTTCCTTCTCAGAACTCCATCCTTCCTTAGAGCTCCAAAAAGACTGCATTTGTATTTTGTATATTGTGGTTCCCATCCGTGCCTATAGGGATACATGGTGGCCAAATCGGATCCCGTGGCTATCAGTTTTCAATGGATAGCCATGGATCCCAAAAAATCGTGATGTCAAGGGGGCCTAACAAAAGTGCCCCACAAACACTGTTTAATCCCCCCACAGTGAATTCCTCCACAGTATGCTCCACACGCACAGCATGATGACCCGACTATACCCACCCTCAACTATCATGGCAAAGTATAGTGACCCCCAACAGAATATGATTCCAAATTGTGACTAATAATTCAGTATAATGATCCTATGTTCAGTATAATGGCCAACACACTTCATCACACTGACCTGTCTAGTCCTCCAACCAGTACAATGGACCCCAAACTCAATAATTGCTTGTATACAGTATAATGACCTGTAAATATACCTTCATAAAGTATAAAGACTCTCTCATAGCCATCCAAATATTATAATGGCCCCCATAAAGCTCTACATGCAGTATATTGGTCTCCATATAGTCCTCTGTATATTTTAATTGCCCCCACATAGCCTTCAATACAGTATAGTTAGCCCCACATAGTCCTCCATATAGTATTATCCCCTCCATAGTCCTCCCTATATTATTATGCACTCCATAGTCCTCCATATATTATGATGCACACCCTATAGTCATTCATCTAATACAGTATATAAAGCTGAATGTATGTATCTATGTCCGGGATTGGCATCTACACCGTCGCAACTACAGCCACAAAATTTTCCACAGTTACACGTCTGGACCGCGAGAGCGTCATAGGCTATGTTGTGAGGCGAAATTTTAACCCTGCGCGTTCCAAGTCACCAAACAATTTTGGCCCTATCTACATAATGGAGAAAAAGTGAAAGTTACCAGTTGACAGTTGTGAATGAGAGGGGCTTAATGACAGCACCAAAGACTAACAGCATATACCAGCATATAGTCACTAAGGTGGGGCCCTGACATGGAATATTCACCACGCACGGGGACATGTATGCACACCACATGCACACAAAAAAGTAACAGCTAAGGTGAAGCCCCAACATTGGATTGCACCCGAACACACACACACACACCACAAAGAGACACACACAACACAGAGACACACACCACACAGACACCCCCGCACAGGGACACACACACATACACACCTCACAGGGATACACACACCACAGGGATATACACACATACACAACCCACAGGGACACAGAGAGACACACACCCCACAGGAACCCACAGACCACATAGGGATGGAGACACACCACAGAGACACCCCTCCCCCCACAAGGACACACACCACAGGGACACCCTCCCCCCCAAAAGGACACACACCACAGGAACCCCCCACAGGGACACACACACCCCAGGGCCACACACCACACAGACAGACACAGATGTGCACAAATTGCCTCACACAACTCGCCTCAAACATCTGGTATCTAACTTCCAAAAATAAACATCTGATTAAAAACAGCCAATGTGCAACACATGTGCCATATAGGGAATTAAGGCAGATGTCAGTCACATGAGCTGTCTTTTATGTGTATGGGTGAGGTAATATATACTGCCCAGCTGGGGGGAGGGTTTACTGTTGGCTGGAGATTTATTAGGCTGCCTATAGCAACCAACTACAGCTCAGCTTCTATTTTCCTACAGGTCATTAATATGACATATTCAAATTCTATTTTGTTATAGCTAACAGCAGTTATTTATTAACCCGGGCATAGCCGGGTAGTACAGCTAGTATATTCTAATACTCCTCCCAGTATTCCATCTACTTTCATAATTTCATTGCCATCTGGATGTCCCTTATAAAATGCCACCTGATTGGCCAGCGGTGGCCTGCTGACCGCCACCTGATTGGCCACTTGAATTGCAAAAGAAAACTTTGCAGCAGTCAAATTGGCACACCCAAATGATGGTTGTGCCAAGGTGGCAGCCACTGGCAGGAAAGGGAATTCGATGGGGCATACTGCGCAGGACCATCTGGGTCTGTGTCTTCCTCTTCAACTGCCACTGTTTCTTCACTGCCCCGTCCTATGATAAGGCTGCATCAGAGCTCACCCCCATCATGACTTCACACCCTTTTGTAAATGTGCATGCACCAACCAAGTTTTTAAACCAGGTCCACTACTGTGCATGACAGAGTGAACAAACATGGTGGCAGCGTGATTCATGAGCCTGTCCCATAGCCCACCCCTATCTTCACCTTTCAGTCTTCCAAATGAAGAATACCACTGCTGCACGATACAACCCTAGCACCACAGAGCTCACCCCCATCAGGGGCGTGTCACCACCATCACACACAGCTATGCCACTGCCTCATAAGCCCACTCCCAGCACACGAAAAAGAGCACATACAGTGTTTAGAGACAGTGCACAGGGGAGAGAGAGAGCACATAGGGTGGGGCACATGAGTGTATGGAGGAAAAGAGACCATGGGGAGAAAGACAGCACATAGGAAGTAAGACAGTGTACAGAGAGAGAGCACACAGTGGAGACAGCACATGGGGAAAAGGGCACATAGGAGGTTTAGAAACAGTGCACAGAGGAGAGAGCGCACATAGGGTGGGAGAAAAGCACATGGGGCAGAGATCGCATAAGGGATAGAGACAGCACATGGGGAGAGAGAATGCACTTGGGGAGAGACAACTCACAGAGAAAGAGTACATGGGGTTTAGAGACAGTGCACAGGGCAGAACATTGGGTGACAGAAAAGTGCACGGCGGAGAGAGCACATTGGGGAGAGAGAGTGTAAAGGGGTGAGAGAACAAAGGGGGAAAAACAGTGCACAGATGGAGAAAGCGCATAGGGGGAAAGAGCACACAGGGAAAAGAGCAGACAGGGGGTTTAGAGACAGAGCACATAGGATGAGATAAGAATGGACAAAGGAGAGCCAGAGCACATAGGGTGGGATAAGAATGAACAAAGGAAGATAGAATGTATAGGGGGGAGAAAAGAGCACAGGAGGATGGGAGAGCACAGAGGGAGAGAGAGAGTGCACAGAGGAAGAGAGCACATAGGGGGCAGAGATACAGCATACAATGGGGGAGAAAAGAGCACATGGTGAGAGAGCCCATGGCGTAAACAGCACACAGGGGGTTTAGAGATAGTGCTAAGGAGGAGAAAGTGCACAGGGGAGAGAGAGCGCACATAGGATGGGAGAATAGCACACAGGGGGGAGAGAGCACACAGGGGAGAGACAATGCACAGAGAAATAAAGTGCACAGAGCTGAGAGAGATGATGGTTGTGCCAAGATGGCATCCATATAGTAAAATGCACTCCCCTAGTACTCCATATATTATAACTCAACCCCATAGTCATCTATATATTATAATGCACCTCCTCATAATCCTACATATAAAGCACCCCCTAGTCCTCCATATGGTATAATGCACAACACATAGTCCTCCATATAGTATAATACACCTACATAGTCCTCCATATATTTTATTGGACACCTTATAGTCATCCACATATTATAATGCACCCACAGTACTCCATATATTATAATGCATCAACATTGTCCTCCTATATTGTAATGCACCCCACAGTCCTCCAAATAGTATAATGCACTCTCATATGCCTCCATATATTATAATGCACCCCCCTAGAGCTTCAAACAGTATAATGCATTACCATAGACCTCCAAAGAGAATAATGCACAGTCCATAGTCATTCATATAGTATTATAGTCATTAAGCATGAGTTTACCAACTGAATTAAAAAAAATTGCAAGCAGAAGAGTGGTGTAAAAGCTGCACTGTCGAGAAAGACCACCACAAACATGAAATTCGAAGAAAGTGATTTTATTTTCAATGCATTTCAGAGTGATACTGGCTTCTTCCTCAGGAAAAAAAAATCATATTTCACAAGGCAGGAGCCAGTAACGTTCTGAAATGCGTCAAAAATAAAATCACTTTCTTCAAATTTCATACTTGCGGTGTTTTTTTCTTTTGTCAGCACAGCTTTTACACCATTCTTCAACATTGATTCCCTTGTAGTGTCTGCTGCACTTGTGGTTATTTACATGCATAGTGGTTGTGGTTTGTACAACCCTACAAGGTGAGCCTCTACTGTGTAACTTTCTCCAGTGTACTCACTGAGGAGACCCTATTTTATGCGCTTCTGGTCTTTTCAGCTCTTTACACTGAATTAAAAAAAAAAAAAAAATACTCAACTCTCCTCTTTCACCCGTTTCTCCAGTCTCTTTAGTGAGAGTTTGGCAGTGTTTCACATCTGGTCAAAGCAGGTGTGCAGTAGGGACATCATTGTACTTGCTGAGCTGAGACCTCAAAGAACAGGCACAGTGGGAAAATGGTGAAAGAGGAAGCAGACTGTTCCTTCTTTTATCATTGCTTTCTACTGTATCGGCATCTGTGTAGGAGGGCAAAGCCAGCTCTCTCACTTATCAATTTATAAGCTCAATAGCAGCCATATGCAGCCAGTGCATAGAGAAGGGGGAAGATTTAGGCAATGAAATAGGCACTTATCCTGCCTAGCGGTATTCCCGAGCCTGACTCGGGGTTAAAAGTTACTGCTAGAAGCGTAACCCCGAGTCCAGCTCGGGCTTACCCGCGGTCGCGGCAGATGCAGTGAAAAAACCGCATCTGCCGCACTTGCCGCATAGCCGCCGCACTTGCGGCGCGGTTGCGGCGCGGTTGCGGTAATCGCCATAGTAAGTATAGGGGGACTTGCGGCAGATGCGGCAAGTGCGGTTTTGCAATTGCGGCAGGTGCGGCAGCGAATAAAACCGCACTTGCCGCACCTGCCGCAAGTGCAAAACCGCACTTGCCGCATCTGCCGCAAGTCCCCCTATACTTACTATGGCGATTACCGCAACCCCGCAACCGCGCCGCAAGTGCGCCGCAAGTGCGGCGGCTATGCGGCAAGTGCGGCAGATGCGGTTTTTTCACCGCATCTGCCGCAACTGCGGGTAAGCCCGCTTTTAAAAAAAAAATCCTGACCTATTGATAACGCCAGGGAGGTTAAACAGCTCTCTTCCTAGAGTTGCAAAGAAAACACAAGATTTTACATTGATGGTCAATGTATAAGATTGGCACTAATAGACAGAATGGAGGCCAAGGACATGTTCCCTTTCCTTTTCAAAAGTACCCAACAATGAAATGTCCACTTCCCTTTCATTCTGCTGCTCAGGAGTGAAGCCAATCATTTATGACAGTGCTGACCTACCGTAAGGATAACATACTGTACATGCTTTATAGTAGGATGAATGTTTTAATAAACTATATTCATTGCCTTCTATAGGGAGTGCTCGGTGCATTATCTGTGACATGTGCAGAAGTAATTATGAAGGGAGAGGAAGGTCTATTGTGAATGTTAGATCCAGTTTCATCTACGAATACGTATTATCTTTCTTGGTAAAAGGTTTCAAAAGTACACTATTTCCTGATGCAAATAAGATGGAATGTGCAACCTACCAGGGCACAGGATACAGCAAGCACATTTGGGATTATTTACAATCTTCTTTATTAATAGTGAGACTTCACAACATGTTTTGGTGGGTCACCACCTTCATCAGTAATACTAGATTAGCCTCGGCACACTCAACTAATAAAAAATGGAAAGGAAGAAATGTTTCTTTATGCTGATAATTTTATTGTACAGAAACGAAATCATCCCACGTTTCGGCTCAACATGAGCCTTCCTCAGGGAATTGAGCTGAATTAAACATAACAACAAAAAGAAGTCACAATTTTGTTCAACATAAATGCAAAATACATGTTAACAGAAAAAAACTACATGCGGTGTATGGTACAAAATGCTGGAGTGTGGTGAAATCCATAGCGTGCGCACTAAAATATGTGGTGGGCACGTCCGTAAGTGAATGGTGGTGTGTAGGGGTGAAGTGGTAGGTGAGGAAACAAAGGATAGGAGGAAGAGTGAGAGGAAGTAAAAGGAGTAGATAAAAAAATTAAGAGGTCTCAGACAAAAAGAAAAAGAAGAAAATAAAACCAACAAACGGTATACAAAGGTGAAGAAAGACAATGGAGAAAAACGGGAGGGGCAAGAGAAACAATGAGTAGAGTATAATAACTAAAATCAGGTAAATTACCTTACAAACTCAGAGAGTAGGAATAAGTAGGTATAGAAACGATCCAGTAGCAAGGAAAAATCTATTTAAGGTATATAAAAGGATGATTATAGAGAACTGTGAAGATATATATAAGGCAAGGACAAGCTGAGGTAGTCAAAGTCCAATATTAAAAACAACCAAGGTAAACATATGAGATGAAAAAGGCAATGCTTAGGATTACAGCTTAATTTGGGCTGAAGTATATAGAAAAATATAGGATTACCTCAAAGAGTCGTTTAGTGATTATCCTTAATAGAGGAAAATACCAGAGAGATAACTACTGAACTGGTCGCTGGAGAAAGAGAAATAAGAAAGGTATTACAAAAGAGAATGAAAGTATATGCTGAGAGAAGTCTATAGGGGTCACATACCCTTAAATTGTAAGGAGGTACATGACTCCTGTCCTGTAAATAAAGTGCAGCAGGCTATTAGAAGTAAGTAGAAATAACAGGCACATGTGAGAAAACAGTATAAAAGGGCTGTGCAGCAGTTACCTTGTGTCCATAGTGTTTGCAGGGGAGGCCAGGAGTGTGTGTGATCAAGTGTGACCATGTTAAATACCCTCCAGTGCTTCCTGGTAGGGCGGGGAGCTAATTGACCTTGTAGGAAGGGGAATCAGATCAGAAGGTGGTGGTTCCTTGTCACAGTGCTGGCGGCCGCCATTTTATTGGTGGGATAGTGCCTACAAGTACTGTGCACATTAGAAAGATGATTTTGTAGGTGCTGAAGATGATTGTGCTCTGGAGTGAGGGTGATACTGCAGATACTGCAGGGACTGCGGAGACCTTCAATAACATTCAGAATAGTCCTGCCTAAGAGTAAAGAGCCGGGTCATACTCTATTCTATTACGCCTTTTTTTGGACCTAGTGCTCCATGTACTTTTTCGTATCACCACATGGCATCATTTGGTGTATTCTCATATAATGAAGAAGAACAAGCAACGATCCTCTCAACCGTAAGAGAGACTGACAACTTCTTGAATATTCCCACCGTGAGGTTAAATCAAGGGATTACGAGAAGGAGTTGAAGAAATTGGCCTCTTTTGAACTACACTCTTATACTTTGGCTCAGTACACCAAAGCACAACGTATCCCAAGGGGATTGAGAGTTGCCCTCCGACCGACCTTATTCAGTGACAATGAAGAATATTGTCAGCTTTTTGAGAATATTCTGAACAAGTGCTCTATCGATCTAATGGTTCTCACTATTAAGTTCCTTCAGGACGAGATAGTTAGAGTTAAAGAACAGGTTACGGCTATTGAGAACCAGCTTGCTAACACCCTCTCTTCCACAGATCTAACGAGCTTTAAAGCGAAAGCTAACAAGACCTTACAGGACTTCACTAACGAACTCAAAACAAGGAAAAAGAACAAGTTTCTGCGAGATCAGGACGATTATAGCAAAAACCAAGTCTATAGATGGCGTTACACCACTTTACCAGAGGGTCCACCTCACAGAGACCGACAAGGTCTCACTTCACCCCTACACACCACCATTCACTTACGGACGTGCCCACCACATATTTTAGTGCGCACACTATGGATTTCACCACACTCCAGCATTTTGTACCATACACCGCATGTAGGTTTTTTTCTGTTAACATGTATTTTGCATTTATGTTGAACAAAATTGTGACTTCTTTTTGTTGTTATGTTTAATTCAGCTCAATTCCCTGAGGAAGGCTCATGTTGAGCCGAAACGTGGGATGATTTCGTTTCTGTACAATAAAATTATCAGCATAAAGAAACATTTCTTCCTTTCCATTTTTTATTAGTTGAGTGTGCCGAGGCTAATCTAGTATTATTTTTGGTTGCATTTTCCTCTGAGCACCTCACATAAGGTTGAGCCGGGTCATACTCTATTCTATTACCACCTTCATCAGGTCCCAGAGGCGCCTCACTATCCTTTTTGTCTTACAACTATTTTCTGATGATACATTCCCTCTGAAGTTAAAAAAATCTTGTCAGATTGAGCAATGCAAACAATTAGCATTTATACTTCCATTCAGACACATAGTTCAAGTACAATATTTCAATAAGCTGCTTTGCACAATCTATGTACTGGATGGTGCACCAGGTTTTAGTTTCAAAACATGTTGGTGTTTTTATTGTAATCAGTAGAGTTGGTGCACAATAGGATTTGCAGGACCCAATCCAGTAGCCATGAGAGAAATCTAGCGTCACTGAATGTTAGCCCTGAGAACTACTTTTTAGCTTTTGGCATCCACGGCTCTTCTTTAGATTAACCATCCTGTCAGAACATCATTGCTCTGGAATGATAAACATGTGACATTGTGCCAAGCAGGTTAACAAAAAGAAATGCTGGCAGGTATGAGGGAGATTTCAGGACTCATATACAGTGACCACAAATTACTGACGTATATATATATAAATATAGTACACCTCATTCCGTGGGTCCCAGTCAATAAGAATGTGGTGCAAAATGTTGTGTATCTTTATATAGTATCTTCACCAGATGCGATCTTCAAATGCTTTATTAAATTACTGGTGACATATTACGGCAAGATGGTGCAGCAGAGGTGGGGAGGGGTGCAGGAGACACTGGATGACAGGGCCGTTTCGCACCTTGACTGGTGTTTCTACGGGTCCACCCCCATCTGCTGCACCATCTTCCCGTAATATGTCACCGGTAATTTAATAAAGCATTTGAAGATCGCATTTCCTACTATTATAATGAAGATGCTCATTGCTCAGCATTAGAGGGAGCATCATCGCCTTTCCAGCCATAGGCTAGGGTCACATCTGCGTTTTGTTTTATAAATCCTGATCCGGTTTGGAGCTTTCAAAAAGCTCCAAACCGGACCAGGAAACGCTCCTCATAGGAGCCTATGCAAAACACCGGATGGCTTCACAAGCCATCCGGTGGCCGGATCCGGCACTGCTGCCTGCGTTTTAAATCATGCAGGCAGCAGTTTTCGCAGCGTTTCTGGGAACCGCACTGCGGTCACCGGATGGCTCAGGATGTGTAATCCTGAGCCATCCGGTAACTGCATAGTTTGCGGATCACGGCTATTGCCGGGATCAGCAAACTGTCCTCTGCCTATTCAAGAGTTAAATTTAGTAAGTAAAGTACTGTTTGAGGTCTGTAGGGGGGGCTAAGACCCCCCTACAGACCAGCCGCCCACTCCGGTGGGCTTCTACTACAATTTCCTATGGCACGGGGCTCGGATGAGCCCCGTGCATGTCTCCAAACCTCCCGCCCCCCGTATCACTATACAGGGGTGCCTGCACCCCTCTTGTATAGCGATTCCTGCATGTGGCCCTAAAGTTAGAATACAGAACACATGTAAGCTCATACTTACATGTCATCGTCGGCAGTGTAGTGTGAAATCCCTGGGCGGGGCTGTTTGCAGCAGCCTCCGCCCCCTCATTCCTTATGGCCGCCCCCTCTGTGCCTCATCCAGTGATGTGAGGGCGGCCACGTCATGAAAGGGGCGGGGCTAACCGCGGCACATATTTAGCCCGCCCCTTTCATGACGTGGCCGCCCTCACATCACTGGATGAGGCACAGAGGGGGCGGCCATAAGGAATGAGGGGGCGGAGGCTGCTGCAAACAGCCCCGCCCAGGGATTTCACACTACACTGCCGACGATGACATGTAAGTATGAGCTTACATGTGTTCTGTATTCTAACTTTAGGGCCACATGCAGGAATCGCTATACAAGAGGGGTGCAGGCACCCCTGTATAGTGATACGGGGGGGCGGGAGGTTTGGAGACATGCACGGGGCTCATCCGAGCCCCGTGCCATAGGAAATTGTAGTAGAAGCCCACCGGAGTGGGCGGCTGGTCTGTAGGGGGGTCTTAGCCCCCCCTACAGACCTCAAACAGTACTTTACTTACTAAATTTAACTCTTGAATAGGCAGAGGACAGTTTGCTGATCCCGGCAATAGCCGGGATCCGCAAACTATGCAGTTACCGGATGGCTCAGGATTACACATCCTGAGCCATCCGGTGACCGCAGTGCGGTATTCTGCACACATTTTTGACAAAAAATGTGTGTGACCGGAATTGCATTCACCGCATCCGGATCCGGATGCGGTGAATGCAATTCATGTTTGCAATGTGACCCTACCCTTAGTCAGGCTGTCACTCCCCGCTGCTCTACGCTGTCAGAGCAGGCGGTCCACCCAGTGTGGTGCCCGGAACTCTGTTTGCTTTAATCTTTATATAGTATGTTTGATATTAAAAAATAATTTTATTTCTGATATGAAGATATGAAGACACATTGTAAAAAATAAAAAAACATAACAGGGGCACATATATAAGATTAGCTCAGCACAGGAGCTGGGGTGTGATCAGACCATATCCCCGTATTGTCAGCCATGACCATTACACAATACATAGCAGGAACACATACTGTATATAAGATTATCTCAGCACTAGAGATGTGGTGTGATCAGACCATGTCTCTGTATGGTTAGATACGGTCATTACATAGTACATGGCAGGGGCACATATATAAGATTATCTCAGCACAGGAGATGTGGTGTGATCAGACCATGTCCCTGTACGGTCAGACATGGCCATTACACAGTACATAGCAGGGTCACATATATAAGATTATCTCAGCACAGGAGCTGTGGTATGATCAGACCATGTCCCTGTATTGTCAGACACATCCATTACACAGTACATAGCAGGGACACGTATATTATATTATCTCAGCACAGGAGATGGGGTATGATCAGACCATGTCCCTGTATGGTCAGACACATCCATTACATAGTACATAGCAGGGACACGTATATTATATTATCTCAGCACAGGAGATGTGGTATGATCAGACCATGTCCCTGTATTGTCAGACACGTCCATTAGACAGTACGTAGCAGGGACACATACATAAGATTATCTCCGCACAGGAAATTTTTTTTAAGCATAGCCAAATATGAAAATTATTATTATTCCAAGATTTATTGATTAAAATGAACTTTAAGTTACCTCTTTTCATGGGATACACTCTTTATGGGCAGTCATAACAGCTGTGGGGGTGTTCTGGTCTCACTCATCTGCTTCTACAACAACTGCCTGATTATATCTTATTTTAGGGAAAGAGATGGCTGTGACAGAAGCAGGGTGAAGGACAAGGATTTTATCACTATTCTCAAATCATTATCAGGGTGCAGTGATAGAAGCAAGGTGAGTGAGACATGCGAGTCCCCCTTATCACAATATTTTAAGGACGGTGATAAATGCTGTGGTGTGGCACAGCAGTCCTTCTCCCTGCTTCTATCACTGAGCATAGATGACATCTTATTTCAGGGAAAGAGATGGTGGTGACAGAAGTAGGAACTGTGGCAGAAACTTTTAAAGATGCTGGTAGCGGGCACAGATGAATTGTGGTAATGGCTGCTGAAGATGAGGTCACTAATCCATCACTCCCTGAATCAGGACATCATCAGGTGACTGCAGTGACTAAGTTATGGTAACTGACCTCTGTGATGCCCCCTATGGCATGCTTTTTCAGGAGGAGGTGACAAAAGCTATGGGAAATTGCCTGTAAGGCCATTCATTCTCCTATGAAATTCTGTTTGATACTCCATTCAAACAAAACAGGAAGTAAAAAAAACAAAACATATATAGGGAGTAGCAAGATAGGGAGAATGATGAAGAACTTTATAATAAAGCAAACTATAAAAGTGGCTAGGGCTTAAAAATAATGGGCATTATTATAGGTTTATAGTATAATTTTAGTATAGGCCAGCCCTTTAATTCTATCAGAATATGTATACTGGTGCAATTTCATTCTTTATAAGGAGATGTTAAATCTCTGGGTTATGTAAAGCAATCCATGTCATGATATTACAGTATGATGCTTTATGGTGTCTTCAAGATGTGCCTCTATGACAAAAATGATAGAGGACAAAGCCATCTCTGTCATGTAATGTTTCTTCTCCTGCTCACATAGGTGTTGTAAAGTCATGTTTTTCAATAGTGAATTTTATGTGCTATCCCCCAAGGCCCTAAAGTCATTAACTGTAAAATAGCAATTGTGTATGACAGGTGCTGCCGATCTCCCATGGCTCTGCAATAAAACTTCGCTGTCAGTGCCTTTCTACAGATTTCCATTGTAGGCAGTATTGGCACCCTATATATTTTTCCTAATTCACACATGCTCCTTATATTGTCACTTGCTTCTGTCATCATTTACATGCAGATAGGATGGGAGACAGACACCTGTTATGAATGTGTACTATTATACATCGCTCAGTTGCTTTTAATGGATTTTGCTGGTGCTGTGTTGCCTCTAATGCAATTGTTATTGGACTGATTGACATGAAAGAAGCACGTTTAAGAGACCATAATGCAACTCCATGTATTCTCATAGTCATAGGTTTCCAAAAATAAATTCACCTACTAGAAGGAACATAAAAAATATTGTTATTTTCTGAAATTTTTACAAAATGGGATAATGGTAAAACTCACCAGACAAAATCACAGGATGCAAACACCAATGTATTAGAAAAAGATTTGAAAAAACTATTGTAAAGGCCCCGTTACACGCTTCAATGTCTCAGCGATCCGACCAATGATCTGACTTGGCCGAGATCACTGGGACATCATTTAGTGATCGCTGCTGAGGTGTTACACGTACAGATATTTTTAACAACGCAGCAACGATTCCGCGACAAACGAACAACACTTCCGGTCGTTTGGTCGTCTGCTTGCTTCAGTTCTGAATAGGTGAAGTCGTAAACGAGATAGTTGGAATGGTGTCACACATGCCGATGCTGCAGGTTGAACGGACGATGGAGGACAGGTTTTTTAACATGTTCATAAATCTATGATCAACGATGAATGACTTATCGTCTGTCGTATCTAGGTGTCACACCCAACAACGTCGTTGCAACGTCATTACGACGTCGCTGCACCTCCCCAAAAGCCGTGACATACCAATGAAATCATTAACAATATCGTACTGTGTAATGAGGCCTTTTCTCTATGTGCTCATGTAGACTGTTATTTTTGGTTTAAGTGTGATCTGCCTAAAAATTTGATTTCACTTAGGCTAGGGTCAGATTATCGTTATTCCTGGGTTGTGTTTACAACATAGGTTTTGGCGGCCTTAACGTTGTGCTAATGCCATATTAGAGCCGCGTTAACACTGCCATTGTTTGTAAACCTATGTAGAGGCGGCCCCTAACGCAGCTCAAATGCCGGCATCTGATTGAAATCTCGCATTATTTCCTAACATTGCTGAAAACGTCTTTTCTCGTGTTAGGAAATAACGAAAGATTTCAATCAGATGCCAGCATTTAAACCGCGTTAGAGGCCGCCTCTCCATAGGTAAGCATTGGCAGCGTTAACACGCAGCTACCATGGCGCTAGCACCACGTTAAGGTTGCCAAAACCTATGTTTTAAACGCCACCCATGATTAACGTTAATCTGGCCCTAGCCATAGACCAATGTTATTCAATGAGGCAGTACATAGGTCAGATTTAAGACAAAGATGGGAGTACTGGTGTGCCACGGTCCGCGCTGCTGTGGTATGAAAAAACTCACCAAAGAGTCAGCAGTTATTCCATCCTTTATTTCCTCCTCTCTCCAACGCGTTTCAGCGCCACACCCGGCGCCTTCCTCAGGGAATGTCCCTGAGGAAGGCGCCGGGTGTGGCGCTGAAACGCGTTGGAGAGAGGAGGAAATAAAGGATGGAATAACTGCTGACTCTTTGGTGAGTTTTTTCATACCACAGCAGCGCGGACCGTGGCACACCAGTACTCCCATCTTTGTCTTGGATTTAAAAGCCACTATCCAGTGGTCGGTGGAGGTCCTGCAGCAGCTGGAACACTGTTTTCCAAAACGCCTTCAAACCAGTTGTGGGGATCACAACTGGACCAGGTGAGCAGCTTCACAGCACCACCTCCTTACACAAGTGTCACTAGTGATAGGGCACTATTGCGCCTTTTGTCCGCCTCCCTATTTTTCTTTTTATAGGTCAGATTTAGTCTGACAAGTCAGAGGAAAACAATTGCAGCATGTACAATTTGGCTCAGAGAATTGGATGGTGCTCAGCTGTTCAAGTCTATTGGTCTGTGAAAAAACTCAGATGTCTTACTAGTGCAGTCTGATTTTCATGAACAGACAGAATGGAGAAGAAGGAGAAACTTTTAATTTCGAGTTACGGAATCCCATTCTAATAAAACTCTGATCATAGTTCTCTGATCATAATCAGACCATGTTTCTCAAATGTAGAACATACGTTTGTGCAAACCAACCCCTACAATATAAAATCTACCAAAATGTCATCACTTTGGTCCTAATATGGATTTGTGTGGAAGAAGTCCTACATAATGCAAAGAACAGGATCATGCCTTATCTTCTGAAATAAGGAAAGATTGTGGTAGGAAGACGATCTCATCTCAGAAGCCATGCCCAATACAGACCAAATATAAAGGTATACAAATAATATATTTCATAGTTCCATGTCCATACTGAAAACCTAAATAGTTATATAAACCTTTTTGTTCAATTTGAGATCAGTTCTTTGAAGTTTTCATAAACTATAAGGCTAAATTTATGGTGTGTGCTCACGATCAGGAACAGCAGCATTTTGGATGCAGAGTATTGCTGCTGCATCCAAAATGCTGCATTGTACAGTACTAGCACAATGGATGGGGTTTCTAAAAATCTTATACTCACAGGTTCCTGCAGGCCCGTAGGCCCTGCGTCCCAAACATGTAGTGCCTCCGGATCGTGTACACATACCCTTAGGTACGGTTAGTATACGCAGCGTTTTGGACGCAGAGTCTTGCCACTGCATCCAAAACGCTGTGTAGTACAGTATAAGCATAGTGGATGGGATTTCAAGAAATCCCATCCTCACTATGTTTAACCCGCCCACAGTGTGTTTGGGGCTGCGGTCCGGGTTGCGAGCAGTCCGCTCCTCCTGAAATAAATATGCTGCGGAGTCGGAAGTGGCTACCATAGGTTGCACGGAGGGAGAAGCCGCCGGGCACCCGCCGCACATGGTGAGTACAGGGCGGCTGCGGTCTCTCTGCGGCCACCCGCGGCTTCACTCAGGTCCAGAGGCGCTACGTCCAACATGCAGCTCCTCTGGACCGTAAGCACATACCCTTAGAGATGGGAGAATAAACTCAAAAGACTGATCCCTCATTTAGGTGAGTAACCTCTCACAGGTGAATGGGAGACTTGCAAATTTTCTTACTTTTTGCATTCCCTGCCTGATTAGACAAGCTGCTACGATAATCAAAAGAGTCAGGAATATCAGACGGTAAAGAGATTGACAGTTCTATTGTCCAGTAGTCAAAGATTACTGAACTGGCCAATGGATTGGGGTTCTGCAAATCATTTCTCCCATCTCTTAATAATGGCGATGATGAATATTTGGTGCATTTTTGTGTGTGAAGCAAAACAAGCATAGTATTTTACAGTTCCAGCAAAGAGAATGGGAATTATATAAATCTAATTTCCACTGCATTTTATGCGTAGTTATCTGCACTGAAATACGCAATGCAATTAGTGATGGGCGAATCCTAAATTACTCGGAATCGCTTGACTCTAGCGAGTCCGAGCCCAGGAATCGTTACTCATTGCGAGCCTAGCGAGTCCAATGTTAATGAATGGGGAAGCGAGTAATAGCGAGTAGTGTGCGATTTACAAATCACAGATGTGTCTCGGAAGCTTCAGCCTGAAGCAATCCTAGTTTTGCCATTGATTTGTATTGGACTCGTTTACTGTGCAAGTAATCGCTGGGAAACTCGCACAGATAAGAGTCCTGTCTGCTCTGTGTGCTGGCTGCCGCAGCTCCAGGGTCCTAGAGCCCGCCTGCTGCCTGATGTAGCAGAGCTGAGATTGTTCTCAGTCTGCTCATTCCCTGTGCATAGACATCTATATCTATGCACAGGGATGAGCAGAGAGGACATCGCGTTTTGGACTGCGTCGGACGGAAGAGGATTTTTTTAATTAAAGATGGAGTCCCTAATGGCTGGCCCTAAGCCCGAAATTTATGGCGGTCACGCCAATATTAGACATGACCGCCATGAATTTCTATTAAATTGTTTTAAAAAAAACACAACACAGAGAAAATGTTTTATTAGAAATAAAAAAAAAAGCCATTAGGGACTCCATCTTTAATTAAAAAAATCCTCTTCTGTCCAACGCAGTCCAAAACGCGATGTCCTCTCTGCTCATCCCTGTGCATAGATATAGATGTCTATGCACAGGGAATGAGCAGACTGAGAACAATCTCAGCTCTGCTACATCAGGCAGCAGGCGAGCTCTAGGACCCTGGAGCTGCGGCAGCCTGCACAGAGCAGACAGCTGGACTCAGCTAGCAAAGTAACAGCAGTTACTTTGCGAGTTTCCCTGCTATCACTGGCATAGTAGCCGAGTCTAATGCAAGACAATGGCAATCCTAGTTTTGTCAGCGTTTGCCATTGATTTGCATTGGACTCATGCGAGTAAACGCTGGGAAACTCGCAGAGTACCGAGTCCTGCGAGTCCCTTACTACTCGCCGAGTAACGAGTCCTAGCGAGTAGATTCGCCCATCCCTAAATGCAATCTAATTAAAATATTGCATTTTTTATTTATTTTTTTATTATTTTGTGGTCTTCTCTTTTTATAGATTTTTGTTTTGTGTTTAGAACAATGTTTAATGCTAAAATATTGGGATTCAGAATTTAAAAATGCACATATATTAAAGGTAATTATTGAGGGGTGCTCACCATGACAAGGAAGGAAGACTAGAACATAAGAAAAGACATGGCATATAAAGGGAGCACACCACTCTTGTGTAAAAAGTGAATACAGAAATGAATTTTTTTAACGCATGAGTGGACATTAATTTAAAATGATATACCATTTGGGTAACTATACTTATATCATTGTTCTGTACATTGTTTCACCCATGTATCATGTGTTGTACTATTCATGTCAAGAATTCATTACTGTCTGAAACCTTTTTTTTGTCAGGACCCCCATACATATGCCTTCAAGTTATCGTCCGCTTATGTGTTAAATAAAATTAATTTCTGTATTCACTTTTTACACAATTGTGATGTTCTCCCTTTATATGCCATGTCTCTTCTTATGTTCTTATGATCAGTATAGTCATCTTTCTCTCTTTCCTGTAGGGAGTAAGCTCTTATAGTCAGTGAGGTCCTCTCTCTTTCTTTTAAAGTGTAAGCTCTTATGGGCAATGGGGTCCTCTCTCTTTCTTTTAAAGTGTAAGTGTGGCGCCCCTGCGACCAGGGTGGCCACATAGGGAACTGCAGCCAGGCAGGAAGATAGACCCTTTGTACACCAAACACCCTCACGGACACACACACACTTCTAGAGGCGACACCCAACCCGGAGCCCAGGACTCTAGGCGGGCAAGGTGTGCTGGGTTTAGAGGAAAGTAGGTGGAAAGAATGCAGATCAGGTGACAGATAGGACAAGTAGAGGAAAAGAGGAGGAAGGAGTTAGTAGGCCAGAGTGAGCCGAGCAGCACAGACATCAGAAACACAGAGACACGTCCCGGTGGGATTGGGCTCCCTGGAGACGCAGAATCCACAGAGTCACAGAATCCATGGAGAGAAAGCTCGTCCATAGCCAGCGTCCCAGGGGAGTGTGAGGAAAGAGACCGGACCGGTATCACCGGGTCCGAGGAACACAGCAGCACCGACCAACTACCAGCGGAGTAGTTTTCCCTAGTTTGGGCTGTAATCACATGGGTTAAATGGAGTCTGGTAACGCCTTGCAAGATATGGTTACTTCAGACAAGGCATACACCAGAGTGTCGGCTCTGAGGGGAACTGAGATTCCATACCGGCTTCCCAGAAACCGACGGGGAGCTCTAATTCCAGGTTGGAGTACCCAACACAAGGGTTGGAAGCACAGCAGCAACCACGAGGACCCACAAGGGTCCGAGCTGCCGCTATACAATCCAGAGAAAGAACAAGAGAGAGAACAGCCTGAGAGGACACTTAAGAGAGAGTGAGGGGTCTCAGAGCGACAGCCTGGCTGCAGAGGGCTCAATGTTACCGGAGTTAACTGATTGAAACTTGTGTTGAGAACTGTACTAAGAATTGCTGTGAACTGTTTTGAAGAGCTGACAAGTAAACCCGGTGAACTCTGCCTGAGTGTCCGTGTTTGATTCCAGGTATACAGAACTGCTTATCATACCTTTTATCCTGCCAGGAGCAGCCCGACCCGTGGCAGGCTCATCCATCTGGCTGCAGCCCCATCATCCATCCATCCTCCTGGCAGAGCAGCGCTGCAGTGGTGGTCCCATTACTGACCACAACCCATGGGTGGCGTCACGACAAACTTCATCCATTGTAAATACCCGATTTACTTGTGAGAACCCTGGACACGATCCGGACCAGGCCCTCCGTGACATCCCTAGCAGTACCCCGGTCCGGTACCGAGTACCCCGCCCCAGTGGGCTCCACATAAGCTCTTATGAACAGGGAGTCCTTTCTCTCTCTATCTCTCTCTCTTCCGTAGAATGAAACCTCTTATAATAAGTGATTTCCTTTCTCTATTGACTTTAAAGTGTAAGGTCTTATGATCAGTGAGGTACTCCCTCTCTCTTTATGTTAAAATGTATCTCTTATGATTAGTGGGGTCCTCTCTCTATCTCTCTATTTTGTGTAGAGGGTAACCTCTTATGATTAGTGGTTTCCTTTCTCTATTGACTTTAAAATGTAAAGCTTTATGGTCAGCTGAGCTGTGTTCTCTTTATCTCTCCTCTACCCCACATTTATTTTCCTAGCAATTACAAGCTTTCCAGCATTGAGATAATTTATTTGCTGCAACTCATATATTTTGGGGGGAAATTTGCAAAGTTGACAAAATTGACTTTCAAAAGATCTGCTCCTTTCTACATGGGTGGTATATGTTTTGAAAAAAATCACATTCACTTTGCTTAAACTAAAAGCAAAAAAATATAAATTTGCTAACATAACCTTCATATGTTCAAAACAAAAAATTGTTATGGTCATTGATTAGTAATTAAAGGAGATGGAAACGTGAAAAAAAATGTTTTGGGGACATGATTTTGTGGCTCTTGATGGATATATAAGGACAGTATTCAGTATATCCAATTCATACTTCTCTTTGTTTATTGGCCAATACCGACCGTAAAGTTTCGGCAGCAGATTCTGCCTTTCTCTAGTGCTAGAGAAAGACAGAATCTGCTGTCGAAACATTGTGGTCAGTATGGCCCAATAAACTGAGAGAAGCATGAATTGGGTCTACTGAATGCTGTCCTTTTTTGGGATTTTTGTATTTTACAGCAGCTGAACACTGTTGAGGGACTTTGCATCTACAATATATATAACTGTTGCTTAGTGGTGCTCTGAATTTTCCATATATATATATATTATATATATATATATATGTATATATATATAATAATAATAATAATAATAATAATAATTTTTATTTATATAGCGCCAAACATATTCCGCAGCGCTTCACAATACAAAGTTCACATTTAAACAATCATAAGAAACAATTAGAAAATACAATACAATGCCAAAAACAATACAAAGCATAACATAATACAATAATTAGAGCAAAAAATGGCAGCCCTGCTCATAAGAGCTTACAATCTAACAATGATAGTATAGTCAACTTGAGGAGATGGGGAACAGATAGGAGCAGAATAAGTGGCCACAACCCGTTATATGTGATCCACTTGAGACGGAGCGGATAGGCTATGTCTAGATGACTGATTTGGGATCATGATAGGTAGGCCGCCCTAAAAATATGTGTTTTTAGGGATCGCCTAAAACCATCTAAGTTGTGGATACACCTAATTTCTTGGGGTAAAGCATTCCAAAGAATTGGTGCGGCTCGGGAGACGTCTTGGAGCCGGGAGTGGGAGGTTCGGATTAATGCAGAAGTGAGTCTAAAGTCACTTCCAGAGTGAAGAGAACGGGTGGGGTGATAGACAGAGATGAGGGAGGAGATGCATGGGGGTGCTGCACTGTGAAGAGCTTTGTGTGTGAGAACAAACAGTTTGAAATGGATCCTATAGTGTATAGGCAGCCAGTGTAATGACTGGCATAGAGCAGAAGCGTCTGAGCAACGATTAGCTAGATAGGTAATCCTGGCTGCTGCATTAAGGATGGACTGATGATATAGTTAAAAGCAGGAGCGGCACCACCAGGATCTTCAGTGCAGTGTTGGAAAGTTTATTTCATGTAAGGCAGGGTTACATCGGTGCAGGGGAGGGAGGAGGGCAGGGTCGGACAGCGGTCACACCATTTCGCGCATTTCGGTACAGGAGCCGTTGAAGCACAAATCGCGCGAAACGGTGTGACCATTGTCCAACCCTGCCCTCATCCCTCTTCTGTACCAATGTAACTCTGTCTTACATAGAATAAACTTTCCAACACTGCATTGATGATTCTGGTGAGTGCCGCTCCTTTTTTCAACATTATATGCTTCTATTTCTCAGCGTTGAGAAACTCCAGTTGGTCCAGCTTACAGCCACATGGACATTTGCAAATTACCTGTATACGGTGGCCAGTGCACGGTTTTCTATCTTCACATAAGATATATATATATATATATATATATATATATATATATATATTACTAGATGGTGGCCCAAACGCAGCAGGTATTCTAGAATATGTATGTAGTTAATTTATGAAGATTTAAGTATAATGCAATTAATTAAATGAATGAATTCAAATCCCACGACAATTCGGGGCCGGACTGCGTCTGTCACTGATTGGTCATGGCCGGCCAGGCACAACCAATCAGCGAAACATGGTTCAAATCCCACGCCAATTCGCGGCCGGACTGCGCCTGTCGCTGATTGGTCGCGGGCGGCTTTGCTGCATTCTCTTTTGTGTTTTTTCATTGAAGACAAATTAAATGAAAATAATAATACCAAAGAATTTGTGATTGCAATCTAATTCAGGAAGAAACTGAGTATTATCTGACAGAATTGCAGAGGTGTCAATACTTTTGGCCTGTACATGTATACACACGCATAGACAGACACACATATACACACATACACATACATGTATACAGTTGTGGCCAAACACTACCACAACAAATGTTAGTGTTCATCTCCAGCTGAATGGGTCTAGGATCCTGCCAATTTAGAGCTTTGATACCTTTCTTAACTCAGCTGATGAGACAATTCTATTTACCATGACCTGAAGGACAAAGAAGGGGATAGGATAGGGCATGTATGTATATAAATATAGGTATATACAGTGGTGGCCAAAAGACATACCTTGTAGATAGGAGTGAAGGATGTCACACTGACTGACATACCTTTTAGACAGAAGTGAAGGACATCATACTATGACTGACAGCCTTATAGACAGGAGTGAACTTCGTCACACTGATTTACAGCCTTGTAGACAGGAGTGAAAGACATCACACTCACTGACAGACCTAGTAGACAGGAGTAAACTTCATCACACTATGACTGACAGCTTTGTAGATAGGAGTGAAGGACGTAACACTGACTGACATACCTTGTAGACAGAAGTGAAGGACATCATACTATGACTGACAGCCTTATAGACAGGAGTGAACTTCGTCACACTTATTTACAGCCTTGTAGACAGGAGTGAAAGACATCACACTCACTGACAGACCTAGTAGACAGGAGTAAACTTCATCACACTATGACTGACAGCTTTGTAGATAGGAGTGAAGGACGTAACACTGACTGACATACCTTGTAGACAGGAGTGAAGGACGTCATACTGGCTGACAGCTTTTTAGACAGGAGTAAACTGCGTCACACTGACTAACAGTCTTGTAGGCAGTAGTGAACTGCGTCACACTGACTGACAGACCTTCTAGACAGGAGTGAAGGATGTCACACTGACTAACAGCCTTGTAGACAGGCGTGAAGGACGTCATACTGGCTGACAGCTTTGTAGACAGAAATAAACTGCGTCACACTGACTGACAGATCTTGTAGACAGGAGTAAACTGCGTCACACTGACTGACACACCTTGTAAACAGGAGTGAACTGTGACACACTATGAGCGGCACTTCCAATTGCGAGCCAATATCGCAATTTGAAAACCGCGATGCTCATTGGTGGCTGCGGACGCTCATTGGTGCCCATGGCTGGCGGCGACCAATGAGAGACTTGGCACACGGTTTGAATGCCGCATCTCTGATTAGTCGGCGTGGCTGGCGGTGACCAATGAGAGCTCGCAGAATTCAAATCTCGTGCAGTAATCTCTCATTGGTCGCTACCAGCTGCGCTGACCAATCAGACACGGCATTCAAACCGTGCGCCAAGTCTCTGAATGATCCCCTCGATTTGAATGGCGCGTGGTTTTCAAACACGCGCCGCAGGCCGCGAGGACCAATCAGAGACGCGGCATTCAAACCACGTGCCAAGTCTCTGATTGATCAACGCATGTTTGAAAACCGCGCGCCATTCAAATCACACGCCAAGCCGCGCGCCGCGTCTCTGATTGGTTGCCACCAGCTGTGTTGACCAATCAGAGACTTGGCACACGGTTTGAATGCCGCATCTCTGATTAGTCGCCGCCAGCCACGAAGACCAATCAAAGACGCGGCATTCAAACCGTGCGCCAAGTCTCTAATTGGTCGCTACAGCTGGTGGCGACCAATCAGAGACACGGCAATAAAACTGCGCGCCAAGTCTATAAATGGTCGCTACGGCTGGCGGGGACCAATCAGAGATGCGGCGCATGTTTGAAAACCATGCGGCATTCAAATCGTGCGCCAAACTGAATGCCACGTCTCTGATTGGTCTTCGCGACTGGTGGTGACCAATCAGAGATGCGGCATTCAAACCGCGTGCCAAGTCTCTGATTGGTCACCACAGCTAGCGGCGACCAATCAGAGACGTGGTGTGCGGCTTGGCATGCAAATAGAATGACGCGCGGATTTTAAACACGCGCCGCATCTCTGATTAGATGCCGCCAGCCATGACGACCAATCAGAGACTGGGTGCGCAGTTTGAAAGCCGCGTCTCTGATTGGTCGCCATCAGCCGCGAAGACCAATCAGAGACGCGGCATTCAAACCACGTGCCAAGTCTCTGATTTGTCGCCACCGGCTGGCGGCAATCAATCAGAGATGTGGCGCGTGTTTGAAAACCCTGCTGCATTCAAATTGTGCGCCAAAGTGCGCACCACGTTTCTGATTGGTCGCTTACAGCCATGGTGACCAATCAGAGACTTGGCGCGCGGTTTGAATGCTGCATCTCTGATTGGTCTTCGCGGCTGGCGGTGACCAATCAGAGATGCGGCATTCAAACCGCGTGCCAAGTCTCTGATTAGTCACCACAGCTGGCGGCGACCAATCAGAGACGTGGTGTGCGGCTTGGCACGCAAATAGAATGACACGCGAATTTTAAACACGCGCCGCATCTCTGATTAGATGCCGCCAGCCATGACGACCAATCAGAGACTGGGTGCGCAGTTTGAAAGCCGCGTCTCTGATTGGTCGCCATCAGCCGCGAAGACCAATCAGAGACGCGGCATTCAAACCACGTGCCAAGTCTCTGATTTGTCGCCACCGGCTGGCGGCAATCAATCAGAGATGTGGCGCGTGTTTGAAAACCGTGCTGCATTCAAATTGTGCGCCAAAGTGCGCGCCACGTTTCTGATTGGTCGCTTACAGCCATGGTGACCAATCAGAGACTTGGCGCGCGGTTTGAATGCTGCATCTCTGATTGGTCTTCGCGGCTGGCGGTGACCAATCAGAGATGCGGCATTCAAACCGCGTGCCAAGTCTCTGATTGGTCACCACAGCGGTTTTCAAGCATGTGACATATCTCTGATTGGATGTCACCCGCCGTGGTGACCAATCAAAGACTTGGTGCGCAGTTTGAAAGCCGCGTCTCTGATTGGTCGCCGCCAGCCGCGAAGACCAATCAGAGATGCGGCATTCAAACCGTGCGCCAAGTCTCTGATTGGTCGCCACGGCTGGCGGCGACTGATCAAAGACACGGCATTCAAACTGTGCACCGCAATCTCATGTTGGTCGCCGACAGCCACGCCGACCAATCAGAGACGCGGCATTCAAACCGTGCGACTTGGCGCGCAGTTTGAATGGCTCTCAAAAACACGCCACATCTCTGATTGGATGCCG
The DNA here is from genome assembly GCA_033576535.1 of Allobates femoralis. Taxonomy (NCBI): domain Eukaryota; kingdom Metazoa; phylum Chordata; class Amphibia; order Anura; family Aromobatidae; genus Allobates; species Allobates femoralis. The sequence goes on along the minus strand of JARQOC010000004.1, from coordinate 407,314,229 downwards.
CCAGCCGTGGCAACCAATCAGAGACTTGGCGCGCGGTTTGAAAGCCACGTCTCTGATTGATCGCCACCGGTCGTGAAGACGAATCAGAGACGCGGCATTCAAACTGCGTGCCAAGTCTCTGATTGGTCACCAAGGCTGGCAGCGACCAATCAGAGATGCGGCGCATGTTTGAAAACCGTGCAGCATTCAAATCACGTGCCAAACTGTGCGCCGCATCTCTGATTAGTCTCCGCCAGCCATTGGTCGCGGCTGGCAATGTCCAATCAGAGATGCGGCATTCAAACTGCACGGCAAGTCTCTGATTGTTGTCCACGGCTGGCGGCAACCAATCAGAGATGTGGCGCGTGCTTGCTGCGAAATTTGAATTCCGCCATATAGGAATACCCATACCGTGGGTGTTCCAATATGGCGGCCATAGTACTACCATAGCGAGCAGTTAGATGAGCGAGCTGACGCCGGTCATCTCCCGGCTGGCTCGCCGTGGACTTTGCAGCACAGTAGATGAGCTGCGGCCGCCTATCTCCCGACGATATCCATGGCTCATCTACTGCGCCCCGAGGTCCGCTGACGCCGGTCATCTCCCGCCTGGCTCTCTCGTGCTGCATCCACCGTCGGGACATCAGCGGCATTCACCTCCTGACCACACATATACCCTTTTGCGCTTTCTCCTTTCCATACACTGCATCTTACTTATAGACTGCACAGCTGTCTTGTTCTCACAATGGTAGGTGACGGAGAAGCATGCAATCACACATGTCTATAAGGCTCTTCCAATTTAAAAACTGTTTTTTAACATGTAGTGATTTTCATTTGGAGAAGCTTGATGAACAGTTTAGAGTGTATTAAAGTGAAAATAGTCATTGAGCTGCTTGGCTTCAATATTTGCAGAACCCATGATCATGATATCTCAGACCTTCTAGCTCCTCCTGCATTATATTGAACCTATTTTTTACCATCCCAGACTATGTTAAACCACTCACCTCCATTGTTCCAGAGATTATGTGCATTTAACCTGCATAACTGGTCTGTTTAATGGAAATAAATGCAACAGAGAAAATCTTGAAAGCCATTTAATTCATTCCGTACACTTTTTATCAGGCAAAGAGATTATTGTAATAAAATATTTACCATTCAGCTTCAGCCTGAAGCCTTTTTTCTATTTGCACAAAGATTTTGCTTTTCATCATATTAATTCATTTGAAGATGGAACCTTGCTAGAACTTTGCAATCCCTTTTTACATAGTCCTGTATATGAATATTAAAAGTTATCTTTATTATAAATGTGCTTTAAGAAAAAAGACACATTTAATTAAGGTACCGTTGTATCAGCTTGCTGAAATGTTAATATACTTTAGAGAATATTGAAATAGGGCAAACCATATAGATTCTTTTCATCATTGTTTCCATTAAAACAGGATTTGGGCCATAAAAATTTAAATTTGAACTTATTAGATATGTTCTTGCAGATATGTCTTGCTGTCCAGTTCCATTGTTACTGTGATTGAAATGACAAGTACTCGGGTTAAGCATGGTGAATAGAATCATAGATTTAGATCTTCTCTATTATATTTCTCCATTTATTTGAGTTAGTGTGTTGGGGCAGTGCAGGGCTGTACATGGGTTACAAGTGACCCTGTTGAACATAAAAAGTGAATGTATCTATACCCATATGACTTAATGGCTTTTCTCATATTGTATTTTGCTATAAACATATAGTATTCCATTCCTCTGGTAAGAATACAAATTTTGTAACTTTTCAAAGCCTAATGTCCAAAAAAAAACTTTCTTGATGAAATATGCATTGTTTAAGCATTCCTCTGATAAAATTGTAATGCAAAGTATACATTTTTGCAATAATGCCTGAATATATCATTAAATATTGCTCAGTATGACTTCTGATTTCAAAGGAGCCAAGATACATCACCTATATATCTTTAGAATATTATTACCTAAATATGCCACAATTTTAATTGGATTCTGTTTTATAGAGCTACTGTATGTTCTTAGGGAATTATAATTGTGGAATATAGTATGTACTAAACACCAAAGAGTAAGAAAATACAGTGTCTATTGCTCTGTATTATGTAGCTTGCACAAACCCATGTTCTTTCATAGAGGTTCTACACACAACTCTGCTTGTAGTATGCGGTCTAAAGTTTTCTTTCTCTTTATTAATATATTAACTTTGGAAAGACAAAGGCTTAAACATATTTGATATAGAGATACGCTGCTCTTTTGAAGTTTGTCTTTGCCGAATTTCCCCTTTAAGTTTAGTATGCAACAAATACAATTACGCAACCCTCATAAGAGCCTCCAATTTCTTAGAAATAAATACGTAGAATAGTGTGAGTTCCTCTTGAATTTAATGAAAATGCTTTCATACCAGTAATGCAAAGACAGCCTTTTTAATGCCCATATGGCTTCCACCTATCTGACTAGGGGAAAACAAATAGTAGCCACAGGTAACAAAAAGTATATTTCACAACATACTGCAGTATCAGACTTTTTAGGTTACCAAATTTCTCTCAATTGCTCGTCACCCCTCTCGGGGTCCTAGGTTTTATCCAACACATAATCATCATCTTAATCTTCATCCATGATTCAGCTGTATGCTGATTTTGTGTATGCAATGAACAGAACTCTTTGTCCCAATCTAATCCCCTGTCCAAGGTTTGCCCTGGCTCAGAGTACTACTACCATGGGCAATGTCCTAACTACTGACTATACTTGCAGAGCCTTAAACAAAGGTTGGCTTGGCATTAGTATCATGTTGAACATCTCCTGTGACATCATGTCTTCTGAGAACAAAGGCTGACTTTTCATGTCTTCCAAAATATGATCTGGAACATTAAAATTACTTGACCACAGATGTGCTATTACCGTATATACTCGTGTATAAGCCGAGTTTTTCAGCCCAAAATTTGGGCTGAAAAGTCCCCCCCTCGGCTTATACACAGGTCATATACGGTACATGGAGTGGGGGGGCTGTGTCCCGGGGCTGTGGAGGCTGGAGGAGGCGGGGGGAGGCTGCTGTATGAGCGGCCCCGTCACGTGGGGCCGCTCATTCTATATGCACTGCTTCCCCCTGTCAATCAGCGGCAGGGGAAGCAGTTCATATAAGCCCCCCAAAAGCTGGCACTGTCCCCCCTTGTAAGGGCCCCCCCCCCGCTGCTTATACATTACCATCCCGGTGTTCTGATCGGCGCCGCTCCTCTGTGCGTCTTCATCCTCCCGTCCGCGCTGGCTGCATCCGGGATCTCCGGCTGTCGCAGCGATATGACGTCATCGCGCGACGGCCGGAGATCCCGGATGCAGCCAGCGCGGACGGGAGGATGAAGACGCAGCACCGAGGAGCGGCGCCGATCAGAACACCGGGATGGTAATGTATAAGCAGCGGGGGGGGGGGGCCCTTACAAGGGGGGACAGTGCCAGCTTCTGGGGGCTGTTGGTACCCCCAGGGGGCTGCTGGGTACCCCCTGGGGGCTGTTGGTACCCCTGGGGGGCTGTTGGTACCCCCTGGGGGCTGTTGGTACCCCCAGGGGGCTGTTGGTACCCCCAGGGGGCTGCTGGTACCCCCAGGGGGCTGCTGGGTACCCCCTGGGGGCTGCTGGGTACCCCCAGGGGGCTGTTGGTACCCCCAGGGGGCTGCTGGGTACCCCCAGGGGGCTGCTGGGTATCCCCTGGGGGCTGCTATATGTACCCCTGGGGGCCTGCTGGTATACCACTGGGGCTGCTGTATACTACCACTGGGGCTGCTGGGGCTCCTGTATACTACCACTGGGGCTGCTGGGGCTCCTGTATACTACCACTGGGGCTGCTGGGGCTCCTGTATACTACCACTGGGACTGCTGGGGAATCTGTATACTACCACTGGGGCTGCTGGGGAATCTGTATACTACCACTGGGGCTGCTGGGGCTCCTGTATACTACCACTGGGGCTGCTGGGGAATCTGTATACTACCACTGGGGCTGCTGGGGAATCTGTATACTACCACTGGGGCTGCTGGGGAATCTGTATACTACCACTGGGGCTGCTGGGGAATCTGTATACTACCACTGGGGCTGCTGTATACTACCACTGGGGAGGCCTGTATACCACACTGCTGGGGACTGTATACCTGTGCTGGGGTCCACCCTCGGCTTATACACGAGTCAATAGGTTTTTCCAGATTTTTGGGGCAAAAGTAGGGGGGTCGGCTTATACATGGGTCGGCTTATACACGAGTATATACGATATGTTTGCACAGCCGCCAAGCATAACTCCCCTGATGACTTTGCATGAAGAAACGTGTTGGGTGTGATTAGGAGCATTTGTGATCTATTTGTCCTGATTAGGGTAAGGTGTGGCAGTATTGGTATGTGCCTCCGCACAGCATAATTTAGGATCACTAATGGATATCACCTAGACGCACTGAGGTTTATCTATTGTGTGAGATTATACAAAATTGTCCCTTGTCCTATTATTTTTTCTCAATTTTATTTTAAGTGACTGTCATTATTTAACCTACTAGCTGTGAGCCCGATGCAAATGCATCGGGATTCTAGAACGTGCATTAATTTGATTATAGTAGTTATAGCTACTTTTTGGGGGAGTCCAATACTTTTTTTGGGGGGTCCAATACTTTTTTGGGGGGGTCCAATACTTATTGGGGCGCGTTCAATACTTTTTGGGGTGCGTTCAATACTTATTAGGGCGCGTTCAATGCTTTTTGGGGCGCGTTCAATGCTTTTTGGGGCGTGTTCAATACTTTTTGGGGGGCGTTCAATACTTATTGGGGTGTGTTCAATACTTTTTGGGGCGCGTTCAATACTTTTTGGGGCGCGTTCAATACTTATTGGGGTGCGTTCAATACTTTTTTGGGCGCGTTCAATACTTATTGGGGTGTGTTCAATACTTATTGGGACGCGTTCAATACTTTTTGTGGCGCGTTCAATACTTTTTGGGGCGCGTTCAATACTTATTGGGGTGTGTTCAATACTTATTGGGACGCGTTCAATACTTTTTGTGGTGCGTTCAATACTTTTTGGGGCGCGTTCAATACTTATTGGGGTGTGTTCAATACTTTTTGGGGCGCGTTCAATACTTATTGGGGTGTGTTCAATACTTATTGGGGTGTGTTCAATACTTATTGGGACGCGTTCAATACTTTTTGGGGCGCGTTCAATACTTATTGTGACGCGTTCAATACTTATTGGGGTGTGTTCAATACTTTTTGGGCGCGTTCAATACTTATTGTGACGCGTTCAATACTTATTGGGGTGTGTTCAATACTTTTTGGGGCGCGTTCAATACTTTTTGGGGCGCGTTCAATACTTATTGGGGTGCGTTCAATACTTTTTGGGGCGCGTTCAATACTTATTGGGGTGCGTTCAATACTTTTTGGGGCGCGTTCAATGCTTTTTGGGGCGTGTTTAATACTTTTTGGGGGGCGTTCAATACTTTTTGGGGCGCGTTCAATACTTATTGGGGTGTGTTCAATACTTATTGGGACGCGTTCAATACTTTTTGGGGCGCGTTCAATACTTATTGTGACGCGTTCAATACTTATTGGGGTGCGTTCAATACTTTTTGGGGCGCGTTCAATGCTTTTTGGGGCGTGTTCAATACTTTTTGGGGGGCGTTCAATACTTTTTGGGGCGCGTTCAATACTTATTGGGGTGTGTTCAATACTTATTGGGACGCGTTCAATACTTTTTGGGGCGCGTTCAATACTTATTGTGACGCGTTCAATACTTATTGGGGTGTGTTCAATACTTTTTGGGGCGCGTTCAGTACTTATTGTGACGCGTTCAATACTTATTGGGGTGTGTTCAATACTTTTTGGGGCGCGTTCAATACTTTTTGGGGCGCGTTCAATACTTATTGGGGTGCGTTCAATACTTTTTGGGGCGCGTTCAATACTTATTGGGGTGCGTTCAATACTTTTTGGGGCGCGTTCAATGCTTTTTGGGGCGTGTTCAATACTTTTTGGGGGGCGTTCAATACTTATTGGGGTGTGTTCAATACTTTTTGGGGCGCGTTCAATACTTTTTGGGGCGCGTTCAATACTTATTGGGGTGCGTTCAATACTTTTTTGGGCGCGTTCAATACTTATTGGGGTGTGTTCAATACTTATTGGGATGCGTTCAATACTTTTTGTGGCGCGTTCAATACTTTTTGTGGCGCGTTCAATACTTATTGGGGTGTGTTCAATACTTTTTGGGGCGCGTTCAATACTTATTGGGGTGTGTTCAATACTTATTGGGGTGTGTTCAATACTTATTGGGACGCGTTCAATACTTTTTGGGGCGCGTTCAATACTTATTGTGACGCGTTCAATACTTATTGGGGTGTGTTCAATACTTTTTGGGGCGCGTTCAATACTTATTGTGACGCGTTCAATACTTATTGGGGTGTGTTCAATACTTTTTGGGGCGCGTTCAATACTTATTGTGACGCGTTCAATACTTATTGGGGTGTGTTCAATACTTTTTGGGGCGCGTTCAATACTTATTGTGACGCGTTCAATACTTATTGGGGTGTGTTCAATACTTTTTGGGGCGCGTTCAATACTTTTTGGGGCGCGTTCAATACTTTTTGGGGTGCGTTCAATACTTTTTGGGGCGCGTTTAATACTTATTGGGGTGCGTTCAATACTTTTTGGGGCGCGTTCAATACTTATTGGGGTGTGTTCAATACTTTTTGGAGTGCTTTGCTGGGCTAAACCTGAATGGTGCACAGGGGGTTAATCACATGTCAGGTCTGTGTGTGAGTGAAGATGTGCTGATTGACTCACTGGGTTGCAGCTGGGAGTGAGTAGGCTGGATAGGAACCTGCCAGGTGTCTGAGTGAGGAGAGGACGATTCAGAAGTTCAGAGCACTGCCATGTGAAGAGGTGCTGGAAGTGATCCGTCCTCAGTGGGTAAGTGATGGGAGCCTACCAGCTGATGTGTGCATGGCAGCCAGTGTCCAAGGGCCAGGCGGTCACAGCTGACTTTGGGACATTGAGGGGGGGGGGTCTGTGCGGCCATTGAGGGGGGGGGTCTGTGCGGCCATTGGGGGGGGGGGGTCTGTGCGGCCATTGGGGGGGGGGGGGTCTGTGCGGCCATTGGGGGGGGTCTGTGCGGCCATTGGGGGGGGGTCTGTGCGGCCATTGAGGGGTGGGGGGGTTGGGGGTTCTGTGCGGCCATTGAGGGGGGGTTCTGTGCGGGTAGTAGTAGTAGTAGTAGTATGATGATGATGATGATGATGATGATGATGATGATGATGATCGACTCGCCATTGCTCGCACTACCCAGTGAGTCGCAATTATTCCCCATTGAAAGTATAGTGGGACTTGCGGCGGCTGAGGTAGCGACTCGCAATGGCCTCGCGGCCATTGCTCGCGCTACCTCAGCGGTAAATCGCTAACTATGTAGCCGAGCCTCTGGTTCTATTTTCGGCCAGCGACTCGCAATGGCCGCTTCGCGGCCATTGCTCGCGCGTGGTGACGTCACATAGTGACATAGCCACGGCGATTTCGGGGGCCGACACGAAAATGCCTACGGCAATTATAGAGTAGATGTGTATCACAGATATCTATGAGTGCCAAAAATTTTGTGGATTCCTTTTATGTATGTATTATAGCCAGAAGGTTTTTTATTTTGTATTTTATAAAAAGCTAAGTTTCTATTAGCACTTTTAGCATACATTTTGGACAAAATTGTAACTTACAGTTTGTTTTTGAACTTGGTTAACAAACTTAACCAGTTTGTTTAAAATTCTCTCACCATTGACAAAAAGAGCTAAACCTGGATGCTTTTCTCACGACAAATGGCATTATAGATATAAATAATCTGGCCATAGAAAATGTGTGACTGGCAATTAAAGGTTGAATTTCAAGGACCTGTGTCTCTTTTCAAACCAATTGAAAGAGAGAAGAAAAGCACACAATGAAAAGCACCAGGTGGTCTAGTGGGATAAAGATAATTAGCCTCTCACCTTAATGTGTTGTGCACCCTGCACAACAACAGTAGTTTGCTTGTTGGCGGAGGCACTGGTCTTGCTGCTATTGTACGGGTCTTCCTGGAACTGGCCACGTGATTCACGATCCTATCAGGTGACCGCACCATCCCAGAAATATGTCCCGACAGGTCCTCAAATCTTTAGAATATCTGGTTACAGCCCAGCACAGCTCCTGCCACATACCCTCAGAGCAGTGATGTGACGATTCAGGATAAAAATAAGCAGTCAATATTGAAGCGCTATGGCATATGAACCACAAGAATGTGGTTCATATGCCCTAGTTATACACCTGAGGAAGGTTCCAGTCCAGTACAGAAACGAGTAGTGAAGAAATAAAAGGTTTGTCACCTAATTGTCATTGTCATTGTGGTTCATATGACCTAGTGCTGCAATATTGACCGCTTATTTTTATCCTGAATCTTTTCAAACCAAAACACTATATGACTATGAAAATATGTAATCTTAAAAGAAGGGCTGTATTTAAGCACACATACAAAAGGATGTTATGGTGGCAGCCAGCAGTACTGCTGTTGTTAAAACTGTCCAGCACCTGCATTTTATACTATCGGTAAAAGCGCCCCTGTTTGGTTGTGGATTTCTTTTTAGATTACAAACTAAGATTTTTCAACCTTTTGAAAAATCTACCTCTGCAGCATAGCACTACCTCATAGATAATGTTGAAGGTCCAGCCACTACTGTCATCCACAACAGCAAATATTCCATGTTTTGGGCATGCTACACAAAGTTGTAATTCATCCAAACTTTCTCTCTGCTCTATAAATAAGAAAGTAATTATGAGTACTTTATTGTCGATTGCAAGCAACATGGGAGACCTTTCCTGGCATTATTTAGCAAGGTGCCATGATAGACTCTTTGAGGATATCTGTTTCTGTGACTAAGTCACTTTTTGTTGGCATTTCAGGCTCAGGTATCTTTAGAAGTATCTCTAATATGAACACAGTATTAAGAAATGACTGGAGGTTAAATATATACCGTATATACTCGTGTATAAGCCGAGTTTTTCAGCCCAAAAATTGGGCTGAAAAGTCTACCCCTCGGCTTATACACGGGTCATATACGGCATGGAGTGTGGGGGCTGTGTCCCGGGGCTGTGGAGGCTGGAGGAGGCGGGGAGAGGCTGCTGTATGAGCGGCCCCGTCATGTGGGGCCGCTCATTATATATGCACTGCTTCCCCTGTCAATCAGCGGCAGGGGGAAGCAGTGCATATGGCCCCCAAACGCTGCCACTCCCCCCCCCCCTCTGTGTAAGGGCCCCCCCGCTGCTGTAAGGGCCCCCGCGCTGCTGTAAGGGCCCCCCGCTGCTTATCTTACCATCCGGTCTTCTGATCAGCGCCGCTCCTCGGTGCTCCGTCCTGATACATCCGGGATCCCCGGCCGTCGCAGGTATATGACGTCATCGTGCGACGGCCGGGGATCCCGGATGCAGCGAGGACGGGAGCAGCGAGGAGCAGCGCTGATCAGAAGACCGGATGGTAAGTTAAGCAGCAGGGGGGGCGAGTGCCAGCATTTGGGGGCAGCTGTGTACCCCTGGGGGCGGCTGTATACCCCTGGGGACAGCTGTGTACCCCTTGGGGCTGCTATATACCCCTGGGGACGGCTGTGTACCCCTGGGGGCTGCTATATACCCCTGGGGGTGGCTATATACCCCTGGGGATGGCTGTGTACCCCTGGGGGCTGCTATATACCCCTGGGGGCGGCTATATACCCCTGGGGATGGCTGTGTACCCCTGGGGGCTGCTATATACCCCTGGGGGTGGCTATATACCCCTGGGGGCGGCTGTGTACCCCTGGGGGCTGCTATATACCCCTGGGGGTGGCTGTCTACCCCTGGGGGTGGCTGTGTACCCCTGGGGGCTGCTGTGTACCCCTGGGGGCGGCTGTGTACCCCTGGGGGCGGCTGTGTACCCCTGGGGGCTGCTGTGTACCCCTGGGGGCGGCTGTGTACCCCTGGGGGCGGCTGTGTACACCTGGGGGCTGCTGTGTACCCCTGGGGGCTGCTGTGTACCCCTGGGGGCTGCTGTGTACCCCTGGGGGCGGCTGTGTACCCCTGGGGGTGGCTGTGTACCGCTGGGGCTGCTGTGTACTGCTGGGGCTGCTGTATGCCCCCGGAGGCTGCTGTACACCCCCGGGGCTGCTGTATATACTGCTGGGGCCTGTATACCACTAGGGCTGCTGTATATACTGGTGGGGTCTGTATATACCACTGGGGAGGCTGCTGTATACCACTGGGGCTGCTGTATATACTACTGGGGCCTGTATATGCCACTGGGGAGGCTGCTGTATACTACCACTGGGGGGGCCTGTATACCACACTGCTGGGGTCTGTATACCTGTGCTGGGGTCCACCCTCGGCTTATACACGAGTCAATAGGTTTTCCCAGGTTTTGGGGGCAAAAGTAGGGGGGTCGGCTTATACACGGGTCGGCTTATACACGAGTATATACGGTAGGTAAAAAGAAAAATTGGTATAATGAGTTCTACCCAGCACATTACTTTCTTACGGTGGCCATACTGTATAAGCAGTATGGTTCTACCATAACAACCAAGCAGAATGCCTGCTGACTTGAAGCTATATTTTACTCAGATCTTTTTTGCATTCTCTATATCTGATCAGTTGCTTACTTATATGACTTGCACCTCAAAAACTACTGTACAATTCAACATTTTCTTACTTTAAACTCTACAAAAAACTCTGACTGTTGTCTTGATTCATTCTCATGTGGTCTATTGTAACTCTCCACTAATCAGTCTCCCTATCACTGAACTGTCTCCTCTTCAATCTACAGTTTGGGCCTTTTATATGAATGCACCTAAATAAAATGGGAATGGTTGGTTTTATCAACTTCCTGTTTGTGGCACATTAGTATATGGGAGGGGGAAAACTTTTCCAGATGGGTGGTGACCATGGCGGCCATTTTCAAGTCAGCCATTTCGGATCCAACTTTATTTTTTTCAATGGGAAGAGGGTCATGTGTCACATCAAAATTATTGAGAATTTCATAAGAAAAACAATGGTGTGCTTGGTTTTAACATAACTTTATTCTTTCATGAGTTATTTACAAGTTTATGACCAGTTATAAAATGTGTTCAAAGTGCTGTACATTGTGTTGGATTGTCAATACAAACCTCTTCTCCCACTCTGGACACACTGATAGCAACATCACAGAAGAAATGCTAGCACAGGTTTCCAGTATCCATTGTTTCAGATGCTGCACATCTCATAGGCAAACGTATTGGTGAATGCTGAAGTTAACAAACAAAACCCCCGCTATTGGTCTGACACTAACCCACAGTGGATAGATCCCTCCAAGACTGTTGGATCACAAAAATTGATGTTATGATGTGGTATATGGGGTACAAAGCTAGTGTGGACATTCTTCGTCAATGGAAACCTCAATGTCACTGGATATCTGAATCATGTAGCAATTTCAGGTATCCAGTGGCTTTGAGGTTTCCATTGATGAAGAATGGCCCCACTATCTTTGTACCCCATATACCACACCATACCATCAATTTCAGTGTTCCAACAGTCTTGGAGGGATCTATCCACTGTGGGTTAGTGTCAGACCAATAACGGTGGTTTTGTTTGTTAACTTCACCATTCAGAAAAATGTTTGCCTCATCACTCATCTGAAGGCAATTGGGTATGCTATGAAGATATGAGATGTGCAGCATCTGAAACAATGGATACTGGAAGTCACCAACCATTCCCATTTTATTTAGGTGCATCCATATAAATGGCCCACCTTGTATTATGAATGCAGTAGCCATGATCATATTTCTGTCTAACCATTACATTGATACCATGAACATGCCAGTCTTTGCACTCATTGCACATCCAATACAGAATTCAATATAAAGCATATCCTTGCTACACACCAAGCTCTTCATAGTTCTGCAGTTCATTACATCTCCTCTTTTTCTGTCTATCACTCTATCTCATCTCCACTTTTTAATATAACTTCTTCTAAAATCTGAACTTTGCGCTGTACCAATTTTCTGGACTGTGTTTCCTCAGAGAATTCAATAAATTTCCAGTATCCACAGTTTCAAGCATGCCCCAAAATCCCTTTTTTAGACTGGCCAATCACCTCATCTAACTAACCCATCTAACTATCCTCTGTTGTCTCTTTTACGCACTTGATAGCTCTTTGGACCTGTATGTGCACTGACACTGGCTGGTGACGGCTTTATGCAGCTTTATTTGATTACCCCTATTTATTACACTGATTGCTGGATGTTAAAATGTTTAATTATTGTATAACTAATGTCCCTTGAAAGTCCTCATGAATTAATTTCAGGAATAAATGTGAGGTATTACCTATGTTGTGTTCTCCCTTGTTTTACTTGATATTTCCTTAAACCTGAGAGCCGATCCTCCTGTCTAAATTTTATGTGGCTTTTAATCTCTGTACTTTTCCCAGTAACAAGAGAGAAGGTGATTGTTAAAGTCACAACATAGCAAAATGCTGTACAGAGCAAGGCCTATTAATCTTGCAATCTTCTTGACTGACAATAGCAAATTCTCCTGCATAATCCTGTTAGAAAGTGGACTATTGAATTTTATTCACAGTTCTCTATCTCCCTTTGATCTTCCTCACTCATTTTTTTTTCCAACTTCAGGGCACAAATTTTTAATTTAATTTGTTTTTGCACATCAAATACCCAAAGATTTCTCAGTGTGGGACACACACAAGTAAAATTACTTTCCAAGACTCACAAAGAGCTAAACAGGATTTAAAACCAGCTTCCTAGTTCAAAGTCAGTGTTGTACATACTGTGCCACCTGATATCCAATATGCTGGGCTTTGATGTGTTTGCCTCCATAGAGAAGCTGCGATTAGTCTCCCGTTCTAGTAAAAGAAACAAGTAGCTTTTTATCCTTTTTAAATAAAAACAAGTATTTAAAATGATCCAGACTAATGCCTATCCATGGCCTGCAGTAATCCCTGTGTATACTTAACTCTGTAGGCATCAACACAATTAATTATTTTCTATTTCTACATTTGGTGAATATTTTTGGTGCATTCTTAATCATACATTTTCTTAAAATAAAATTTCAGACATCAATTTTCTCTTCCATGCTTCCTTTACACACATACTGTATATTTTCAATTATACTAGAAGATAAAACAAATGAACATATATGGAGGCTTTCATTTTGGATTTAACCTTTTCTCGCTGAAGCCAATTTTCGTCTTAAGGACCAGGTCAAGTTTTCCAAATCTGACATGTTTCACTTTCTATGATAGTAATTCTCTACACACTCCAGTGATTCTGAGAATACTTTTTGTGACACATTGTACTTTATGGTATTCATAAATTTAGATTGTTATGATTTGTCTTTATTTATTAAAATAGTGTAAACTTTACGAAATTTTTGAAAAATTCACTTTTTTTGTACTTTGAATTTTTATTGCTTTAAATCAGATCTAGACACCTTATCAAATAGTTAATAACATTTAACATATTGTATGCCTACTTTACTTCAGCATCATATATAACCCTGGTGTTCTGTTTGGTCAAAAATGACAGAATTTGAAGTTTTTGATTTCATTTTTCATTTGTTTATGAACAACCATGTTCACATACAGTATAACAATGCAACAGGTATTAATTTAGCTAAAAATCAAGACTTTAGTAGGTCCGGTAAAAAGTTACGGGAACATTATAAGTGAATAGTAGACCCAAACAGAACAACAGGGCTAACAGAGTATTTTTTGTTATGATGTAAGAAGGTTTATGAGTTTAGGTTTATTATTTTTAACGAATTTATAACACCTGTTTTTTGTGTTTTTTTTCTTTTTTTCTCCTACCCTCTGCAACTATTCAAATGGCTGGAGCCACACTTGCTTGTGACTCGCGCTAGCCTCGCATCACATCACCCAGCACGGCCGCCTGCTCTCCTGACAGGAGTGTGCTGCTGCATAGAAACACATGCAGCTGACATTCTCCTTTCTGCAGAGTGGCCGTGCTGGGTGATGTGATGCGAGTGATGTGATGCGAGGCTTGAGCGAGTCACATGCAAGTGTGATTCAGGCCAAAATAGCATAAAACCTATAAAACAAATCTGCCACTTGTTAGGAAATGGATTGCAAAAGGTGAAACCATTTTCGACTGATCTATAAAAAATAGAGATTAGAAGAAGTAGGCACCCCCAAGTTATCAGAGTTTTGCCTGTTTCCGGTAATCTACTGAAACAATGTGATCAGTAAATATAAGAACTCTTTTTCGTATATATGGGTATCAGTATATTTAACTTAATTGGGCAGTCAGTTTCAGTTGTCCCTTCTGAATAGCTACAAAGTTGCCACAGTAACTTCAGTTGTTGCGGTGCTTTATTTGACTTCAGACTACGGGATCTTCATGGCATGCAAAATTCACACTGCCAGGACTCTCTGGTGTTGGTGTTTACAGCAAGTGGTCCTGTGATTGCAGCTATCAAATTTGCATTCTTGTGGCTACGTTCCTTGTAGAAGTTTTCAATCTTGTTCAAAACAAGCACATCCAGTTGACACATGATTGCATGAATGCAATCACATACTTAGAGTAATATGGCCGCCAACTCTTTCTGCTGCCACCAGACAGTCTTTGGTGGCATTTCCTGAACAAGAAGTAAGGTATGCTATGTTATGTGTCGAAATAAACCACAACACTGTCATGCCACAGCAGGCGGAACTAAGTAGTGAATCCACTTGACCACAGATAACACTATGGAAGCTGATACCAGAAACCAGCTGGACAAGGATGTCAGAAACAGGACCCCTAGAGACGTCCTTTGTGCCAGAGTACCGGAGTTCCCCAAGGGAGCACTGGAAAGAGAACCCCTATTAACCTATTCAGTTTAACTTTTTGCTTGAATTACAAAGAAAATAAGGTTATGTTTACATCTACAGAAAGAAAAAAACCCAGATTTTTAACACAAAATGAAATAATAAATCAGACTGGAGCCAGTAATATAATATTAGTAATGCTGTCATTTCACATTATTTTAGGAAGACTAAGTGGCATGGATAAAATTGAGTCTAAGTTCAACATGTCAAATAGTGTATTAAGGACGTATACAGATATCTGTAGAGTATTTGTACCTAATACGCGTGCTTTTGCAGCAACAAATTATTTCAAAACATGTCTGGGATCCTGTTTCCATGGAAACAAAGACGAAAATAGGTTTATTTGTTTTTTTTCCCATCATTATCTGTCATCATGTTCTTGAAAATTGTTTATATATTGTTTGCTGACAAGATTGAAATATGGTTTTGCAACATATGATATTATTGTCATGCTTAAGCTTTCACATCTACTGTATCTAGCTGTATATTTAGCATTTAATAGCTTTACCTGCTGAATATCTCATCTATCTATCTATCTATCTATCAAAAGACCACTCATATGACGTAAATGTGGGTATTGTTTGTGGCCGGGGTATATATGTTTACCCAGGTTGATCTGATTGTCAATTTCAGCATAACCACTACACTAATTTACTAGTTTCTTCTGTTTGGGTCCTTGCTATACGCAGTTTAATTAATGACCCGTGAGTGCATATGTGCTGATATGCTATAGAGACATCATGTGTGTCAAACCATTATTGCAAGCTGTTAAACCCGTGCTTAGGACATACCCCACTTACTATATTGCATTAAAAACTAAAAGTTATCTTTGGTCTGGAGAACTACATTATATAATTAGCAATCTTGCTCATATTTGGGTGCATTTGGCATGTTTAGCTATTAGCTATGGCGTAAAATATAGTTCTGGCAATATTTGACCACAGCTAAGATGGCAACGGTTTCAGCTCGCAGTGCACATGTCTACCGTGCCTGCGCAATAGCTATACAGGTACGCCGTTATGGCGACTATAGGAGGCAACATGTGGAGCCGTAATGTGATACCAATTTGGGATGAGCGAGCATACTCGCCAATACTCAATACTCGCTCGAGCATCACAGTACTCGCGATGCTCGGCGAGCTCCGAGCATGAGCGAGTTGCTGGGGCTCATACTCGGATCCACCTTCCCGCATGTTGGCGCTCTTTACAAAGCCTGCCCACATGCAGGGATTGGCTGCCACACACTGTAATGCCACAGCTGTGAGCCCTCGTGGACAGGGTTAACTCTCCCCTCCCGTATCTGTACGACTTGATTGTCCACATATATTGTACTTGTCCTCGTTTGCCCTTTTTATATGTAAAGCGCAGTGGAATCTAATGGCACTATATAAATAAATAATAATAATAAAATTATAGTGATTGGCTGGCCGCACAGCGTCATCAGGTCTATATAAAGCCTGACTGTGCTGTGCTCATCACTCTGATCCACATTGTCAGCTAGTGTTGGGAGAGGTGTTGCTGAGTGAAGGATAGATTTTGGGTCTTTTAGATGGTGTAGGTGCTGGGATGCAAAATTTATCAACACAACAATCCTTTTGTGGACTAATCTAGCTGTATATAGGCAGACAGGCAGGCAGGGTATATAGCATACTGTACATTGGCATACCACAAGAGGCTGTATACCAGTCAGCACATCTGGGGCTGGTGTACAGGCCTCTAATATCTATCTCCATCAAAACAACAGTTCTTCTAAGGATTAATTTAGTTGTATAAAGGTAGGCAGGGTATATAGCTCACTACAGTGTACCACAAGAGGCTGTATACCAGTCAGCAAATCTGGGGCTGGTGTACAGGCTTCTAATATAAATCTCCATCAAAACAACAGTCCTTTTTAAGATTAATTTAGCTGTATACAGGCATGCAGGGTATAGCATACTACAGTGTACCACAAGAGGCTGTATACCAGTGACATCTGGGGCTGGTATATCAGGCTTCAAATATCCATCTAAACAGTTCTTTTGAGGATTCATTTTACTGTATGCAGGCAGACTATCTATCTATCTATCTATCTATCTATCTATCTATCTATGCAAGACAGTTAGGCAATACTTTTATATGCAATCTATCTATCAGATTTACAGATCCGACAGCTCTTAATAGGATTTAAGAAACCGCTGAACCACGAGGTTGAGCACATGGGCCAGGCATGGGACATGTGTGAGCTTGTCTCGCCTCAGAGCCGCCACCAGATTCTGGCCATTGTCACACAAGACCATGCCTGGCTGTAAATTCAGTGATGTGAGCCACAGATTTGCATGCTCTTTCAGAGCTGTCCACAACTCTTCAGCATTGTGCAGTTTTTCACCTATGCACATTAGCTTCAGCACAGCCTGTTGCCGCTTGGCCAAGGCAGTGCTGCAGTGCTTCCTGCTACTGACTGATGTGGAGGATGAAGAGGGAGTGGAGGCTGAGAAGGATGACATGCAGGAGCTGTAGACTGTGAGGCAACCCTGATTAAAGGGATCCTGTCACCCCCAAAACACCTCTAAACCTATTAAAAGCTGTCCCTAGAGCATATTAACACTTTCCCTACACTACTTTTAGCTCCTAAATGCCCTTAGTCAAAGTGAAGAAAAACGTTATAATAGTACCTGATTAGTGATGATAATGAGTGACTATCTATTCATAGTCACTCATCAAGGCAGCCCCTCTTCTTCATATCACGCCTATTCAGGCGTGATCGTCATCCTAGATTCAAAATCGCGCCTCCCTGCGCGCCTCCCCACTCTCCCATAGCGTCCGTGCTTCATTGTGGGGCTGTATGACGCGATCCGCGTCATTCCCGGCGCCGGGTGACGTATTTGCAGCCGCGCTGTCAGCTTCAAAATACGCACTGCGCATGCGCATGGGCATGCGCAGTGCGGGACTTGAAGCTGACAGCGCGGCGCGGCTGCAAATACGTCACCCGGCGCCGGGAATGACGCGGATCGCGTCATACAGCCCCACAATGAAGCACGGACGCTATGGGAGAGTGGGGAGGCGCGCAGGGAGGCGCGATTTTGAACCTAGGATGACGATCACGCCTGAATAGGCGTGATATGAAGAAGAGGGGCTGCCTTGATGAGTGACTATGAATAGATAGTCACTCATTATCATCACTAATCAGGTACTATTATAACGTTTTTCTTCACTTTGACTAAGGGCATTTAGGAGCTAAAAGGAGTGTAGGGAAAGTGTTAATATGCTCTAGGGACAGCTTTTAATAGGTTTAGAGGTGTTTTGGGGGTGACAGGATCCCTTTAAGTTAGGGCCCGCAATCCTTGGTGTCGTAAGGATGTCAGGAGACTGGGTTCCCGCCTTCCACTATGTTAACCCAGTGTGCTATCAGCGAGATGTACCATCCCTGCTCACAAGCACTTGTCCACGTGTCAGTAATTAGGTGAACTTTCCCAGTAACTGCGTTATTAAAGGCACGGCTAATATTTTTGGACATATATTTGTTTAACCCCTTCTTGACCCAGCCTATTTTGACCCTAATGATCTGGCCATATTTTGCAATTCTGACCAGTGTCCCTTTATGAGGTAATATCATAAATTTAGGTCGATCATTTTTTGCGTTTATTTGTGAAAAAATCTGAAATTTGGTGAAAATTAAAAAGTTTTGGAATTTTCAAATTTTTTATTTTTGTTCTGTTAAACCGGAGAGTTATGTGACACAAAATAGCTAATAAATAACATTTCCCACATGTCTACTTTACATCACAACAATTTTTGAAAAAAACTTTTTCTTTTTTTAGGAAGTTATAAGGGTTCAAAGTTCATCAGCAATTTCTAATTTTTCCAGCAAAATTTACAAAAAAAATTTTTAGTGACCACATCACATTTGAAGTCCCTTTGAGGGGCCTACATGACAGAAAACATCCAAAAGTGACACTATTCCAAAAACTGCACCCAACAAGCAACTTAAAACTACATTCAAGAAGATTATTAACCCTTCAGGTGCTTCACTGGAACTAAAACAATGTGGAAAAAATGGACATTTAAATTTTTCCAACAAAAATGTTATTTTAGCCTCAATTTTTTCATTTTCACATGAGCAACAGGATAAAATGGATCCTAAAATTTGTTAAGCAATTTCTCCCGAGTATACCAATACCTCATATATGGTCATGAACTACTGTTTTGGTGCATGATAACTCAACAGAAAAAAGACGAAACCCCTTTTTGCTCCAGGAATGATTAATGAAATTATATCAAGATACAAATAAATTCCAATTCTTTATTTATATTTCATAATTTCCAAAAATATTAAAATTATTGCACAGAGTGACTACTTTTAAAAGGGAGTTTATTTTAGTGTTTTGGTGCATGGCAGGGTTCAAAAGGGAAGGAACGTCGTTTGACTTTTTAAATGGAAAATTAGCTCCAATTGTTAGTGGACACCATGTTTTGGATGGAGAGCCCCTGTGTGCTTAAACATTGGAGTTCCCCCACAAGTGACCCAATTTTGGAAACTAGACCCCCAAGGAACTTATTTACATGCATAGTGAGCACTTTAAACCCCCAGGTGCTTCACAAATTGATCCGTAAAAGTAAAAAAAGAAATTTTTTGTGCAAAAAAAAAAAGTACTTTTTCATTTATACGGATCAATTTGTGAAGTACCTGGTGGTTCCAAATGCTCACTATGCATCCAGATAAGTTTCTTGGGGGGTCTAGTTTCTAAAATTGGGTCACTTGTGGGGGAGCTCCAATGTTTAGGCTTGTTTAGGCATACAGGGGCTCTCCATACGCGTCATAGTGTCCGTTAACAATTGGAGCTAATTTTCCATTCAACTTCTTAGCGGACAACATGTTGCGTATGGAGAGCCCCTGTGTGCTTAAGCATTGCAGGACCCTCATAAGTGACCACATTTTGGAAACTAGACCCCCAAGGAACGTATCTAGCTGCATAGTGAGCACTTCGAAATCCCAGGTGCTTTATAAATTGATCCGTAAAAATAAAAAAGTACTTTTTTTTTTCAAAAAAAGTTTATTTTTTCATTTTTACAGATCAATTTGTGAAGCTGCTGAGGGCTTAAAGTGCTCACTATGCATCTAGATAAGTTCCTTTGGGGGGGTTTAGTTTCCAAAATGAGGTCACTTGTGGGGCACCTCATATGTTTAAGCACACAGGGGCTCTCCATATGCGACATGGTGTCCGCTAAAAATGTGGAAAATTAGCTCCAATTGTTAGCAGACACAATGTCGCGTATGGGTGATTCCATGTCAAATGATCCAAAAATGAATTTTTTTTTCCCTGACGTCTTCAGATTTTTCTTCTTTTTTTTCTATATGAAGTACAACTTTAGTTAATTACAAAAAAAATTTTAGAACTTTTTTCTTCATCAGTTAATTTTTTACAGATTTTTAAAGTTTTAAAAAAGTGCGAATTTTGGCCGGGTATGACTTTACATTTTCTATCATATCTCAGGCTAGAAATAATACAGAGAGACAAAATAAACACCATTCTACTCAGAATTGTACAGGCTTTCACCAGATATGTCACAAGAGGACCTTTGTTAATATTTTACCCATGCGATCGCAAACGCAAAATTTTAAAACGCATTTACGGAAAATTGGCATCATTTAAATATTTCAAAAACTGCCCATATGTCTGCTGTGCTCTTAGCTACATCTGTACCAAATTTCAAGTTGGGATCGCGATGGGATCATATTTTAACATATTTTACTATTAATAGCGTCAATGGGTCATTCCATAGCAAGTGATCTAAATATGGATATTTTTTTTACCTGACGTCTTTGGATTTTTTACATTTTTTTTCTATTTGAAGTACTACTTTAGTTAATTATAAATTAAAAGTTTTTAAT
This sequence comes from Allobates femoralis, assembly GCA_033576535.1. Taxonomy (NCBI): domain Eukaryota; kingdom Metazoa; phylum Chordata; class Amphibia; order Anura; family Aromobatidae; genus Allobates; species Allobates femoralis. The sequence continues at coordinate 407,293,523 of JARQOC010000004.1, read as the reverse complement.
TTTTTTCTTCATCAGTTAATTTTTTACAGATTTTTAAAGTTTTAAAAAAGTGCGAATTTTGGCCTGGTATGGCTTTACATTTTTTTTATCTCGGGCTAGAAATAAGATAATGAAGCAGGAGAGGCATAATTTTACTCAGAACGGTAACAGCTTTCATTTGATATGTCACAAGACTATATTTTTTCATATTTTGTTTGGGAAAAATCAAATTCAAAATTTTGATGCGCAGTTGTGAAATAAATGTAAGTTTGAAAATTGTGAAAAAAATGCCTGTGTGTTACTTGTGTTCTTGGTTATATTTGTGCAGAGATTCAACTTGGGACCTGTCAAATTTATATATTTTTTATTTTATGGTTGTATGAGTTATTACAACTTATTGAATAAAACATTTATATGCAACAAAAAAGAAACACAAAACACAAATCCCGTAAGGGCCAGGATAAATATATCTTAATCATCAGAACACAACGCTCAGCATTTTCAACCTGAATGCATGGAACAAACCAAAAGAAAAAAGATGATCATATCCTCAAGTTTGATTGAGCAAGAGTAAAAGAACCAAAAATGTTAACCCCTATTTATACATGTAAATTTGTTTTCTATTATATCACTAAACATGTCATTTATGAAGTGTTCTATATGAAGTACAACTTTAGTTAATTACTAATAAAAAGTTTGGAATATTTTCTTTATCAGTTAATTTTTTACAGATTTTTCAAGGTTTAAAAAAGCGCGAATTTTGGCCTGGTATGGCTTTACATTTTCTTTCATATCTCGGGCTAGAAATAAGATAGAGAAACAAAATAAACACCATTCTACTCAGAACTGTCAAGGCTTTCGCCAGATATGAAACAACAATATCTTTGTTAATTTTTTACCCATGCAATCATAAACTCAAAATTTTAAAACACATTTTCGAAAAATCGGCATAATTTAAAATTTCCCAAAACTGCCCATGTGTCTGCTGTGCTCTTAGCCTCATCTGTACCAAATTTCAAGTGGGGATCGAGATGGGATCATATTTTAAAATATTTAACTATTATAGTGTCAACTCGAAAATCTTGAATTCAGATCTGTTCAGCCAGTGGTCTAAAAGTGTGGGGTCTATATTTACCAAATAATCCATGATTTTTAGGCATTACTGTTTTTTTTTGTATGTTACAGCTTAGAAGCAGGAGAGGACATATAGGAGAAAGCTTTGTTAGGGCTCAACCTGAGAATGAACAATATTGTATTGAATATTGTACAAACCAGGACTACGAAGAGGAGGAGAGTTTCTTAAATCATCGGTTACAGGAAGTAGAACCCATCAAAGGGACTCAGCAATAAAAACAAGGATGTTTTCATTCAATAAAGACAGTGAAGTCCATGAAGTGGTAGAAGGCGGCACAAGATTGACAATGGATGCCATAACTGGCTATGTGATCTGTGAATATGGTTGGCGCTGGTGGCAGCTACTGTACTCTCCAAAGATTGTGAAAATGAAGAAGTAGAATTGACTTCATTGCATCCTTCTGGTCCAGCGCCATCATTTGTGTATCCAAGAAAGCCAGACATTTTAAAAGTGCACAAAAGTCAGATAATAACTCAGGTAGAGCCGAACACAGTGACCGGCCGTACATACAGTGACACAAAAGGAAATGGCGATTGCTAGCAAGCGCTTATGGACAAGATTACATTTCACCCACTAGAAGGGACAAATTGATGATAAAAGGCCACTTTAAAAGTGTACTATTAATTGTTTGATTAGTTCATGTTTTATAGAATGATGATTTAACTACTGTACTATTCTTATTAAACACTTCATAAATGAAATGTTTAGTGATATAATAGAAAACAAATTTACATGTATAAATAGGAGTTAACATTTTTGGTTCTTTTAATCTTGTTTAATCAAACTTGAGGATATGATCACCTTTTTTCTTTTGGTTTGTTCAATGCATTCAGGTTGAAAATGCTTAGCGTTGTGTTCTGATGATGTATTTCTCCTGGCACTTACGGGATTTGTTTTTTGTGTTTCTTTTTTGTTGCATGTAAATGTATATTTGTGCAGAGATTCAACTTGGGACCTGTCAAATTTATATATTTTTTATTTTATGGTTGTATGAGTTATTACAACTTATTGAATAAAAATTGAAAAAGTTGTAATAACTCATACAACCATAAAATAAAAAATATATAAATTTGACAGGTCCGAAGTTGAATCTCTACACAAATATAACCAAGAACACAAGTAACACACAGGCATTTTTTCACAATTTTCAAACTTACATTTATTTCACAATTGCGCATCAAAATGTTGAATTTGATTTTTCCCAAACAAAATATAAAAAAATATAGTCTTGTGACATATCAAATGAAAGCTGTTACCGTTCTGAGTAAAATGATGCCTCTCCCGCTTCATTATCTTATTTCTAGCCCGAGATAAAAAAATGTAAAGCCATACCAGGCCAAAATTCGCACTTTTTTAAAACTTTACATATCTGTAAAAAATTAATTAATTATGAAAAAAATTCAAAACTTTTAATTAGTAATTAACTAAAGTAGTACTTCAAATAGAAAAAAAATAAAAAAAAATCTAAAGACGTCAGGTAAAAAAAGAATATTCATATTTAGATCACTTGATATGGAATGACCCATTGACGCTATTAATAGTAAAATATTTTAAAATATGATCCCATCGCGATCCCAACTTGACATGGATTGGCCCGTATGGAGAGCCCCTGTGTGCCTAAACATTGGAGCTCCCCCACAAGTGACCCAATTTTGGAAACTAGACCCCCCAATTAACTTATCTAGATGTATCGAGAGCACTTTGAACCCCAGGTGCTTCACAAATTCATCCGTAAAATTGAAAAAAATGATTTTATTTTTATTTTTACGGATCAATTTGTGAAGCTCCTGGGGGTTCCAAGTGCTCACTATGCATTTATATAAGTTCCTTGGGGAGTCTAGTTTTCAAAATGTATCCAAGAAAAAGACCAGAGAAAGATCTGCTTTAGTGATCCGCGCTGCCGCCCCACCGTACCACAGCCTTGAGTTGGTCAGTCATGCAGCACATCCCTGAGGAAGGTACGAGGTCTGTACTGAAATGCATTAGATGGAAATACTGATGGAATAAAGAAGCAGCTTGCATACTCTTGGCTTCACTGGCATTTATTCGGGTACGGTGGATCACTAAAGCATGATCTCTCTCTAGTCTTTTTCTTGGATACATCGCCACTGTTATGTGGGAGTGCGGATCCAGCAGCAGCTGTCTGAGCTACTTTATTAGTTGTGGGGAAACACAATTGGATCAGGTAAGCACATACACCTATGACGATACTACCTTATCCATAAAACTATAAGACCCATTTACGCCTCTTTGTCTCCCCTTTTTTCTTTGTATAGTTTCCAAAATGGGGTAACTTGTGGGGAGCTCCAATGTTTAGGCACCAGGGGCTCTCCATATGCGACATGGTGTCCGCTAACAATTGGAGCTAATTTCCCATTCAAATTGTTAGCGAAGACAATGTCGCGTATGGAGAGCCCCTGTGTGCCTAAACATTGAAGCTCCCCCACAAGTGACCCCATTTTGGAAACTAGACCCCCCAAAGAACTTATTTAGATGCATTGTGAGCATTTTGAACCCTAGGACCTTCACAAATTAATCTGTAAAAATGAAAAAAGGAACTTTTTGTGAAAAAACAAGTACTTTTTCATTCTTACAGATTAATTTGTGAAGCACCTGGGGGTTCAAAGTGCTCACTATGCATCTAGATAAGTTCCTTGGGCAGTATAGTTTCCAAAATTGGGTCACTTGGGGAGCTCCAATGTTTAGGCACTCAGGGGCTCTCCATACGTGACATGGTGTCCGCTAACAATTGGAGCGAATTTTCCATTCAACCTGTTAGTGGACACCATGTTTTGTATGGAGAGCCCCTGTGTGCCACCAGCATTGCCACCAGCACAAGGGCAACTGGAAAGTTAGGGTACAGCACCAAAAAATTGCGCTTTTAATGGGGTGGCTGTGGGTTGCAATTCGCAGCGTTGGGGGCCCAAAAGGTTTGGGCATCTCCACGCTGAGAATTCCAGCCCCCCATCTGCCAAATTGTACCTGGCTGGCAACCAAAATATGGCAAAGCTCCATGTCGTTTTATTTGTAGAAGTAATTTTTTTAAAGAAATTACGTTGGGCTGCGCCATATTTTTGATCAAGCCAGGTACAACTTGGCAGCTATGGAATGCCACCAACCCCCAGCTGCCTCTTTGTACTTGGCTGGTAACCAAAAATTCAGCGAAGCCCATTTTTTTTATTTATGGAACTAAATTTTAGCATAAAAATGACGTGAAGCTCCATCATATTTTTGGTCCAGCCAGGTAAAACTAGGCAGCTGGAGGCAGGAATCCTCAGCATGGAGAGGCCCAAGCATTCTGGGCCCCCATGCTGTGAATTGCAGCCAGCAGCCGCCCCAGAAAATGGTGCATTCATTGAAGAGCCATAATCTGGTGCTGTATCCAGACTCTTCCAGTTGCCCTGGTGTCGGTGGCAAACTGGGTAATAAAGGGGTTAATGCCAGCTTTTTTATTGGCAGCTGGCACTAAGCCCAAGATTCATAATGTCGCGCCAATGTTAGACCCAGCCATTAGGAATCTCTAATAAATAGTAAAAAAATACACCACACAGAGAAAAATATTTTTATTTGAAAAAACCACAAACAAAATTCGGACATCTTTATTATAAACATTCGACTTAGTTCAAAATGATAGTCCCACAACGCTCGATCACCACCGACGTAGTCCACAGCAAAGGTCCCACGACGCTCGATCGCCTCTGTGACATCCAGAGACTGCAGCAAGTGTTCTCTTGTTGCAATTTCTGGTGTCATAGTGATGATGCACTGTATGGCTGATCATTTCTGAGGTTTGGGTCAGGTGACCCGACATTGCACTGAAGTGATCTTACAGCCCTGACACACTAATCACATAATGGATCACTGCACTAGGGCTGTCAAATCACTTCACTGCAGCCTGATCCCCCTGATTGGTGATCAGTGCTGCAATGAAGTGATCTGTCAGCCCTGGCACAGTGATCACATAATGGATCACTGTGCATGACCTGTCAGATTGCTTCTTTGCAGCCTGATCCCACTGCATGGGGATTGGGTTAAAGTGAAGTAATCTGACAGCCCGTGCACAGTGATCACATAGCAGATCAATGTGCCTGGATTGTAAGACCGCTTCTCTGCAGCCCGATCCCCATGCAGGGGGATCAGGCTGCAAAGAATCAATCTGACAGGTCAGGCACAGTAATCCATTATGTAATCACTGTCCCAGGCCTGTCAGATCACTTCATTGCAGCCCTGATCACCAAACGGGGCATCAGGCTGCAGTGAAGTGATTTGACAGCCCTGGTGCAGTGATCACATAATCGATCACTGTGCCAGGGCTGTCAGATTGCTTCTCTGCAGCACAATCCCTATGTAGGGGGATCAGGTTGCAGAAAAACGATCTGACAGCCCGGGCACAGTGATCACATAATGGAGCCCTGTGCCCGGGCTGTCAGATCACTTCTCTACAGCCTGATCCCATGCAGGAATATCAGGCAGAAGAGAAGCGATCTTACAGCCTGGGCACAGTGATCACATAATGGATCACTGTGCCCGGGCTGTCAGATCGCTTCACTGCAGCCCGATCCCTATGCACGGGGATCAGGCTGCAGAGAAGTGATCTGACAGCCCAGGCACAGTGATCACATAGTGGCTCACTGTGCCTGGGTTATTAAATTGCTTCTCTGCAGCCCAATTCTTCTGCAGGGGGATCAGGTTGCAGAGAAACGGTGGCGGCGGTGGGACCAACAGGTGGCGGGCAGAAAGCGGTAGAACCAGCAGGTGGCAGGCAGAAGGCGGCGGGACCAGCAGGTGGAGGACAGAAGGCAACAGGACCAGCAGGAAGTGGGACCAGCAGGCGGCAGTGGGCACAAGTGCCTACACTGCCGCCATGCTGAAGCTGATGAGGAGTGTTCAGATCACTCACCATCAGTGTGGTGGGGGGCGATCCACGCCCCCTCCTGCGGTCCAGTCTATGGAAGGGGCTATGACAGCTTCTTCCTTAGGTGGACAAAGAATTGCAGTGATTGACTGTTTAAACTGGCAATCACCGCAATTCTAGAGGCGGGGTGGGGAATCCACCCCCCTGACGTCAAGCCCCAGTGCTCTGTGATAGCCACTGCCATCAGGTTGCGGAATGCTTCTGTCTCTACTAGCCTAAAAGGCAACATTTTGAGCGCAAGCAGTCGTGAAATGTGCGAATTGAGTAGTGTGGCCTGTGGGGCATTGGCTGCGTATTTGCACCTGCATTCCAAGGAGTGGAGTATGGACAACTGAACGCTGTGCTGGGACAAGGACGTGGACGTGGTTTCTGATGGTTGTATTTCTGATTGTGCAACGACAGGTGCAGGACAGGAGGCATCTTTGCATGCACTATGCACAGGTGATTGCCTTGCATGCACAACAGTGGAAGAAAGTGGAAGAAGCAGTGGTGTCACCCTCATACACAGCTCCTGGACCCTGGGGTTAATCACTGTAATCACTGGTTTATGTCAAATACTGGCTTATTCAGACACACAATGTACTTGAAAAAGGTGAAACTCCACACCGAAATGTTGTGCCACATTTTGGGCTCATTAAAATCCTTTTTTCCACTAATTTTTTTGAGTGCTGCCTGATTTTCTACAACTTGGATTTGCGTCACAACTGGACACTGTGCTATTCAGGACTAGACCACGTATTATTTTGTGCTGTTCCGTTCTCCTAATCAATCTATTTATCTATCTATCTATCTATCTATCTAGAAAATAGATATAGGAAGGTCATTTGTGAGTGCAACCTGTTCACACTGGATGACTGAATAAAGGCGCCCAACTTTTTTTAAAAGAAGGAGTGCTGCTTCCCGTTTTCCTTGATCTATCTATCTATCTATCTATCTATCAGTCTGTCTGTCTGTCTGTTTGTCTGTCTGTCTACCTATTCTTTTATCGATCTGTCTATCTAAAACAGAAAATAGGAGCAGCATATTCTTGAATGTTGTGACAGGTTAGAAGCCCTAAAATAGCCGTGACCAAAGCATTTTAACATAAGGATATAAAACAGGCAGTGCTCCAAATGAAAAAAATCAAGTGGACTTTAATAGCCCATGTGGCAATGTTTTCGTGGGTATACCACCTTAATCAAGCCATCTCTTTTAATGTGTCAGTCTACCTATCCATTCATCTAGTCTTCTCTTGATCTGTCTGTCTATCTACATCTACCGTATATACTCGCGTATAAGCCGAGTTTTTCAGCCCAAAAATCGGGCTGAAAAGTCACCCCCTTGGCTTATATGCGAGTCACTGTATTAGGGACCTCGGATACCTGCTGTCAGTAGCGAGTCTGAGCTATTCCGAGCGGGTCTTAGCGATTCCGAGCGAGTCTGAGCTATTCCGAGAGGGTCTTAGCGATTCCGAGCGAGTCTGAGCTATTCCGAAAGGGTCTTAGCGATTCTGAGCAATTCCGAGCGATTCTGAGTGAGTCATAGCGATTCTGAGTGAGTCATAGCGATTCTGAGAGCGAGTCTTAGCGATTCTGAGCATTTCTGAGCGATTCTGAGCTAGTCTGAGCGATTCTAAGCGAGTTTACAATCCGAGTCCTGCATTCTGTACTCGGGACTCGGCTTATACACGAGTCAATAGGTTTTTCAAGGTTTTGAGGACAAAAGTAGGGGGGTCGGCTTATACACGGGTCGGCTTATACGCGAGTATATACGGTAATTATTTATCTATCCATCCACCAATTCTTCTATTTATCGATCATTTATCTCTATGATATTTTAATCAATCTGATTTACAATTTTATGAAAAAAAAAAAAAGAAAATATTTCATAGACACATTTTCTGTAGACTTTATTACCAGGCAGGCTGACAATTTGAGCAAGTTTTTTATTTCTTGAAATGTTGCCTTGAGATGCCAGGTTTTCACTACGTTATACAATTTGCTTCAGGAAGATTTACTCAAATTTGATCAATGTAATTTGCATTGAAAATATGATTATTATGCTATAAGTTATTTTCAGATCCCAAAGCATAATAAACAAGGGTCTTGGAATGGGTTAAAATGTCAAAAAAGATTATTCTCACCTGGGGACACCCCTCAAGCATCCAGCCTCTGCAGCCTAGTCCTCCGCTGATTTTGAAATGATCTTTTATACTCGGGGGTTCGGTCCAGATCTTCACAGCACTGACTAGGCCTTATGTGGTCTCATGGGGCAAAACACATCTCAATCTCCTTCAGTGTGCTCCATGTGACTTCATGAGGACTAGATGAAGAATTTATCTAAAGATCTATATAAAAAGTTAAGCGTGAACATGGATTAGAACACTGATTTAAAACAGGAGAGGCATTTCATAAGACAGGTGGTAGATGCTACCGCTATAACAGTGGCAGTGACAACCTCAATTCAATCCAATGCTGATAATCAGTGTGTTTAAAGTCCAGAAGAGGGGTTGCTAAATAAACATGACATTCATTACCATGATCCTAAAGCGAATGTGTAACGTTATGTATGACATAGAGAAGGAAAAGCTTAGCAGAATGATGCATTGGTTTCTTGAATAACATTAAGTTCAACTGATATTACATTTATTAAAATTCTTGGTATTTTTAAGTACAAGTCACTGGAACTCAGTGATTAACAGCTATTTCTGCATGCACCATCATACACGGAACACTGTCAATCAATGAATAGCTCTCTCACTGGGCTCATGCATAAAAATACCAGGGAGTTCAATGGATCAAATGCAAGATTTATTGATACTTTCCATAAAAATATATCTGAAGCTGATCAGCTTGTCCGCTATCTATTAATCTGAATAGGAGGTGGATACAGTACACAGCTAAGGCAATATACATCTAACACAAGTGTGCAGCTTTACAATTGAGCTTTTCTGCCTGACTCTGGCCCTGAGAGCTGATTGGGGGAGGTATCCGGTATCACACACACACCGATCAAATATTGATGACATATTCTAAGGATAGGCCATTAATATAAAGTTATGGACAACACCTTTGAACAGGAAAGGACAGGATAAAGAGCTAAATATATTCATTAAGAATAGATTGACCGATCCAAATCACCAACAACTAAAAAATAGGTGATATTTAGTAACTCTAAATATAAACTGATCATAAATATCAGAAAGCATGCATAGCTATTAACCTTGCTGTTCCGATTGCATTTACTATCCAGTTGTACTGTCTCGGGTCAATTTGATCTGACCTATTAAAATGTAAGTTTTATTTGAACACCCATTTCATTATTAAACTGTATGTGAACATCATTGATCATAAACAAATGAAAAATTAATTACAACTTAATTTTTATTTATTTTTTCAGTAAAAGGTTAAACTGACTGTTTGCAATTATGTTCGCTTTATAGCATTCTACACACAAATAACAAACATACTTTATATTTCTATCACTGTAAAATTAAATCTAACTAAATATAACTTTGTATTAACATATTTTATAAAACAACAAATGAAAAATAATGAAAACTTCAGGTTTTTTTTTTCATCTCTAAAAAAAGGGTGAACAGGTTCATGCATTTTACATTGAGCACAATAATAAAACACGTCCTTTACATAGATATTTTGCACACCCAGCATATGTCAGATTGGTTTTATTGTCACAAGAAGATGGACAGAAGCTACATCTCTTCCTTTTTTGGCTGGTGGAGGCTGTGGAGTCTCTTTCTTGAGCATGCCGCTGGCTTCTGCTCCTTCACATCTGGGGTTTACTTTTATGTCTTCGATATACAGCCTAACTAGGGATTTTCCTAATTCTTCAATAAAAAATGGGGTTGGTTGATTTCTCTCCATAAAACAAATGTGTTGTATGCTGAAACATCCAGAATGTTGTAAAATATTATCATTGGCCAACGATTAGTTTTGCATTTGCATGTGTATGTTGATATTGCTTGATCTAGTGTATCAACTGCCCCTTTTGTGGCTTTATAATCATGTCCGGCTTTTTTATCATTTATAATATCATGTCCGGCTTTCTGTCTTCTCAATTACTTATTGCATTGTCATGGTGCATTGTGCTCATTAGAATTACATGTGTATTTTTTGGGGGAATGTAAGACACAACTGTTGTATCTCCAGTAAAGTAAAATGTAGAACTATACACATCTCTTTTACTAAAGATACCTTGCGGCAATTCTGGCTTGTTTTTCCTTATAGTACCCAGCAACATCTGGCCCAGTTGGTAGGATGTCAAAAAGTTGTCACATGTGACATTTTGTCCTTTTAGTCCATGAGTCAAATCGAGAACAACTCGCATACCCTGATTTTTTCCAGGTCTTTATCCAGGGTGTCTTCCTTTATACACTTGAGCATTTATAACGTATGAACTTTTGCTGTCACAAAGTGATAAGAACAGTGAAACTTCCACCCTTTTCATAAATTTTGCAGGCAGAAATAATTAGTGACCTGTTGAACAGTATAAAATGTTATCCGGTCATATTGACCCAAATAGTACAAGTGTAAAGGCCCTGTTACACTTAGAGACACACCAGCGATCCCGATAATGATACGACCTGGTAGGGATCACTGGAGCATCGCTACGTGGTCACTGTTGAGATGTCAAACAGTCAGATCTCACCAGCGACGCAGCAACGATACGGCGGCCTTGGGACCCTGTCACTCAGACCTGTAGTATTGAGGTTGTTGGTCATTGTCTCTGTCAAACATACCAATGCATGCTGCCAGCGGGAGCCTCACGACCAAAAAATGGTCTAGGACATTCCAGCACAATCAGCGATCTCACAGCAGGGACCTGGTTGCAGCTACTTATGACACATAGCGAGATCGCTGGTGAGGTCGCTGTTGTGTCACAAAAACTGTGACGTATCAGTGATCTCGCTAGCGATCTCTGCTTATTGTGATGGGGGCTGTAGAAAAAGGTAAACAAAACAACAACAAAAAAAACAGCACTTATAGTAAGAACCCCTCAAATGAGGAAAAGTCAATTAATCACAAGTTTCAGATCTTGACCTGAACAGAATGGCAGGATTAAAATAAAATAATGTTGTCAATGTGGTGTTCAATCCTTACCATACACAAGAGGAGAAGTTTATTAATAATGTTGATATCATTCTATGAGGCTCTATTTCTTTTTACGTTCACTTTGCTGTTGAATTCCACTGTATGTTGTATGATAAATTTCCCTTGGTATATTTCCTGGGTTAGTTTGAGCTGTTTGTGCCTTTTTGTCATTTCTTAGTCTATTTTAGAATAACTCATAAGTCATTTCCCCTATGAGTTGCCAATCATGTATGTATTATTTTTGCAGCTATAAATATATCTACAGATGTCCTGCTTGTATAAGAAAGATGTGCATTGAATAATGAGCAGACATAGATTTTCCCTTACAGGTGGTAAAATGGTCTTGATTGACAGAATGATCTAAACACCACATCAATTACACTTATCAAAGCAATTACATCTGTCTGGATTTTCAGATATGTAGCTACACAGCAGTCAACAGGAGATATATTTTAGACATTGAAATCCCACTAATCAAGATTTTTTTGTAAAGTGAGATAAGCCATGCTGACTGTGTAGTAATAAGATGAAGTCAACAAATAGGAGAAATTCTTTGTGGGATTTTAAAATCGAACCTGCTTTATTTTATTTGATTAAGATCTGAAGGGTTCAGGCATTTCATACAAATTCCATTATGTTTTTGCCTTCGGCTGATGTTTGCTTTGTTTCTCTTCTAACTTAGATATCACATACAACAACATACCGTATATACTCGTGTAAAAGCCGAGTTTTTCAGCCCAAAAATTGGGCTGAAAAGTCACCCCCTCGGCTTATACACGGGTCAATACGGTACTTTACTATGATTTTAACAGGCCGGGTGCTGGGGAGGCTGGAGGAGGCGGGGGGGGGGGGAGGCTGCTGACAGCGGCCCATCATGTGGGGCCACTCATTAGATATGCACGGCTCCCCCCGCCCATCACAGCGGCAGGGGGAGCCATGCATACAGACCCCAGTGTATACAGCAGCCACCCAGTGGCACTAGCCCCCCCAGCATGTTTAGAGCCCCCCACATTATCTTACCATCCAGGGTCTTCACCGGAGGTCCTGCAGTCATCACTGCGCGCTGTGTTCAGGTCTCCCTGTGACCCGGCGGTCGCAGTGAATGACGTCATTCCCGCGCCCGGGTCACAAGAGACCAGGAACACAGCGCGCGAGGATGGACTGCAGGACCCCCGGTGAAGAAGACCTTGGATGGTAAGATAATGCAGCGGGGGGGGGGCTCTGCAAAGTGTGGGGGCTCTTCTCATGATGGGGGGGCGAGTGACCCCTGGGGCTTCTGTATATACCCCTGGGGGCCTGCTGTATATACCCCTGGGGGCTTGCTGTATATACCCCTGGGGGCTTGCTGTATATACCCCTGGGGGCCTGCTGTATATATGCCCCTGGGGGCTTGCTGTATATACCCCTGGGGGCCTGCTTACACCCTGGGGGCCTGCTTTATACCCTGGGGGACACTGGGGTGTTATACCCCTGGGGGCCTGCTGTATACCCCTGGGGGCCTGCTTACACCCCTGGGGGCCTGCTTACACCCCTGGGGGCCTGCTGTATACCCCTGGGGGCCTGCTACACCCCTGGGGGCCTGCTGTATACCCCTGGGGGCCTGCTTACAGCCCTGGGGGCCTGCTTACACCCCTGGGGGCCTGCTGTATACCCCTGGGGGCCTGCTGTATACCCCACTGCTGGGGCCTGCTGTATACCCCACTGCTGGGGCCTGCTGTATACCCCACTGCTGGGGCCTGCCGTATACCCCACTGCTGGGGCCTGCTTTATACCCCACTGCTGGGGCCTGCTGTATACCACTGGGGGGGCCTGTATACCTGTGCTGGAGTCCACCCTCGGTTTATACGCGAGTCAATAAGTTTTCCCAGTTTTTGGGGGCAAAAGTAGGGGGGTCGGCTTATACACGGGTCGGCTTATACACGAGTATATACGGTATATGCCAAAAGTCTTACTTTCCCAAGTTAGGCAAAAAATGTAGATAACTTGTACACTGGGGATCAAATTAACAGATTGTTCAGCTCACCATTTTTCCTCTTGTGTATATATCCTGCACCAGAACGCTTAAGGTACCGTCACACGCGGCAATATTGCTAGGCAATTTCATTGGCAATTTGCCGGTTGCAGTGAAATCATGGACACATTGCTCTATTTTGTTGCTGTGTACAAATGGAACAATGTGTCCATGATTTCACAGCAACCAGCAAATGGCCAGTGAAATTGCCTGGCAATATTGCCGCGTGTGACGGTGCCTTTAGACTCCAAGTCTGGGCAGTACTTGAAAACAAATCCAAATGGAAAAAAAAATCCAGCAATGGGAATAAGATGTTGTGCAGACATAAAAACATTTACATGTTCCATAATAAAGACGCGTATTGGCATAGCCTTAGTCATGGTTAAGACTAACCTAACCATGTTATGTCATAACCATGACTAAGGCTACATCAAAACATATTTGTTTTTAGTGGGGGTCTCTGTGTGGGCTATCTTGTTCTTTTTGTATCTTAAATATTGAATAAGTATAAGATCTTTATGTCTGCACAATGTCTGATTCCCCTTGCTGGATTTTTTTTTCCTTTTGGATTTGTCTTCAAGTAAACTAGGGATGTGACCAAGCTAAATAAAATTCGAAATAGCATAACATAAGAATGAATAAAGTCATTTTTCCTACGATTACAGCAGGGGTTCCCATAATTTTTTATCTTGAGAGCCACATTCAACTCTGAGAGTCACTAGTCACATCCTGAGCAGCTGAGTAGTGCCATGCAAATCCTCTCTCTCCCTTGTATCCCACAGTAGCGACACAGACAGCCCCCATTACCATTAGTATAATAACAGTCAAGATTTCCCCTTAGAAATCACACAGAGGCAGTATACTTACATGTAAGGACTCCCACTTTATCCCCATTTGGTATTCTTGCATCAGGCAGTCCCACCACAGTATTCCATCCAGCATCAAGCAGCCCTTTGACTGGCAGTATTTTCATATCTCCAGCTCAAATTCCGTGTACTTAATTTATCTCTCCAACTCTTTAGCCATCATATATGTATCTGCTCTTTTGTGTGGCGCAACTCACAAGTCTAACCATGATGAGACATGCTCTTTCTAACTTTTTTGAGTTTATTGCCTCCCACGTGACAGTTGTTGTTTTACCACTGCACTGCTTTCATTGATCCTTTAGAGCATCCAGCAATAACCTCAAATTGTGATGAAGGTCCACAACTCAGGACAAAACATCAGCATTTTTTGATTGCTATTATTCACTGTCATTTTGATTGGCGAGTTTATTTTCTATGTGAGGAATCCTATGAAATAGTTTCAAGCATACATCATGTCCCCATTATGATGGTCCAGGAAATCATTAAAGATTTGTACTTATTTAGAGAACTTGTAAACCATCAGTTTGATTTAAAGTGGAGTGGCATGATTATATGTTCTTGGGGGTCTTACATAAGGTAATGATGTGGAGGATGTTCTGGTGGAGGAATAAAATGGTAACTTGGATGCCTATGTCAAAGGCCATAGTGAATCACCAGTAAAGAGTGCCAGTCTTGCCAATAGAAGAAGACTTTCTTTGTGCTTCTCCTGGCCATGTAGATTCCATGCAGCAGAGAATGTGTGCACACAAGAACCTGAAGCATTAAGAAGACCATTCTACAGATGCCCAATTTAAACCTTCCCACCAGTGCAGTGCAGCTACAGCTAACAATATGTGGGACTAGCAAAAGAGAATTACCTTAGACCCAGCAATGTAGGGCACATGGTCCTGAAAGTAAAGGGACAGCACAGCATACGAATCCCTGAATTCATCTTGTCACTGCAGGGCTCGGCCGAGAGAGCATAAAGTACTAATATCTACAAACAGTAGAAACCCAAAGGTTCCCAAAGCCAGTCAAAGAACTCTAATTGAACCTGTGTGTTCTGCTACTCAACATCAGCATATATTGTCAGTGGCTTTGCAGTCTGTAGTGTTGTTAAAAGATGTTGCTGAGTAGGAAAAGCCAACAAAAAAAAAAGAGGGAATTTTACCAGAGCTTAAAAAAATGACTGGCTCACCTCTGAGAGTTAAAGAGACTGCACTCAAAAAGCCATGTGAAAATGTTGGGGGGTGGTTTGGCCTATTAAATTGTTCATATGCATCTTATATGTAATATTCCTGCCTAAACAGAGGGAGCCTATCTCTACCGTTTAAGGCAAAAAAAATTGAGGTGCACGTAGAGTGATACAGTATAGGGTAGAGAAGGTTAGAAGGTGATGAGGGGGTTGCTCACCTCATCGATGTCTTTCTCAATGTGCTAAAACCAAATGTGCAAGGTACACCAACTGGAGGTTTTCAATAGCAAAAAAATGTCCAAAAATCATGTGAACTTCCTCTAAAGGGGAGGGGAAGGAAGTCAATGAAAAGAAGTCTTGAGACAGAGAAGGTGAATACTAAAGTGTGAATAAAAGTATGGAAAAAAATGTGGGAAAGGAGGAAGACAAAACATAATCAAAAATATTGATATGGAGTGTGATAGAAAAATGTGAATGTTAGGAATTTTGAAGGATATGAATGAAAGAAGTAATTAGAAAATGGTGGTAAAAAAGGTTGTAAAAGGAAAGCAAACAGGAGCGATAAGAACTTGTCTCAAGGTTTTACCACTTTAACCCAAGGCAAGTGATTCATATGTGTGGCTATATTAGAATCCAGTGTTAAGAAGACAAAAAATTAATGGAGAGACATTGAAAATAGCTTGTGCAGAAAGTAAAATAAAAGTGTTTACTCTGTGTCTAAAGGGGTGGAGAGGGAGCCCCGAAATAAACAACAATGAGAACTGTAGCAGTAGAAGAAGGATCAAGATTAAAATGAGTATACCATTAAATAAATATGTATGTAGTTTGAAACACGTAATAAAGGTACTATTGCAAGCCACAGCATGAAAAGACTACTTTTCCAGAAAGAGCATGGTTAACCAGAAAATGTCCATCTCATTTTACTACTCAATACTTCTGTACTGTTTGATGTTTTTTCTTCATGTGTAAGGAGGCTGTGTGGCTGATTCCAGAGTGCCCCTGAAGATTGTTAGTGCTCTTTTGTGTTCTTAAATAACTGTTGTTTAATGTTTATTTATATTTCTGTACAGATAGTTTGTGTTTTATGCAAACGGGTGTGGTAGTGATGTTTGCCTCTAGGGTTACTCT
The DNA here is from genome assembly GCA_033576535.1 of Allobates femoralis. NCBI lineage: Eukaryota > Metazoa > Chordata > Amphibia > Anura > Aromobatidae > Allobates > Allobates femoralis. The sequence goes on along the minus strand of JARQOC010000004.1, from coordinate 407,277,225 downwards.
TTGGTGTAGGAGAATCTAGGGTCTAGCAGGCTTAGCTAGAAGAGTTAAGGCTTAATCAGTGGCGTAACTTGAAGCTCATGGGCCCCGATGCAAAAGCTCCAACGGGGCTCCCAATTATCACAAATCTTTAATATCATTAGTCTTTTTCTATAGGCCAAAGGGACTTTTGGGGACCCTTGGCTCCAGGGCCCGAGTGCGATTGCAACCCCTGCACCTGTTCTAGTTACGCCCCTAGGCTTAATCGCCCTGCTAAATGGCGGTATGGAATGGAATGGTTTTACTGGTTAGGGGCTCATGTCTTGGAGTAGATGATATTGGGTATATGCAAAATTAAAAAAAGAAAGTTTCCAGTGGTGGCAAAAAACCCCAAGAAGTTAGCATGTAGTTCTGGGCACAGCGCAGGTTGAAGAAGAACAGTGCGGAAATTAGTGGCTGCCTGGCAAATACTGAGAAGGGACTGGGAAAGGTGGTGTGGCTACTCTCGGAATAGGGTGAGCCAGAAACAGTTCATTACATTTGAACCACGTACACTGTCAAACTTGCAAGGTCATTCAACTACCTGCATAGCGCTACATATTGACCTTTGCGAAGGAACCATCAGGGTAGAACCCACCTATCCTAAATTAAGGAGCTTAGAGGTTAGTCTGCTGCATAGTGATTGGACTGATTATTGTAAAGATGAAAGGAATGGGAGAGAAAGGAAAGTGCATAAAAGACCACATCAGTATGTGCCCAATAATATGTCTTTTGGTCTTTGTTCTTATAAATTTTTCAAGTAAAATACTAAAAGGTTTTAAGCTATAGTGGACTTTGTAAAAGTGCACCAGGAACCATACAGCTAAAGCTGGCCCAGAGACAGGAGATGCTGGACCATCAGAACTAAGTGAATGACTTTCCACAAAGTGCGTATGTGGCATGTTGGGGTGAGGGCAGCCAAACCCTCGACCTGGACAACTACTATCTGCGCCACATCCACCCAGTTCACGGCTGTGTCCTGCACCACTCTAGCCACTGATTGTTTAGCGTTCTCGGTAACCCGGTCCCAGAAGTGGTGGAGTGGCATCCTTACCCTGCCCCTTGACACTGTGTGCACCCACCATGCTACACATTTATGTCTGCCTCTGTTTCTCTACTGGCAGATATGTAACTGGGATTAGAATTGAGCCAAAAAGATTTGTTTTTGCTGGAGTGATGACCAAAAAGGCATTAGCACTTAGGAGATTCCAGCATGACAATGACCTGAAATGCACATGCCATGTTCTCACGTTGCATATTATCTAATTTTGTTGCAGTCACTTAAAAAAAATAGCACAACTGTTAATTAGAGAAATTTTATGCAACCTGTGATTAGCTCTCTAGTCCAACTCTGATTTGCAGTCATAATATGGATAAATAATAATTGTGGTTTGCTAATATATTTCTGTAGGAAGTGATGATTTAGAATAAATGGGCGCGTTTGAGGTGGTGTCAGGGTTTGCTAGGGTGGTGGTTGCCATAGGCTAGTTCTGTGATTGATCCACTCCGACACATTACATTAAACTGAGAGCCACTGGTGCGTGTGGGTGCTGATGAACTTACTTTTTGTACCTTCAGACCGCTCTGGTCATGCTCCTCACCTGGTCCATTGGACTGCAGTGCACTTTGGCTCTTCGGTGTAATACAGATTCACAATCTTTATGGCTACTGGCAATGGCATAATACTTATGGATAATTTCTTAGACTAAGTAGTTAAAATTTACACACTTCTCTTAAGTACACAATCAAGGACAGTCATCACCTGCAGAACGCTTCAAGAGCCTTTTCCTTTCTTTTTGCTTTAGCTGAGCAGCACCCTGTCACACACATGTTGCTTACTTGGTCCTTTCCGTTTCTGTACTCTCAGCCTTACCGCATAACACCAGTCCCAGACTCCTTCTTCAGCCATAGGCTGAGCTCCACTCATGCATAGCTTTCTTTCAGTTGGCATAGCACTCACTGAAACTGAAACTAAAATGGCCTCTCTCAGAAACTGTTTACTGCTCCCACAGGGGCCTAACAGATATCTAACCCCTAGTAGCACTAGGCTGTACAACAAGCATCCTACTTGGCAGTTCTATCTTATAGCACAACGAACTCTGCTGCTGCATCTACACAACATTACTTTCTTACCTTTTATCTTACATTCTATTGCTATACATCATGTTATAGTTATTATTATGCATATTATCAGTACAGCACAAATATACTTTACATTGGCAAACATCATTGTACGGGGACACTTAACATATTAATATTCACACTGTACTGTAAGGGGCATAATCACTCTCCTACATTTTAACTAAACCACCTGACACCTGACTTGTGGTTAAATGACCTCCAATTACGGTAGAAACCTATTTTAGTGGTCAATAAATAGCCTGTTTACAGAGGCAGACCACATTTCCTATAAGCAGACAGTGAGCACTAAAACTGTTCTGAGTTCATAGACTATCATTGTTCTCGGCAGCATGCCATCTTGTGCTCTCAGTACATGCTGAGAGCAATGATTTTAAAGGCTGTTTAATCATTATTTTACCCAACTACCAAGCCTTTTGATTGGCTGTCTGTGTGCACCATCCGATTAACGAAAAATGATAATTCCTAGAAACACATGTTCATTATAATCAACCATTGTAAATCCACCATACATCTGTTTTCTATCAGTCCCATCAATTCTCCTAGCGAGCTGATAGGACAGGTGGAAATTTTATTTGACTCCTCAACACTACATAAGGTGTCCTAGACTCCACCTACTTTGCGTATATCAAACCTTTATTAACAGCCTGACTAAGAATATTTTAAGGAGGGAATCTTGCTAACGGGAATAAAAGAAAACAGATTTACCTTCTAAATCATCTCTTTCCCTACGTCATTAACAGCAGAACAACAGATGTGTGTGTAGAATTAAATCCCCATAGAGGGACCTAGTGCACAGATTTTAAAGTTGACTGCCAAAGGAAATTACATATTTACTCTACAGACAAAAGGAGTAATGCAATTCTTCAGGATGAGATTCTAAGCAGCTTTAAGAATGTTACAGAATTTTTAAAATAAAAGCCTACAAATAGCATTATTTTAAAGAAGTGTCTAATACAAATTTTAGGAGTTTTTTTTACCGTTACTAGTAGAGATGCATTTTTGCCCAAGATTGGTCCTAGAAATACAGGTGCAACAGAGCTTCCATTGACATATTATAGGAACTCCCCATGTAATTTAGAGTCCAGTAAAGACCCACAACATACAAAAAATAGGTAGGTCAGTCTGCTTAATCACCTGTCCAATTGAGCTCAATAGAAACTTTGCATGTCTGGTGGAGTTCAAAATACTTTATATAGTGTTTGGGTGTCAATTGCCACCTATTCTGTCAGCTTATGAGATGTATAATATCCCCATATATTGTGCTGCTGTAAGGGACATAGAGAGAAAATAATTTTGTTGCATCAAAAAATAAACCATTAGTAAAGTCTCAATCTTTCTATTGTGGAAAAAGTTGAGGCAGTGTGGAAAAAGTCCTGCAAAGTCTGTATGCTTTCAAAATTATAAGTGTTAATTATTTATTACTAAGCTTTGCATGACCTATAAGTGATTTTTGCCATGTTAGTCTATGGAGTGTCAAAGTAAGGCTTCATAGGCTTACATTGTAAAAGAGATTTTTGGATCATGCATGGAATGACTTGGAAAGTCTGCAGAACGGTGACATCACGGAGAAGAATAAAAATGGCGATGGAACCAGAGAGCTGAGGCAGGTGGAAATTTTAGCTATCTGTCTGCCTGTGTATCTTTCATCTATACATTACACCATCTTCTATATAATTGTCTAAGGCGTCTATCTGAAGCCAAAATCGCGCGCCAGACAGAGGCTGTCAATATGAGCCTTTAGACTCAGGCGGCAAGGAGACAGGAAGAGCCGCAGAGCAGAATGGGGAGGCGCCTGCACCCTGAAGCCGGCTCCCTGTGTGACGTGCGCCAGCTGCATAAGGTAAAATCACCAGCGGCGGCTACCGACAGAAACCTCCCTCCCCGTTCATCACCCGCGGCCGCCGACAGCAACCCAACCCACCCGGTCCTCACCCAGGCTCAGGCGGCAGAGAGCCTTTCTGCACCCCTGTGCATAGGGCAAATTAATCTGAAATGCGTACCGGCAAATATGTTTTTTTACAAAAAAAGCACTGGCGACGCATCAGCGACGCGGGTTTGCCGTGACAGACGACAGCGCTACACTCACATAGCGGGCGGGAAAGCCGACTTCACTGTCGGCTTTCCCGTCCCGCTATATGAAATGAACAGCGATGTGAAAACGACACACCTGTGATCCCGGCCAGGTCGTATCATTATCGGTATCACTGGTGCGTCGTTATGTGTGACGGGGGCTCTATACTTACAGGACCTCTGATGATGTCACAATCATGGCCGGAGCAAGATCACATGGCTGTGACATCACCAGAGGCCTTTAAGCTAAACGCACACAGCACCAGGAGCCAGGTACTGAAGACCACTTACACCCACACACCCTACACTCACCCTGCACTCACACTCACCCACCACTCACACTTACCCTGCACTCACATCACACTCTGTCCTGCACGCACGTCACACTCTGCCCTGCACTCACGTCACACTCTGCCCTGCACTCATGTCACACTCTGTCCTGCACTTACGTCATAGGCCATGTTCACACACATGCATTTTTTTGCCCATCCCTGCGTTTTGGGGTGTGAAAAAAAAACTCAGGTGCGTTAACGCAGGTACATGTGAGTGTACATGCGTTTTTCAGGACCACTTGCGTTTTTTTCCCATACCCCAAAAATACCCTGCAAGCAGCGTTTTTGGGTGCTGGAAAAAACGCAGGTGTGTTTCCCCAAAAACGCATGCGTTTTTTAACATGGGCCCCTATGGGAAACGCAGGCAAACGCAAACGTAAACGCAAGGCACATGCAGACACCTGTAGCGTTTTTGTAAAGGGGTCATCAAAAATGAAATTTTTTTTTTAGCACTTCCCCTATATAATAAAGAAAATACAAAAAAAATTTTTTATGATACCACCCCCCCCTTGGTCGGCAGGAAAACGGAAAAAAAATTCCTTCAGCTAAAGCACAATTTTTTATGCCATGCGTTTTTTGTTGTTTGGGTGTTTGGTGAAAAAATGACTAAGTGCAAAAACGTTTTGAAAGCTTTCACACACACAAGGCACATTTTTTGGCACTCTTAAAAAAACGCAAGTGCTTTTAGGAGTGCTAAAAAAAAAACGCAAATTGTGTGTGAACATAGCCATACTCACCTTGCATTCACCTCACACTTAGCCCTGCATTCACCTTGCACTCACGTCACACAGTCTCTAACGCAAAACCCGCGTCGTTGATTGTTCACGGCTGGCTGGGCGCGACCAATCAGCGATGTGGGATTTCTGTTACAGTGAAACAGGCACAGTCCGCCTGGTCTCCCAGCCCCCTCCGCTTGGTCTCCTGCCCACTGCTCACCAGCTCCACGCTCCCTCCCGGCTGCCGCTCCATGCTCCATCTGCCCGCCGCTTACCCCGCCATTCTTCTTTTCATGGCATAGACTCCAGAAATTCAATGGCCGCAGGGGATGGGGGTGGAACTACCAAAGGGGGCGCAGTAATGGTTGTAAACAAGGGCACGCCCACCACATCAGGGCTCTGCGCTTGGACACGCATACTATGATGCCCCCTGTTAACTTCGCCTCCTGAGGCCTTGGAATTGCTGACATCTATGCTGGAGGGAGAAGAAGAAGACATGCTAGGGTGAGAGGCGGCTGTACAAAAACCTCGAGTGAGAACTGAGGTGGCCACCGCTGCACACTCGCACAACCGCACCGCCGTACACCCGCACCGCCGCACACCCACATATTCTAGAATACCCGATGCATTAGAATCGGGCCACCATCTAGTTCTACATATTTACAAAGGTTGTCAGTTTTGACCTCCTGAATTTAAATCTGACAATAAAAATTTTTAAGGTGCCTCTTATTTCTATGATATCATTTCTTTTTACTTCTACTGTATATATATATATAACACCCATTTAATCTACTGCCATGGGCAGGGTGTTCATTAGTTCTCACCTTGATATGGCGCACTGTCTCCATGTGAATATTGCTAGGAGCTTAGGGGAATGAAGAGGGGTCTTCCTCTTCTACCCAGGGTTGACACGGGGATACCTCTGTCCACGCTCCGTACACACTCACTAGAGATGATGTTGAACCAATTAACAGGTTTATTTACAGGAGGATAAAAGGGGCCAATTGCGGGGGGAAATAGCAAGGAGCAACACTCGAATAATGCTTCACAATTTTGTATAAAAGTACAAGATGTGCATTGAAAGAAACCCTGAATGCTGGGGTGATGCTTCCACGTTAACACCCAGCAAGCAAACTCTTATTTAATCCCCATAAACCTAGAAATGGCTGCAGCAATACAAGTGATAGTCCCAGCATTGGGCCCAGTTGCCACAGATGTTGGTGCACTTGCTGGAACCATTGGTACACTTAATCACATAATATGATGAAACATCAATCCTTAGTCACTGAACTCACAAGTCACTGTAGTTCCTCTAGCATTTGGCTTCAGTATGCTTCTCAAACAGTAGAACTATACAAATGAGTCCCTGCAACAACTACCCAATCCTTTTTGCAACAGACCTGTTTAGCTTCAGTATGCTTCTCAAACAGTAGAACTACCAGTCCTAGCAGCAACTACCCAATCCTTTTACAACAGATCTGTATAGCTTCAGTATGCTTCTCAAACAGTAGAACTACAGGTCCCAGCACAGCAGTAGCTACTTACATCTTTTGCCTCAGATCTGTATTCTTACAGCATTCCAAGCTGGGTCTTTAGGGTCCAGTTGGGTGGAATTGCAAGCAGAATCCTTCTAGTTAGGAAGCCAGGTGGGGATATGGAGCTCTGGGTCACCTGACTGGTCTAGGAGAGGGATGCAGCTGCAGGGCTCATATTCTTGTCACAAAAAGCAGCAGGTGTCTCAGCACATGTCAACCCTGGAGTATCACTTTCACTTCTGCATGATGGCTGACCACACACATTAGTATAATCCCCTCATCCCTTCTTCTCCAGCTCAATTAGCCAATCCCTCCTGTTGTTTGCTGCTGCTCCTTCTCCTCCCACAGATTGATGCCAGGAACAAGACACCTTGGGATTTGTAGCTTTCAGGAGTACAGTGTAAGAATCAATATGTGTAGAGGTGAATGTGTGTGGCACTCTATACTTAGCTTCCACAGCAGTTGCTACATATAATAAATACATAGAGGTTTCAGTACTTTGAAAAATTATATTTTCAAAACATAATGTTGCAGAATATTTTGTTGTGTCAATTTTCTGATATATTTATTTAGAGGAAACTTAGCAAAAATTCAAATACCTAAACCATGGCTAAGAACTATGGAAAATTATGAACAGTTACAAAAGTTGCACTACAAAATTTGATCCATTCCTATTTCAGAAACAACTGTTTTTCTCTTGTGCTCCTGCATTGGATCATCTCTTACAATTGTTTAACAGTAATCTGCAAGCATTGATGGAGCCCATCTTCATTGATATTTTTGTTCCATAGACACAATATCCTGATGAAATTCCTCACCATGCATGCCGCTCACTATTCTACAGTTTGGTGGAAAAATGTCTTGATGCAAATGTAAGAAATAAAATTTTAAGGACATGTTACTGTCAAGATCCTTATATGTTTTGAGAAGATTTTTCTCACCAACTCTTCATAGTTATCTGCCCTTGAGTTTCCCCAAACATGAATTACCGTATTTTTCGCTTTATAAGACGCACCGGATTATAAGACGCACCCCCAAATTTGGTGAAGGAAATGAGAAAAAAATAGTTTTTAATGTGAAATGGGGTCCGTCTTATAATGCCAGTGTCCGTCTTACAATCAGTGTATATGTCCCTAATCCTGGTACATAAACCCCCCAATCCTGGTATATATATCCCTCATCCTGGCATACCTGTCTCTCATCCTCGTATACATGTCCCCATCCTGTATAAATGCCCCCATCCTGGTATTTATATTGCTCATCCTGGTATATATGCCCCCATCCTGGAACATATGCCCCCCATCATGGCATACGGTATGTCCCTCATCCTGGTATACATGTGCCCATCCTGTATATATGGCCCCCATCCTGTATATATGGCCCCCATCCTGTATATATGGCCCCCATCCTGTATATAGGCCCCCATCCTGTGTATATGCCCCCCATCCTGTATATGTGCCCCCCATCCTGTATATGTGCCCCCCATCCTGTGTATATGCCCCCCATCCAGTATATATGCCCCCCATCCAGTGTATATGCCCCCCATCCTGTATATGTGCCCCCCATCCTGTGTATGTGCCCCCCATCCTGTGTATGTGCCCCCCATCCTGTATATGTGCCCCCCATCCCCAACCCTTTGATTATGCTATATGGCCATTTTTGTACCCCCAGACCCCCATGGCTCACCGAGGGTGCAGCTGCTCAGCGGGGGTGCCGGAGGCAGGGTCTCGTGGGTGGGGGACACAGCTGCAGGACCAGAGCAGCGGAGATGTACAGGCGGCAGTAAGCGGTGGGCGCCGCCATGTTTTTGTGGCAGGCTGCATTCATTAACACTGCAGCCAGCGGTAGGAGCTTCAACAAAATGGCCGCGGCCATAATGGAGACCCGCGGCCATTTTAAAGCCTCTACCTCTACCGGCTGGCTACCAGAAAAAACATGGCGGCGCCCACCGCTTGCTCCCGCCGCTACATCTCCGCTGCTCCGGTCCTGCAGCGGTGCCCCCCACCCACCGGAACCTGCCTACGACACCCCCACTGGGCAGCTGCACCACAAACACCCCCCCTTATCTGGTAATATTTAATTTTTAAGTTTTTTTTTTTTACCTGCGCTTTTTAAGACGCACCCCCGTTCCCCCCCAAAGTTTGGGGGGAACAAAAGTGCGTCTTAAAAAGCGAAAAATACGGTAAATACAAAATAGTAAATAGCATCCTATACAGGTATATAAAGCAATTGGAATAATATGGAATAGGAAAATTGGCTTAGGAAATTTTGAGAAAATTGAGATACTTAGCATTATTGAAATTTCCATATCCATAATACGCCACAGTTGCCAACGACCATGCGTATCTCGTAACTGGGTCCCTATATCTAAATGTTTTCTACCTATGTTTGAATCCTTTTTTGTAGGCAGCTGATACCAGAGAACAATAGAACTTTTCAGCCATACGGGCAAGGACAGGTGTTCTAAATGTGCTTTCTCTGCCTTTTAGAAAAATTAATCTCTTGATTGATAGGCAAACTGGGAACTGATACCTTTAAAGGTACCTTTACAAGCCGCCACTATGGTGTAGCAACTGCTTGGCATCGGGATTTTTGTCACTGTTGCCTTGAAATTGCTACGAAGTTGCGGCGTGTAATTTGGGAAAGTGATCAGGTTTTTTGCAGTTGCTCCGGGTAGTGGTTTCTGAGCCGTGTTCTAAAATCCGAGGCAACCAAAAGGGTGAATTGCCCTGGTAGTGGCGTTTAAACGGGCGATAGGGATGGATTCTGCGTCACCTAATGATTTCCTAGAGGCGTGCCACAGCGTGATGCTTTCCGCACCCCATCAGCGATGATTGGTGGGGGCTACTGTGTTACCATTGGCTGTCCCTTCACAGGGCTCCTTATTTAAAGAGCTGTCCATTCACACTACACAATTGGAATGGCGTCATGTATTAGCCAGCCTTCCTGTGCAGGCTGGCCAATCATGACGCTATTGCATTGTCTAATCAGCGTGTTAGCGTCACGGAATACACGAGTCTGTCACGCCTATGTTTTAGCGACGCTCCTCTACTGATTGCGGCGTGTGAAGCAGTGTCAGGATTCAACCGGATGTTTCCCGCAGGATCTGTTGGAACTTCCGGGGAACCATGTTCCCTTAGGTTGAGGGCGCAATTGCGGCGTATACATGCGGCATCGGCGATCGTTAGCAACTGTTAAAAATGTGCACGCGCACGTACATTTGATATCGATTGCCAGTGATAGTTGCGGCGTGTAAAGGTACCTTTATAGGTATATATAAACCTGTATAGGTTTCTGGGAGAAAATGCAGTTGCGTAAAGAATTGAGATGTCAATTCTTTACGCCGGAGCTCCTGCGTTTTCTCCTTCTGATGTCACAGATGGGAGGAAGAATCCTGCTTCCTCCTCCCCTCTGTGACAGCTGAGACCGCCCATTAGATTTTGCAATGTATTAATATACACTGCGAAATCTAAATTAAACAAAGCCAAATGTATGAAAAATAAAAAAAGAATGAAATACTTACCTGTCCGACACCTTTTCCCGGTGTCCGGTGGTGAAGCCAGGCGATGCGTGTTCTGCCAGGACCTGCCTTGATGTCAGAGGGGCGTTCCCGGCGCTAATTGGCCGCTCGCAGTCTGACATCACAGCAGGCTCTTGCAGGATACACATCGCCTGGCCTCACCACCGGACACCGGGAAAAGGCGTCGGACAGGTATTTCATTCTTTTTTATTTTTCATACATTTGGCTTTCTTTAATTTAGATTTCGCAGTGTATATTAATACACTGCGAAATCTAATGGGGCTGTCACAGATGTCACAGAGGGGAGGAGGAAGCAGGATTCTTCCTCCCCTCTGTGACATCACCTGCGCTTTCTGGAGTAAAGAAAGCGCAGTGTGTGAAAGTCCCTGCGTATTTTGTTGTGCTCAAAAAACTGCTCCTAACCATCTAATTTCACTTCCGCAACGCATATATATACATTGCGGAAGCGAAATTATGTAAATCAAGGGTTAAAAATAAAAAAATCTGTATTTTCACCTTTACAACAATCCCCCGATGGCTCCAGCAAGCTCTGGTGTGACTACAGGACCTGTCATGACATCACATCCCGATCAGTTGATCGGGTCACATGACCCGATGTGACCCGATGATGCTGCTGGGTTGTGATGTCACGGCAGGTCCTGTAAGTATCGAGAGCTGCTGCAGGCATCAGTGGATCCCTGGACAGATGAGCATAGAGATTTTTTTATTTTTAACCCTTTCTTTTACTAAATTTCACTTCTGCAAAGTATGTATATACATTGTAGAAGTGAAAGTGCCCCGCACAGCACTCTATGTGTTCGGTTCTATGACAATCATGGACCCGGACACAGAAAAGGTCATCTCCTGTGGTGTCCGTTCCTGTCCGTAGGGTCCTATAAAAAGTAGGATTCCACAGACAGGAAAAAATATGTGATGTGAAACCAGCCTAAGTTTTACATAGTGTGGTTCAGTTGAGGTTGCTGACAGAAAGTCAGGATAGTGAGAAGATGTTTCCTGACACCATACATCTTCGCCTTCCTAACTTAATTTGACTGAAAATGTTTTTAGTGCTTTTGGAGCTGGCAGTTCTTCTGCATGTGGTATTGGGCATATTGCAGATGCAATGTTTGGATAATGTAAAGTCCACTTCTTCTTTTAAACTAATGAGGGCACCATTCAGAAATAGCAAGTGGTAGTATGTTTGGTTGGCTCTCTCTAGATTATTGGCACTGAAAAAAGCATGGATTGCCTCTCCCCATGAAATCACTGGGTCTAGAGGGGTCTGGAAAAGAAAAAGGCACACATAGGGTATACCTGTTTCAAATAATTATAAATTGTGAGTTGGTATTGCTCACCTTTTGTGGTTGGGAGAGTCACAACCACTCTAATCACTCGTGATATCTGTTTAATATCCTGGCAGCAGTGGTCTGCAGCAGTCTCCAACGAGGTAGATGCACAGTAGATTCCAAGAAACAGAAATGGGACGTCAACCGTTTTTCCGTCCAAAATGAACAATTCTTATAGTAACAATAGATTTTTGTGATTTTATTTGTACGCATTTCAGAGCTACTAGGGTCCTTTCCTCAGGACAAAACACAGATATACAGATGGTACATCTGTTATTTGTCCTGAGGAAGGGGCCCTAGTAGCCCTGAAATGTCTGGAAATAATATCACAAAAATCTACTGTTACTATAAGAATTGTTTATTTCGGACGAGAGCACGATTGAAGTCCCATTTCTGTTTCTTGGAATCTACTATGCATGCAACCACTGTGTAATATATAAAGCACATCTTTAGCAGCATATTTGTAGATCTAACTCTTGTCCTGATGTCCTATTCTGCAGCCGAAATAAAGGTTTTCATTTTCATGGTAGTCAAATTTTATCTATGTGTTGCAAAAGTGACTTCTCCGTATATGTAGCAAAAATATTTTGCATTTCTAAAATAAAAAAAAAAATGTAGAATCATGTTAATATGCTAATAAAGCATAAGATTGTATACCCTACACTTAGAGCATTTATAAAAGTAGGTGATACAACTGTAATTGGGATTATGTGATCGTAGATGATTTGGTGTTTTTTGAGTGGTCGACTGAGATGATAGAATACCGAAAGTTCCATAGACAGTGGCGTAACTACCGTGGTCGCAGCAGTCATGGCTGAGACCGGGCCCGCCCCGTGGGGGGCTCCGTGCTTACAGCCGCCCGCCGCGACCGTGAACGAGAGGAGGAGGGGAGGTAGGACGGGAAGTGAGAGCAGTCACTTCCCGCAGCTGCGCAGCTGTGCCCGCCCCTCCTCTCCTCCTTACCCAAGCCGGCAAACTTTTTCACGCTAACCACCCCGCTAGCACCCACTCCGCCACTCCTCAAAATTTCTCACCAGCACCCCCTTCCCCAGTCCTCACCTAAGGGGCCCGCAGCTCTGAAGTTACGCCACTGTGCATAGACTAAATAGATGATGTAATAAACTAGCTATCAACAATGCAGTAAGATTGATGAAATAATAATAATCTTCATAAGATGCAATTTTTCGATAAATCTGCATGAAAGTTGTCAAAGGTAACCTCTTATGGATCTTAAAAATTAGAGCTAATCAACACATTTAAGCACCTTATTCATTTTCAGTACCACAAAATTAGTTGCATTCAATATTTTTTTACTCTAAACCAATCGGGTGTAGAAAAGTGTTATTTATCAAAATGCAAAGTGAATACACAAAAGAGAAATCTAAAGCAAATTAATATTTGGTGTGACCACCCTTTGCCTTCAAAACTGTATTAAATCTTCTACTTGAACACAGTTTTTGAAGCCTGGCTGGGAGGTTGTTCCCAACATCTTGGAGTACCAATCATAAATCTTATGAAAAATGCTCTTTCATGTAATCCCAAATGGATTAGAAAATATTGAGATCTGGGCTCTGGCCATATCACTACTTCCAAGACTTTTTATTTTTCATTACATTGAAAATACTGTAGCTACTATTGACATTGGCTATATGTTTATTGTTGCTGTAATTCCATAAAATTCATTTGGAGTCATTCAGATGCCTCTCTAATGGTATTACTTGATGAATAAGTGTCTGCCTGTAATTCTCAGCATTGGGGACACCAATAAATGGCCAATCTTGTGAACCATGAATTAAGAAGCCAGCCAAAGAAACTTCATGCAGCAGATGATACCATATGACAATACAAACCTGTAACTAGAGATGAGCAGTGTTCGATTCAAATTGTTCGCCAATCTCAAATTCGAGATGTTTTGGGCGGTGTTCGAGTCATTCACTGAATTTGAAAAATTTGCTTCAAATTCGTCAGTTCGAGGATATGTTCAATAACGTGTTGAACACCAAAGGCTTAACCCTAACTCTAACTAACCCTAACCCTGACACTATTAATGAATGTTAATATCCAGTCTCTGTGTATAGTGTGCGGGGGGGGGGGGAAGGGAGGTTTAGATCAGTGCTGCAGAAATAATGGCAATATCCATTTTTTTTCTCCTAACTGCAGATACAGTGGGGCGGTGCAGTCTGTCAGCCAATCACAGTCACACACAGCAAAGTGCATTTTTTGCACACAAGCAATGGCATGCATCATTGGCTGTGTGTGTCACATGTCCTTGCCCTATAAGAACCAGCCATTTTCCCCATCGCCACCATTTTCTCATTGCTGCAGCTCTGTGTCAGAGGGCACCACTGCTGCTGTGGGCGCTATACAGTGAAACAGTGTCACTTCACTTATTAGTCAGCTAGTGAGTGAATATCAAGTTAGATAGAGAGATAGATAGGTTTAGGGAGTAGGGACTGGAGGGAGGTTGTGAATTGTAGGAATATCAGCCCTTTTGAGGGCTACTTCATAGGAGTAGGGAGTAGGGAGTAGGGACTAGTTGTGTATCAGACCTTTTCAGGGCTACTTCATTGAAGTAGGGACTAGTTGTAATCTTAGCCCTTTGGACTAGGTTAGAGCAGTTCATAGCAGTTTTTGCCAGGCAGGTGTGTGCTAGTGCTGTCTAAGTGTTTTTCACAGCATCTGGGCAAGTCTAGCTCAGGGAATCCTTTAGGGAAGGTAGTGTAGCACTGCTGTAAAGAAAGCTACACCACCTGTCTTAAGTAGGCATTTTTTTGCTGCAGCTAGTCCAGGCAATTTGTTTGGGCTAGTAGCAGTGTCTGGTAGTCAGCTAGTCTAGGCCATTTGTTAGGGCTAGTAGCAGTGTCTGGTAGTCAGTGGTGTAGTGCAGCTGTAAAGTAAGCTACACCTCCTGTCTATCCAGTAGCCAATTTTTTGCTGCAGCTAGTCCAGGCAATTTGTTAGGGCTAGTAGCAGTGTCACAGCCCACTTGTGAAACAAGCTACACCACCTGCGTAGTTCCTAGTAATTTTTAACTGCACCTAGCCCTGGTATCACTTCAGGTCTAGTAGCAGTGTCACAAGAACAAGTGGTGTAGCCCACTTCTGATAACACAAACTACACCGCCTGTGTAGTTGCTAGTAATTTTTAACTGCACCTAGCCAAGGTCTCACGTCAGGCCTAGAAGCAGTGTTCAGTCACTTCTGCTCAATTTACATCCTACTTTTTCTTGTCCAACAACTGCACAGTTGCTAATTTGGTCACATACAAAATTAGTGGCAAAAGGCCTGCTGCTGGTAGAAAGGGGAATAGGCGTGGTGGAAAGGGAAAAAAAGTTTGTGTCTGTGGGATAGATGCTAAAGCTACATTAACATCTACTGAAGAAAGACAATCTTCCAGCCAAAGTAAGATGTCTACTTCTTTACGTGGCCAATCGAATATGATCCCTTTCTTACGGACACAACCATCGATACCACTTGTACATAGGCACAAGAACAGCAGGTGCTTAAATGTGTGGCGCCCCGCAACGAGTTCGTCACAGGAGGGTATTGCAGCCAAGACAGCAGCAGCAATATTCTCTGACTAAGCAATGACATGGTTAAAACTCAGGGCTCCATACCCTACATGCACATCAGCATAGAGGGCCAATAAGGTCCTGGTGGGCGGAGTGTAGAGGTAGTGTGTAGTGGAGAAGGAGAACTTGAAAAACAACGTAGGAGAAGGGAGTAAAAAGAACGAGTTCTGCAACGTAGGAGATGGTGCCTGCACAGTCCCGTGCACCCACTGGCCATCACCCCGGTTAGGCGTCATTACCCGGGTGCCTCAACAACCGGACTCTGGGCGAATGCATATGGGTCAAAACATCCCCGTGCCCACTTACAACCGGATTACTGGTTCTGAAGCTGGGAGTCGTTTATCACTGCCATGCAAACCAGGATTGGAGGGACCGCTTTACAGGAGCACCCCACCACTGCCACACACACAGAGTCATCTAGCCAGCGGAGTACCCACTAAGAGGACCCAAGGCTCCCCACAAATCCGGCCAGAATTCCCCGGTAGGGAAATTGAAGCAGCCTCCTTGTACCCAATCTGGCACCCCAAGGCGACAACGGCAACACAACTAGCTTAGAATGGAGGAACACCGCGGAGCTCTGAGAAACACTGGTCATTGCTGAGTCCACCCAGTCCGTTACCCGTGAACTGTATGCCATGTATCACCTGCTCGTTATGATAGAAATAATTCTTCGTTAGTTCTTCCTTTGTTCGATAAACTCCATAGAATGCGCCTTCAGAACCAAAAGCGGGTTTTATTCGGGTAGGAAAAAATACAGAGATATATAGCAAGGCAATAATGACAGGCAGGTTTCCAGAATGACAGGCGCGGGAGCCACAGGTGTCACACTCAAGATGGATTCAGAATAATGGCTCCCCGTGTCATGGACGGGGGTTTCTTTATACCAATTTTCTCCATAGAGAATCATTGGTTACAATGACTCTCTATGGACAAATGGTTACGTCACCTGTCATAAGTGATCCCTTCATATTACTTACAACATATATTGACATGAAAAGCACATTAATTTCATTACTAACTACATACAAATTATCTCATAATAGCCTTTTTGGGACCAAGCACAAATCACAACTTATTGACATTAATCAGCTCTGTTCTTGATTATAAGAAACGTCATATTAGCCTTGAGGGATAGAATACTCCGTAAAATATCTAGAAATACTTGTAAAATGAGAGTGAATAGCGAATTGGTTAACTATTATCATGATTAGCTCTTGGTATATGCTTGGACCAAACCTAATTAGCTCCATGCCTGTTTTATTTCTGGAGCCTAATCTGTTATTATTTGAGACCTACAACAAAAGTTTTTAAACTGAAACTTTTACACAAGACAAAATGGCTGACAGAGGCCTTGGTACCCATGGCCTCCGTCTAACAAATCCCTCTGTTGTACTTATGGTAATTTGGTAATTTACCCTGAAGTACAAATTGGCATATGAGTCTAGTCCCAATTCTCATATATGGTATTGAGGGAATACATAATTTCGTACACTCTCTGGTCAGTAGGAGTGTTGGGAGGGACTGAAGGTACCCTTGGAAGAAGGGCCCTAACAATAGGTGTACCACCTACGAGTGAGCGTGGTCTGGCAGTAGGTACCCTACCCGCGCCAGGTCTCCGGTATGGTCTGATAAAAGTGGTACTATGTGTTATTACACGGGCCTGAAAGTTATTTAGTTCCTCAACATGAGCCAGATTCTTTTTTGAAAAACTTTTAGGTTACTACCTATTACACACATATAGGAAAAAAAAAAAACAAAGTAGCAAAAAATCTACAGTAAATATCACCAACGTAAGAGTTCTTAAGTATTAATGAGTCCCGTTACAATCTTTCAAAAAAAGAAAAAATTGGACTGGATGGTGTGAGATGTCATCTCCAGGGAAACAGGCGGATTCATGGATCCCGATCCAATAGGGGACCTGAAAAATAAAATAAAAGCGCAGTATCAGTCCTCACCAGCATCACTAGGATTCTCAACTGGCAATATAACAAGCTTACATTGATCAATTTGAACTATTTTAACACCTTTGTCTCTTGGCTTGCTAATCCTTAGCACTCCCAAAACAGTTGGGCCTATCACCTGTGTGATAACAAATGGGCCTTTGTAATTGGAATCCCACGGTCCTTTTTTTCCTAAGATTCTTAACCATGAGCTAAGCTCCCACAACAAATTTGGACTCATATAAATTCCTGTTGAATCTGAGGCTACAGCTCTTATTGCCAGGCAAGTGGGACATGATTTGTCTCCCTAAGTGAGGTCCATTGTCACTTCAATTAATTTTGGGAAGCCCCAGTGTGAAAAAACATCTTTCCACAAGAGGAGGCCGTTGTTTGTGGCAGGCAGGGCCTCAACCCATTTTGAGAAAACATCAACAATGACCAAGGCATACCTGAATCCTCCCTCTGCTGGAGGGAATGGACCAATGAAGTCAATTTGAATCGACTACCATGGACCATCAGCCACTCTGGGGATGGCACATTTTTCCTTTGTACTAGCTGTAAGAGCGCTTCTGGTTCTGGCTGAACAAAGACTGAATGATTAAATTTAATCAGAGACTTAATCATTATAGTTGGGATATATGGTAACAATTTGTCATCAACCCTTTTGTAATACAGACATTCTCCTTTATCAATGGGTACTGATTCAAGGGAGTTAAATAAAGATGCATCACCTTGCTCTCTCTATGCCTTTAAGAGGTTGTGGAACTGAGATACGTAAGGGAGGGGCTCCTCCCGGGGTCTTCGCGTGACAGCAGAGATAGTAGCCTGTGGATATCTGTCAACGCCCATCAGGGCGGCTTCTTTGGCTGCGGAATCTACATATGCATTGCCCACAATGTGGGGGTCAGATGTGAGCTTTTGATGTCCTTTGATTTTACAGAAGGACCATAAATTTGGAAATTCTTTGCCTCTGTGCACAATTTGCTTGAGAATATCTGCATGCTGAAGCGGCTTGTTCTGGGAGTCTACCATATTCCTCTGTGCCCATACATTGAGATACAATGTCAGAGAGGAGACAATGTAAGCACTGTGGCTGAAAATATTCATGGGGTCAGTACACAAAAGAATGACTTGCAAAACTGCCTCTAATTCAGCCCGCCGGGCGGAAAAATGTCCAGGAAGCTTATATTGCAATAAATTCTCGTTGTCAGGGAACCACAAAGCGTAACCTGAGACGTATTTGCCATCATGCCAATACCGGGCCCCATCTATGTATACACAGGGGACATTGGTTTGAAAGTCTGCACGGAAGGGGGCCGTTAACCGCTGGCTGTCCAGGGTTCTTACCACCAGGCAAAGAATATGAGTCCGCACACATTGGAAGCAGCACTGGCTCCCTCATACGGATCTCGGGACATTGTAGAGGTAGGCTACTGCTGCACCTGTGAATCATCCCTGGGATCTAAATGAGAACACTTACGTCTAAGATACCCTGATTGCCCACAAGGATAACATACAAGAGGACCCATGGAATTCCGAGGGGCTTCTGCCGACTGGGACCAGCCCGCTTTCGGCAGTTGATCATAACCCCAGGAAGTCCTGGTCTCCTCTCCACAGCAGATGCCATTCAGGCAGGGCGATATGCAAAAACATCTGTATCATCGCCCTTAATCTTGGATGGCATTTTCCCTAACAATGGTTATCAATGCCCTAATTTTGTCCTCCACAAATTTAGCATTATGTAAAATCCCTAACTTGCAAAACCTTTCCAAGTATTCTCTACAATCTGTTCCATCTGCTCATAATCATCTTTCTGATCTATTCTATCAAAAAATACTTATAAAACGTTACACACCAGGCAGCCCATCTTCTAATTCTAAGATAATTTTCTTTCCTGATTCTAAAGGATTCTAACCATCGATGGATTTCTCTTCCTCCTTTCTGTCTGCCTGCAGCACATGTATCTCATACCTCTCCCTTTGTGATACTACTACTCCTATCATTGTATCAGAAGCTGCTGTGTTCGCTCCATACACTGCTCCGCTGCCCCTCCCTGTGTAACTACATTAACGTACTGTCTTTGAAGCTATCACTATCCTGATCTGAGCTATAACTAACTTACACAAAGCCGCTATTCGGCTGCCCTTTCTGCTAATAATTTTTTTCTTGTCAAGATGTCTACTTTCTTCTGTGAACCACTGCATACAATTTAACCAAGTGGTTCAGCATTAACCCCTTCTAGCTATGGGGTTTCAGCGTGCCTGTCAGTCTGTTTCCTTAGCCACTCCATGGCGGTGGAAACACAAGGACGACTTTATAAACTGCTTTTAGTATCAACTTAATGCAATTACAGGCAAAAGTTAAATACTCACACCTCTATAATGGAAGACACGTGCCGGCTTTTGTCAACCAAAAGAGGTCCAGCCGTATGATCAGCCTCACTCGTTACGTTGCCACACGTCTCCTTCTCCGTCTTTATCACCCTCGGCGTTAATCACGTCCTTGTATAACTCACGTAGAGGCACTGTAGTCTTAGTTACTTCAGGGTAGACAGGAGCGCAAACGAGAGATTCTCAGCGGCTGATTTCCTTAATGCGATTTCACGTGATGCATCACGCCTTTTTAGCAATAAAGGCAAAAAAAGAAAGAAAAGTCCATTCCTCACCCTCTCACCCCTTTGGTTCACAGCTTTACTTGCAGGAATCTTCTAGGTTCTTCAGAAAGGATGTGGGATCATCTCCCCCCTTTACGACCGGGCTAGCTCGCCATTTGATAGAAATAATTCTTCGTTAGTTCTTCCTTTGTTCGATAAACTCCATAGACTGCGTCTTCAGAACCAAAAGCGGGTTTTATTCGGGTAGGAAAAAATACAGAGATATATAGCAAGGCAATAATGACAGGCAGGTTTCCAGAATGACAGGCGCGGGAGCCACAGGTGTCACACTCAAGATGGATTCAGAATAATGGACGGGGGTTTCTTTATACCAATTTTCTCCATAGAGAATCATTGGTTACAATGACTCTCTATGGACAAATGGTTACGTCACCTGTCATAAGTGATCCCTTCATATTACTTACAACATATATTGACATGAAAAAGCACATTAATTTCATTACTAACTACATACAAATTATCTCATAATAGCCTTTTTGGGACCAAGCACAAATCACAACTTATTGACATTAATCAGCTCTGTTCTTGATTATAAGAAACGTCATATTAGCCTTGAGGGATAGAATACACCGTAAAATATCTAGAAATACTTGTAAAATGAGAGTGAATAGCGAATTGGTTAACTATTATCATGATTAGCTCTTGGTATATGCTTGGACCAAACCTAATTAGCGCCATGCCTGTTATATTTCTGGAGCCTGATCTGTTATTATTTGAGACCTACAACAAAAGTTCTTAAACTGAAACTTTTACACAAGACAAAATGGCTGACAGAGGCCTTGGTACCCATGGCCTCCGTCTAACAGGTTACAGTAAAGTACCCGTTACAGAGACTTTCAGTGTCCGTGCCTTTTTCAGAACTGCTTCTCTCCGCAAGTAGAAGGTAACCGCAGCTGCCTCACAACATCTTGTGCAGCTCCTGGCTCGGGGGACTCCCGCTCATCCTGTGGGGAGCGTTCCATCTTGCTGCATCCCA
Organism: Allobates femoralis; assembly: GCA_033576535.1. Lineage (NCBI taxonomy): Eukaryota > Metazoa > Chordata > Amphibia > Anura > Aromobatidae > Allobates > Allobates femoralis. The sequence goes on along the minus strand of JARQOC010000004.1, from coordinate 407,256,388 downwards.
TCCCCCGGAGGCCCAAGCAGCGCCGGTGGACATCACCGGAATACTCACAAGTGGCGTCACGAATTGAAACAACCTTTTAATTCTGTTCAGCCAATATTCTTTTGAATCTGGACCACCGGGCCCCACTTCGGCAGGCGCGGTTCCGTCACAGGAGGAAGAAGCGATGCCTGCCCCGTGAAGTCCCGGATACCGGTCTGGTCCCGACAAATGGATCGCAACTGCTTCATCAAGTGGCCTCTCCTCCACCTCAACATCTCATCACAAACCCTCCAGTCATCTGAAGTGTCAGCCCAATCGCACTTGCTTCCTCACAGCTCCCAAGTCTCCAGTCACCCTACTGAGTCTGGGGTAACAAACATGGTTGAGTCAGCAGAGCTTTTCAGTCACACAATAGCCTGGGTATCAGATTTCTGCTCCAAACCTGCAGTGAGCCCAGACAAGTTAATCATCTGCCCTGATGCCAAGAAGCTTTGTGAGTCTGATCCAGGCCCAGATGAAGAAGGTTCACAGCTTCATGTAGACCCTCATTCCCAAACTGTAACTCCTCTTGGTCGAGACAATGAGGATGATGCTGATGAGACTCAGATACCGGATTGGATTGACAAATTAGGTTTTCGGTCAAGGCAGGAAGAGGTTGTCTCTGAGGAGGACTAGAGGTGTGTGAACACAGAGGGTGATGATGAGGTTAGAGATCCCACTTACTGTCAACCCACAGTAAGCCAGTCGATGAGGTCAGCACAGGAGGTGGAGGAGGATGCTACTGACGATGAGGTTAGGTTGCGCCTTCCTGGACATAGAAGGAGCACTGGAAACACGCCAATAACTGCATCCACAGCCACAACTCTGCCTCTGAGCAAAAGTCGTGCTGGCTCTGCAGCTCGCATGGGCTCTAAGCCTTGCCTAGCCTGGGCCTTTTTTGACATTGCCAAGGATCTCCCAACTCCCATCATCTGCAAGATTGGTCACCAATCTCTGAGTAGAAGCAAAAAACTCACTAGCTTGAGTACTTCATGCATGAACCGCCATATGGACATGAAGCACAAGTCGCAGTCGGACGCTCACCGTGCTAGAATGCGAGCTAGCGGGGTGGGCCTACCACCGTCTGCCCCATCAAGTGCATCCGTGTGCTCTTCATCTTCTGTGACTGTGGGGACAGCTGTCACACATGCTTTTGGATGCAGACCTTCCACCTCTTTACCCACAACAGGCAGTGTGATTGGCAGGTCATCACTTGCTTTTCAAGTGGACAATGCTGCTGGTGTTGAACTCTCTCAGACATCGAGAGATCCACCTTTGGATGAAGGCAACAAAATATGTTCGCCTGCACCTCCCTCACAGACCAGCAGTTTGCCGGGGACATCCTACTCAACCCCGTCTCAGCACAGCAGTCAGCCCTCCGTCCCTCAGATGTGGATAAGTAAAAGACTATTTCCTCCTAGCGATGAGAAAGCTAAGCGCTTGAATTTCACCATCTGTAAGCTGTTGGCTACAGAAATGTTGCCTTTCTGCCTGGTAGACACAGAGGATTTTTGAGACCTTATGTCCGTCGCAGTGCCCAAGTATCAGATGCCCAGTCACCACTACTTCTCCAAGACAGGTGTGCCTGCGCTACACCAGCATGTCGCAGACAACATCACCGCTTCCTTGAGAAACTCTGTGTGTGACAGGGTGCATTTCACTACAGACACTTGGACCAGTAAGCATGGAGAGGGGCGTTACATGTCGCTGACTGGGCACTGGTTAGCTATGGTGAAAGCTGGTGAAAGGTCTGCTGTCCAAGTCTTGCCGTCCCTACGAGTTGTGCCTCAATCCTCTGTAGGTAGAAGTTCCTCCCCTTCTTCTGCCTCCTTAATCTCGACTTGGTCCTCCACTTCCGCCCAATGCCTGTCTGGTAATGCCACCCGCGTTGTAACTGCACAGAAAGAATCCTGCAGACCTCCTTACTATGCTGGCAGCATGGCTCAATGCCATCAGGCGGTCTTTACCCTCAAATGCCTGTGAAACATAAGTCACACACCTGAGGAGTTGTGGTCAGCTCTGGAGATCAAGTTTCAGCAATGGTTGTCTCCACTCAACCTTCAGCCAGGGAAGGCCGTGTGCCATAATGCTGCAAACCTGGATGCGACCCTTCACCGGGGCAATGTCACACACGTGCCTTGTATGGCTTACGTGTTGAACCTGGCTGTCCAGCAATTTTTGACACACTATCCCGGCATAGATGGGCTTCTGCAGAGGGCACGGTCGCTGTGTGCTCACTTCCGGCATTCGCATCCTGCAGCTCAACAACTTGCTTCGCTCCAGAAGTCTTTTAGCTTGCCCATTCACCAGCTGAAATGCGATGTGCCGACACGCTGAAATTCTACTCTGCACATGTTGCAGTGACTTTGGCAGCATCGCAGAGCCCTGGTGCAATACGTTATAATGTATAGCCTGAGCCAACGAGATCCAGAGGTGGGGCAGATCACGCTGCTGGAGTGGTCTCAGATCAAGGACCTATGCACCCTTCTGCACAGTTTTGAGATGGCGAAGAAGATGTTTAGTGCTGACGATGCCATTATCAGCATGACTATTCCAGTCATCTACATGCTGGAGCACACTCTAAACAATATTCGGAGTCAGATGGTGGGACAAGAGGAGGTGGAGGAAGTACAGGAGGAGTCGTATGTGGAAGGGATAATAAGATCTCCAAGGTCCAGATGGTCGGCAGCACCAAGGCAGCAGGCATGGGAGGGTGGGGGAGAGGGATTAACGAGGGCACATGGTAGCAACCAAACTGTTGAGGAAGGTGCAGGAGCCCAGGAAGAAATGAAGGACAAACTGATGATGGGTATGGAAGTGTCAGCAGATGAGGGAGATCTTGATGACATTTCTGTTGTGCAAGGTTGGGGGAAGAGGGCAGAGGAAGGAAGCATGATTCTCACCTCCCCGCCACCAACACAACAAGGACTTGGTCCTGGATGCGCAAGACACATGATCACCTTCTTGCTGCACTACCTGCAACATGACCCTTGGATTGTCCGAATTAGAAGTAATGCCACCTACTGGGTTGCCACACTCTTAGATCTCCGGTTTTAGATCAAATTTGCCGAAATGTTTCCTGCCATACAAAGGGACGCACACATGCAGGAGTATCAGCAGAAGCTGATACATAATCTCAGATCGGCTTCTCCACAAAACACCAGTGGTACACAGAGCATTTCCAAGGCCTAAAGACACATAGTCAACACCTGGAGCAGATGGTACATGAGTATCTCCAACTTAACATTGATGCCATGACTGGGGAACTGGAGCCTTGCTCATTTAGGGCTTCCAATCTGGAAAAATGGCCTGAGCTCGCCACTCACGCCTTGGAGATCTTGTGCCCCGCAGCCAGCGTTCTCTCGGAAAGTGTCTTCAGCACCCAGAATGTGGACAGACTAACGTTCTTCAAGATGACAAAAGGCATGGATCCGCAGGGACTTTTCTACCCCTGTGTCATCCTGGGGAAATTAAAGGCTTGTGGATTTTTGCATTCAAGTCACCATTTTAAGTTTGCAACTGTGGTGCAATTGATGCCAATTAAGTGGTGTCTGTGCCCAAATTTATGGAAAAAATGGAGATTCTCGTTCTTAATGTGACACAATGCTTAGCGTATCCACGAGCCCTTACAAATACTGAGGACAAACCTCACCAAATACTCATTGTATGCACAAGGCCTTACAAATACTGAGGAAAAAAAAAATCACCAAATACTCATCGTGTGCACAAGGCCTTACAAATACTGAGGACAAGCCTCACCAAATACTCATCGTATGCACGAGCCCTTTCAAATACTGTGGACATACCTCACCAAATACTCATCGTATGCATGAGCCATTACAAATACTGAGGAAAAACCTCACTAAATACTCATCGTATGCACAAGGCCTTACAAATACTGAGGGAAAAACTCACCAAATACTCATCGTGTGCATGAGGCCTTACAGATACTGAGGAAAAACCTCACCAAATACTCATCGTATGCACAAGGCCTTACAAATACTGAGGAAAAAACTCACCAAATACTCATCGTGTGCATGAGGCCATACAAATACTGGAGTAAAACCAGATTTTAGAATGGCATGACATGACTATATCTGTGTCTCCTCCTCCTTTTACTCGTCCATCTCTTTTCTTTTGCATTTTTATATGTACTTGTCACCTTTCCATGTGTTTGTTGTAACTTCTGAGTAGTTTGTCACCTTTTGGACACCTTAGAAGGTGTTTTCTGTTTGTTTTCTAAGTGATTGTATGTGTTTGTGTTTGCTTGCCATTGTTTTCAATGGTGTTCGACGGTGTTCGATGAACATTCGACGAACAACCCCCCCCAATTCGACGAATCGAATTCGAACACTAGGGTGGTGGTTCATCTCTACCTGTAACATTCATTAACCAACCCCACCTTTCAGCTTGAAAAAAGACGATAGTTTTAAAAATTGTGAAAATCCAACACCAAAATTTATGAAGATGTCCGATATGAATTAAAAAAAGAAACAAAAAATATAATAAAAATCTAAAAACAATGAGAAGAATAGAGATGAGCGGTGTTCAATTCGATTCAATCTCCAATTCGAGCTGTTTTGGGCGGTGTTCGAGTCATTCGACGAATTAGAACAATTGGCTTGAAATTCAGCAGTTCGAGGTTATGTTACGCTTCGATCACCAAAAGCTTAACCCTAACCATGTTAATGATTGTTAATATCCAGTTTGTGTGTATAGTGTGCGGGGGGGGGGTTAATACATCAGTGCTGCAGAAATAATGGCGATCTCCATTTTTTTTCTCCAAACTGCAGATACAGTGGGGCGTGCAGGCTGTCATCCAATCACACACACACACACACACACAGGAAAGTGCATTTTTTGCACACAAGCAAGGTCAGGCATCATTGGCTGTGTAAGTCACATGTCCTAGCTCTATAAGACCCAGCCATTTTCCCTATCACCACCATTTGCTCATTGCTGTAGCTCTGTGTCAGACTGCACTGCTACTGATGCTGTGGGCGATATAGAGTGAAATCAAGCAATTGTGTTCTGATTCAGCTAGTGAGCGAATACATAGGTAGATTGATAGGTTTAAGGAGTAGGGACTGGAGGGAGGGTGCAAATTAAGGAGTATCAAACCTTTTGAGGGCTGCTTCATAGGAGTAGGGATTAGGGACTAGGGGCTAGTAGTCTAGCAGCCCTTTTTCAGGTCTACATCATAGAAGCAGGGACTAGTTTTAATTTCAGCCCTTTTTAGGGCTAGGTTAGAGCAGTCCCTATTAGTTTTTGCCAGGCAGGTGTGTGCTAGTGCTGTGCAAGTGTTTTTCACAGCATCTGGTCACATTTAGCTCTGTGAGGCTGGGGTCACACATAGAAGTCCGTTTTTGGAAGTGATTTTCATCACCAATCCGTTTTTTATAGGGTGTTTTTTGAGCCTCCTGCACCCCTGAACGTTTTTGGACTTAGTCATTTTTTCATTAAAAACGCATGTGCGTTAACGCATGCGTTAACGCAAGTGCCTATATATGCTATGTGTTGACGCATGCGTTTCCCATAGGGCCCCATGTTAAAAAAACGCATGCGTTTTTTAACTGATGCTGGCTCAAAAACGGACAGAGCAATGTTTTGAGGTCCAGAAAAAACGGACAGGGTGTTTATTACATCCAATCCGTTTTTCTGTCAGTTCTTGGACTTAGAAAAAAAAAAAAGACAAAGATGAAGACAAAAACGGACCAAGGGCTTATGTGTGACCCCAGCCTGAATCCTTTAGGGCAGGTAGTGTAGCACTGCTGTGAAGAAAGCTACACCACCTGTCTTAAGTAGGCATTTTTTGGCTGCAGCTAGTCCAGGCAATTTGATCAGGCTAGTACTGTAGCAGTGTCACTTACACAGTGGTGTAGAGCACTTGTGAAAGAAGCTACACCGCCTGTGTAGTTGGTACTAATTTTTACCTGCACCTTGCCCAGGTCTCACTTTGGATCAAGTAGCAGTGCCCCAAAAAGAAGTAGTGTAGGCCACTTCTAATACAAATAACTACACCGCCTGTGTAGTTAGTTACTTCTAATTTTTAACTGTACCTTGCCCAGATCTCACTTCGGGTCAAGTAGCAGTGCCACAAAAAGAAGTAGTGTAGGCCATTTCTAATACAAACAACTACACCGCCTGTGTAGTTAGTTAGTTAGTTAGTTCTAATTTTTAACTGCACCTTGCCCAGGTTTCACTTGGGTTAAGTAGTAGTACCACAAAAAGAAGTAGTGTAGGCCACTTCCAATACAAACCAACTACACCGCCTGTATAGTTACTTACTTCTAATTTTTAACTGCACCTTGCCCAGGGCTCACTTCAGGTCAAGTAGCAGTGCTACAAAAAGTAGTGTAGGCCACTTCCAATACAAACAACTACACTGCCTGTGCGGTTTCTACTAATTTTTAACTGCACCTTGCCCAGGTTTCACTTCGGGTCAAACAGCAGTGTTGGTTCAGTCACTTCTGCTTGATTTCCATCTAGCTTTTTGTTGTCCAACAACTGTACAGTTGCCAATTTTGTCACATACAAAATGAGTGGCAAAAGGCCTGCTGCTGGTGGGAATCGGATTAGGCTGGGGTTACACATAGAAATCCGTTTTTGGAAGTCCTTTTCATCAGCAATCCGTTTTTTATAGGGTGCTTTTTGTGTCTCCTGCACTCCTGTACGTTTTTGGACTTAGTCATTTTTTTCAGAAAAAACGCATGCGCGCAAACGCATGCGCAAACGCAAGTGCCTATATATGCCATGCGTTTGCGCATGCGTTTCCCATAGGGCCCCATGTTAAAAAAAACGCATAAAAACGCATGCGTTTTTTAACTGATGCCAAAAACGCTGTTTACTGCGTTTTTGGCTCAAAAACGGACAGGGCAATGTTTTGAGCTCCAGAGAAAAACGCACAGGGTGTTTATTACACCCAATGCGTTTTTCTGTCAGTTTTTGGACTTAGAAAAAAAAAATGACAAAACTGAAGCCAAAAACTGACTGAGGGCTTATGTGTAACCCCAGCCTAAGGCATGGTGGAAAGGGAAAAAAGTTTGTGTCCGTGGGATAAATGCTAAATCTACATTAACATCTGCTGAAGAAAGACAATCTTCCAGGCAAAGTAAGATGTCAACTTCTTTACGTGGCCAATCGGATATGATCCCTTTCTTACAGACACGAGCATTGGTACCACTTATAAAACGAGGCACAAAAATAGCAGGTGCTTGAATGGATCACAACTGCTCCATCACGTGGTCTCTCGTCCACATCAACTACTACATCACAAACGCTCCAGTCATCTGAAGTGTCAACCCAATCGCACTTCATTCCTCCAAGCTCCCAAGTCTCCAGCCGCCCTACTGAGTCTGGGGTAACACACATGGTTGAGTCTGCAGAGGTGTTCAGTCACACAATAGCCTGGGAATCAGAAGTCTGCTCCAAAGCTGCAGTGAGTCCAGATGAGTTAATGATCTGCCCTGATGCCAAGAAGCTTTGTGAGGCTGTGGTCACACATAGAAATCCGTTTTTGGAAGTGATTTTCATCACCAATCCGTTTTTTTCTGGGTGCTTTTTGAGCCTCCTGCACTCCTGAACGTTTTTGGACTTTTCATTAAAAAAACGCATGCGCGAACGCATGCGCAAACGCAAGTGCGCATATGCCATGCGTTCGCGCATGCGTTTCCCATAGGGCCCCATGTTAAAAAAAACGCATGAAAACGCATGCGTTTTTTAACTGATGCCAAAAACGTTGCTAGCAATGTTTTTGACTCAAAAACGGACAGGGCAATGTTTGGAGCACCAGAGAAAAACGGACAGGGTGTTTTATTACATCCAATCCGTTTTTCTGTCAGTTTTTGGACTTAGAAAAAAAAAATGAGAAAACTGAAGCCAAAAACGGACTGAGGGCTTATGTGGAACCCCAGCCTCAGTCTGATTCAGGCCCAGATGAAGAAGGTTCTGACCTTCATGTAGACCCTCATTCCCTAACAGTAACTACTCTTGCTGGACACAAGGAGGATGATGCTCATGAGAATCAGATACCGGATTGGATTGACAAATTAAGTTATCGGTCAAGGCAGGAAAAGGTTGTCTCTGAGGAGGACGAGGGGTGTGAGAACACAGAGGATGATGATGAGGATGGAGATCCCACTTACTGTCAACCCACAGTAAGCCAGTCGATGAGGTCAGCACAGGAGGTGGAGGAGGATGCTACTGACGATGAGGTTAGGTTGCGCCTTCCTGGACATAGACGGAGTACTGGAAGCACATCAACAACTGCATCCGCAGCCGCAACTCTGCCTCTGAACACAAGTCGTGATGCCTCTGCAGCTTGCATGGGCTCTAAGCCTTGCCTAGCCTGGGCCTTCTTTGACATCGCCAAGGAGCTCCCAACTCATGTCATCTACAAGATTTGTCACCAATCTCTGAGTAGGGGCCAAAAACTCAATAGCTTGAGTACTTCATGTATGAACTGCCAAATGGACATGAAGCACAAGTCGAAGTGGGAAGCTCACCGTGCTAGAATGCGGGCTAGTGGGGCGGGCCTACCACCATCTGCCCCATCAAGTGCATCCATGTGCTCTTCATTGTCTGTGACTGTGGGGACAGCTGTCACACATGCTTTTAGACGTAGACCTTCTACATCTTTACCTGCAAAAGGCAGTGTGATTGGCAGGTCGGTTTTCAAGTAGACAATGCTGCTGGTGTTGAGCTCTCTCAGACATCGAGAGCACCACCTTTGGATGAAGACAACATTACATCTTTACATGCACCTTCCTCCCAGACCTGCAGTTTGCTGGGGACACCCTACTCAACCCCATCTCAGCATAGCAGCCAGCCCTCCGTTCCTCAGATGTGGACAAGTATAATCTGCAAGCTTCTGGCTTCAGAAATGTTGCCTTTCCGCCTGGTGGACACAGAGGATTTTCAAGACCTTATGTCCATCGCAGTGCCTAAGTACCAGATGCCCAGTCGCCACTCCTTCTCCAAGAAAGGTGTGCCTGTGCTACATCAGCATGTCGCAGACAACATCACCGCTTCCTTGAGAAACTCTGTGTGTGACAGGGTGCATTTCACCACAGACACTTGGAGCAGTAAGCATGGACAGGGGCGTTACATGTTGCTGACTGGGCACTGGGTAACAATGGTGAGAGCTGGAGAAGGGTCTTCTGTCCAAGTCTTGCCGTCCCTACGAGTTGTGCGTCAATCCTCTGTAGGTAGGAGTTCCTCCACTGCTTCTGCCTCCTCAACCTCGTCTTGGTCCTCCACCTCCGCCCAAAGCCTGTCTGGTAATGCCACCCGCGTTGTAGCTGCAGAGAAGGAATCCTGCACACCTCCCAACTATGCTGGCAGCAGGGCTCAATGCCATCATGCGGTCTTTACCCTCAAATGCCTGTGAAACATAAGTCACACAGCTGAGGAGTTGTGGTCAGCTCTGGCGACCGATTTTCAGCAATGATTGTCTCCACTCAACCTTCAGCCAGGGAAGGCCGTGTGCCACAATGCTGCAAACCTGGTTGCGGCCCTTCGCCGGGGCAATATCACACACGTGCCTTGTATGGCTCACGTGTTGAATCTGGTTGTCCAGCAATTTTTGACACACTATCCCGGCATAGATGGGCTTCTGCAGAGGGCACGGTTGCTGTGTGCTCACTTCCAGCGTTCGCATTCCACAGCTCAATGACTTTCTTCACTCCAGAAGTCTTTCGGCTTGCCCGTTCTCCGGCTAAAATGTGATGTGCCGACAGGCTGGAATTCTACTCTGCACATGTTGTAGCGACTGTAGCAGCACCAGCGAGCCCTGGTGCAATACGTTATGACATATAGCCTGGGCCAACGAGATCCAGATGTGTTGCAGATCACGCCGCTGGAGTGGTCTCAGATCAAGGACCTATGCACCCTTCTGCACAGTTTTGAGATGGCGACGAAGATGTTTAGTGCTGACGATGCCATTATTAGCATGACTATTCCGGTCATCTACATGCTGGAGCACACTCTAAACAATATTCAGAGTCAGGTGGTGGGACAAGAGGAGGTGGAGGAAGTACAGGAGGAGTCCTATGCGGAAGAGATGACAACATCTCCAATGTCCTCACGGTCGGCAGCAACAAGACGGCAGGCATGGGAGGGTGGTGGAGAGGGATTAACAAGGGCGCATGGTAGCAGCCAAACTGCTGAGGAAGGTGCAGGTGCCCAACAAGAAATTGAGGATGAACTGGTGATGGGCATGGAAGAGTCAGCAGATGAGGGAGACCTTGATGACATTTCTGTTGTGCAAGGTTGGGTGGAGAGGGCAGAGTAAGGAAGCATGATTCTGACCTCCCCACCACCAATACAACAAGGACTTGGTCCTCCTGGATGCGCAAGACACATGAGTGCTTTCTTGCTGCACTACCTGCAACATGACACTCGGATTGTCCGAATTAGAAGCAAAGGCAACTACTGGGTTGCCACACTCCTCGATCCCTGGTACAAGACCAAATTTGCTGAAATAATTCCAGCCATATAAAGGGATGCACGCATGCAGGAGTATCAGCAAAAGCTGATACATAATCTCAGATCGGCTTTTCCACAAACCACCAGTGGTAGACAGAGTGAATCTCACAGTTCTCACTTGTCAACCATGGGACTGTTGAGTCCTCATGACTCACACCGTACCAGTAACACCGTAGCTGGTGGTGGTAACACCAATTTCGTGGCCTCGTTCCACAATTTTTTCAGACCAACGTTTGCAAGGCCTGGAGACATGAGAAGTCTGAGACATAGTCAACGCCTGGAGCGGAGGGTACACGAGTATCTCGAACTTAACATCAATGCCATGACTGGGGAACTGGAGCCTTGCTCATTTTGGGCTTCCAAACTTGAAAAATGACCTGAGCTTGCCACTCACGCCTTGGAGATCTTGTCGTGCCCCGCAGCCAGCATTCTCTTGGAACGTGTCTCAGCGCTGCTGGTGGTGTGCTGACAGAAAAGTGCATGCGTCTGTCCACCCAGAATGTGGACAGACTAACGTTCATAAAGATAAACAAGGCATGGATCCGCAAGGACTTTTCTACCCCTGTGACATCGTGGGGAAACTAAAGCCTTTTAGTTTTTGGCATAAAAGTAACCATTTAAATTTTGCAACTGTGGGACAATTGATGCCACTTAAGTGGTGTCTGTGCTCAAATTTTTCGAAAAAATGGAGACTCTTCTTGTAGTCCCCTAAATGTGACACAATACTCATCGTCTGCATGAGGTCTTACAGATAGTGAGGAAAAACACCAAATACTCATCGTCTGAACGTGGCCTTACAGATAGTGAAGTAAAACTCACCATATACTCATCGTCTGAACATGGCCTTACAGATGGTGTGGAAAAACATCACCATCTCATCGTCTGAACGTGACCTTACAGATACTGAAGTAAAACTCACCAAATACTCATCGTCTGAACGTGGCTCTACAGATACTGAAGTAAAACTCACCAAATACTCATTGTCTGAACGTGGCCTTACAGATACTGAAGTAAAACTCACCAAGTAACCATCGTCTGAACATGGCCTTACAGATAGTAAGGAAAAACATCACCAAATACTCATCGTCTGAACATGGCCTTACAGATACTGAAGTAAAACCCACTAGATACTCATCGTCTGAACGTGGCCTTACAGATACTGAAGTAAAACTCACCAAGTAACCATCGTCTGAACATGGCCTTACAGATAGTAAGGAAAAACATTACCAAATACTCATCGTGTGAACATGGCCTTACAGATACTGAAGTAAAACCCACTAGATACTCATCGTCTGAACGTGGCCTTACAGATACTGAAGTAAAACCCACTAGATACTCATCGTCTGAACGTGGCCTTACAGATACTGAAGTAAAACTCACCAAACACTCATCGTCTTCTTTATTTTAGAGGGGCATGACATGCCTATATCTGTGTCTCCTCCTGTAACTCGTCCATCTCTTTTCTTTTTGCATTTTTATATGTACTTGTCACTTTTCACTTTTGAGTAGTCTGTCACCTTTTGGACACCTTAGAAGGTGTTTTCTATGTGCTTGTATGTGTTTGTGTTTGCCTTCCATTGTTTTCAATGGTGTTCGATGGTGTTCGATGAACATTCGACAAACTTTTGACGAACACTCATCAAATTCGACGAATCGAATCGAATTCGAACATCGGCGTCGTGGCTCAATTCTAAATTATTATTATGTAAATGTAACCACATTCAAAGTGTGGAAATAATACTTTTTTTTAATATTTAAGTGTGGAAATATTCGAAGAAAAACATATCTTACATTGTCCAATTATATCTTAATTGGAACAGACAGATGTACTTTTGCTGAAATAATTGGGTTGGCGGATTGGGTATTCTTGAAGCCTGGGCTTGTTTTCAAAGGTTAATAAATGTTATGAATAAGTAAGACTATTTCTGAATAAGGCTTCGTTCACACATGGCATAATTAGCACGTATTCCTGCATTTACGCAGCGCTTTTTAGCATCACTGAAAACACATTCCATTAAAAGCTATGGCTTTTGCTGCAATGCATTCACACGCCACGTATTTCTGCGCACGTGCTTTCAGTGCAAAAGCGCGTGTGCACAAAAATTTGCACGTTAATACTTTACGCCTTTTTGGTGCACTTTTCCCACAGGCCACAATATAAAATGGGCTCAGGAAATGCGCATTGAAAAAAGTGCGGTGTGTGAATGCAGTCACGCTTTTTTTTTTCCGCTGTACATGCGCAAAAAGAACCACTGCATAAATATGTGCAAATTATGCTACGTGTGAACGTAGCCTAAATGCATTCATTGAAACAACCCCCAAATACTGCATTTTTATGGTGGGTTTACACACACCAATCATTGTATCCAATCTCTGAACCAATCTCTGGTTGCAGTGAAATCATGGACAGATTGCTCCATGTTGTACACAGCCACAAAATGGAACTATGTGTCCATGATTTCACTGCAACCAGAGATTGGTTCAGAGATTGGATACAATGATTGGTGTGTGTAAACCCACCATCAGCGTTTAGATTCCGACTTCACAGAAGAAAATAATTAAAAAAAGCAAAAAAAGTATCCTTTTGGGCAAATCTAGTTAATAATGTGTAAATGACACAACTGATTCTTTCTAATAATACTGGAAATGAGTGGCTTCTTTCTTCACCCACTTTCCTTAGCTGTAAAAGGGTAATTGATGAAAGTACTCGACAAAGTGAAGGCCACTTTACACACACAGATATCTGAGACCAACATCTGAACAGATCTCTGGTTGCAGTGAAATCATGGACACATTGCTCCATTTTGTGGCTGTGTACAAATGGAGCAATATATCCATGATTTCACTGCAACCAGAGATCTGTTCAGATGTTGGTCTCAGATATCTGTGTGTGTAACGTGGCCTTTATAAGAAGCTTTATAAATAAGGGCCACTTTACACACACCAACTTACTGTGCCTGTCCAACTTCTGAACAACTCACTGGTTGCAGTGAAATCATGGAAACATTGCTCCATTTTGTGACTGTGTACAATAGAACAATGTGTCCATGATTTCACTGCAACCAGCAAGTTGGTCAGAAGTTGGACAGATAAATTGGTGTGTGTAAAGTGGCCCTTACTGGTTGCAGTGAAATCATGGACACATTGTTCCATTTGTACACAGCCACAAAATGTAACAATGTGTCCATGATTTCACTGCAACCAGTAAGTTGTTCAGAAGTTGGACAGATAAGTTGGTGTGTGTAAAGTGGCCTTTAGAGACCTAACCTGGTAAAACTACAAAGGGCGAGTTACATAACTTGGCAGCTGATTTTAAAAAAAAAATTTCCATTGAATTCTGAATAGAGCTATAAGTCAAGACTTTGCCCTAGTTTATCTAATACATTAGCACTTTTTGGTTCTAAAGAAAATACAGATACCAGTAGTCTTTTTTTCATATACTTCCAGAAATTTACAAAACAAAAATATAATAAACAATATGCATGCAATAAAAAAATGTTGTCAAACGCTCCTTTTGCCTTCCAGTTATGTCAACAAACATGTAAAATGACAAGTATGTAAATTAAAAAAATGTGAGAGACAAAAGAGTGCATAGGGTCTTATCTCATGGCAGAGAGGGGCGATTGCCCGTTGAAAATTGCTCACCTGATCAGGTTGTGTGTACCCATAACCAGTATTTGTGCTCATACAGCTGCCGCTGGATCCACACCTCCACATGCAACGTGGCATAAAACTGGTACAATAGGACGAAGTGCTGGAGATCTGCGCTGCTGAAGAAAAGCCATGACTCAAGAGGTCTGGTGCAAAGAGACATCCCAGCTGACCATAAAAGCTTACAGTTTACAAGCAAGAGAGATCAGACCTCAAGGAACAAAAATGTTTACAGACTTCAGGAGAAAGAAAGAGAAGACCCTTCTGACCATAAGTGCTTACACTCTACAGGATAAAAAAAGAGAGGAGCCTGCTGACCATAAGTGCTTACACTCTACAGTGAAAGGAGGAGAGGAGCCTGATGTCTATAGGAGATTACCCTTTACAGGAAAAAGAAAGAGAGAACCTTACTGACCATGAGAGCTTGCACTTTACAAGCAAGAGACCAGGCCTCACTGACTATAAGATATTACACTCTTAAGGAGAGAGAGAGGACCCTGCTTACGAGGACCATACTGACTATGAGAGCTTTCACTCTACAAACAAAAGAGAGAGCAGACCTCGCTGACAATATAAGATTTTACACTCTTCAGGAGAGAGAGGACCATTTTTACCTTCAGAGCTTACACTCTACAGGACAAAGAAAAGAAGCCTACTGTCTATAAGAGCTTACACTCTATGAAGATTATCTGATGAAGGCGGAGCCTGCCGCTGAAGTGCGTTGTGAGGACCTTGAGGACCTTGTAATCTGAGCATTATTACCATGTTAATCTGGAGTAAAGGAAAGTATCCTAATCCATAACCCCCTGTGCCTCCTTCTTGAGCACCCCTGTCACCGCTAACTACCTCCTTTTATTCACATGATTGCACCCCTGGGCGAGCGGTGGGTGCTGCACGTGTCAGGAATCAGCCTCTAATCACTAACGTTTGTGGAGTCCAGGACCTGTGGTGACGTCAGAGCATGTGTCTCCCCATGTGACCTGGCTCTCTCAGCAACCAGGAAGCCGGCTCCACTGCGCTGCTCACAGCTATTAACATACATCCACCTGGTTATGCTGGTTGCATAACCCGAGCAGGTGAGGACCTCACCCACCCTTATCCCTCCCTCCCATCACCAGGTTTACACTAGGAGTGCCCCTCCTTCTCTCCTTCTTGTCTCATACACTCTATGAAAGAAAGAGAAATACCCAGTGACACTGGAGATCGAAAGTGACTCTTCTTTATGCCCTGTGTTCCACTGGGAACCCGTGATCTGTGATGTTCTAGGTACTGACCACCACCTATACAAGGTATGATAATATGTAGATATCATAGCTGCATGGCGTTATAGCAAAGCCTTTGTGGCAACACAAAATTACGTTAGCCCAATCTGATGTTTCAACAATGTGGAAAATGAAGCAGGGTGTCACATCGCCATTGGACTCGGTGCCTGGTGTTCCTGCCTCGGCTGCTGGGAGGCGCTGGATTCCTTCAGCTGATGGTGCCGGTGATAGGGGGACCATGTCCTCATATGGACCTGCTCCATCGACGTCTGCCTCTGTCGCTGAACGCCGCTGTGTTTCTCCTTTGGGTGATGTTGGTGTCACATTGCCATTGGACTCGGTGGCTGGTGTTGCTGCCTCGGCCGCTGGGAGGCGCCGGATTCCTTCGGCTGATGATGCCGGTGATAGGAGGGCCTTGTCATCATATGGACTTGCTCCTTCGACGTCTGCCCCTGTCGCTGAACGCCGCCGTGTTTCTCCTTTGGGTGATGTTGGTTGCAGAGGAGCAGGTCCTGCATAGGTGTCTGATAGACGCAGCCTTCGTTCTTCTGTCAGACATGGGGTGGTTGGTGCCAGTCGTGCATCACCATCTGGCCTGGTTCTAGGGGCGGTCCAGATGAGCTCATCAGGCTGTGAGCTCCAGCCTATGGGAGGTAACTGTGCCCTTCAAATACAATGGAGCCTGTCTTGCAGGCCGCCAGATATAGTATTGGTTCCCCAGTGATATAGTGTGTGTTTAGTTTTGACTTTGACCTTTGCCTTGATTTTCGACTCTGCTACAGCCTGACGATTTTGTACCTTCGCTGCCCTCTCGGTTTTGACTCGGACTCCTGACTACGTTTTTCGGGGTCCTGATTTTTCGCTTCCTGGCGACCTTCCTGCTCTGCTGCTCATAATAGGCAGCTACCCCCTGGGCTCCGCTGTATTCCAGATCCCTGTATAGGGGTTAAGGGTCTCGGGATTCTCGGGGTGCTGCCTTACCTGCAGCTCAGTCTCACAGCGGATGGTCGTCACATTATATCTGGCCATACCATTATATATATATATATATATATATATATATATATACTAGATGGTGGCCCGATTCTAATGCATCGGGTAGTCTAGAATATGTATCTAGTTTATTTATGAAGATTTAACAATAATGCAAAGAGTGCACGATATCTACCTATCACCTACCTATGTGTGTATCGTCTATGTATTTGTTTGGATATTTCATCTTTATAAACTAAGGTTCTTGGTACACATATTGGCCAATACCTGTTTGCCCATCAACCAGCTTCAAGGTGATTTTAGATCTGATGGGTCCCTATCCTACCTTGTCACTCTTTCCTTGGGCTCAGCTAAGCCTTCATTTTTACTATTTCTTAGTGGGAGGACTCACTTAAATCAAAGAAACAATGAGACATCATATATAGTGCTGACCACTGAGCCACCATATACAGTGCTAACCACTGAGCCACCTAAACAATGAGCCACCATATACAGTGCTAACCACTGAGCCACCATATACAGTGCTATCCACTGTGCCACCTAAACACTGAGCCATCATATACAGTGCTTACCACTGAGCCGCCATATACAGTGCTAACCACTGAGTCACCATACATTGTTAACCACTGAGCCACCATACAATGCTAACCACTGAGCCACCATACAATGCTAAGCACTGAGCCACCATACAATGCTAACCACTGAGCAACCATACAATGCTAACCACTGAGACACCATATACAGTGCTAACCACTGAGCCACCATATACAGTGCTAACCACTGAGTCACCATACATTGTTAACCACTGAGCCACCATACAATGCTAACCACTGAGCCACCATACAATGCTAACCACTGAGCCACCATACAATGCTAACCACTGAGCCATCATATACAATGCTAACCACTGAGCCACCATACAATGCTAACCACTGAGC
The DNA here is from genome assembly GCA_033576535.1 of Allobates femoralis. NCBI lineage: Eukaryota > Metazoa > Chordata > Amphibia > Anura > Aromobatidae > Allobates > Allobates femoralis. The sequence continues at coordinate 407,239,041 of JARQOC010000004.1, read as the reverse complement.
CATCATACTATGCTAACCACTGAACCACCATACAATGCTAACCACTGAGCAACCACACAATGCTAACCACTGATCCACCATACAAAGCTAACCACTGAGCCACCTAAACACTGAGACATCAAATACAGTGCTAACCACTGAGCCACCATACAATACTAACCACTGAGCCACCTAAACACTGAGTCATCATATACAGTGCTAACCACTGAGCCCCCTAAACACTGAGCCTTCATATACAGTGCTAACCACTGAACCACTATAAAATGCTAACCACTGAGCCTCCATACAGTGCTAACCACTGACCCACCATACAATGCTAACCACTGAGCCACCTAATCAATGAGCCACCATATACAGTGCTATCCACTGAGCCACCTAAAGACTGAGCCACCATACAATGCTAACCACTGAGCCACCTAAACACTGAGTCATCATATACAGTGCTAACCACTGAGCCCCCTAAACACTGAGCCTTCATATACAGTGCTAACCACTGAACCACTATAAAATGCTAACCACTGAGCCACCATAAAGTACTAACCACTGAGCCACCATACGGTGCTAACCACTGACCCACCATACAATGCTAACCACTGAGCCACCTAATCAATGAGCCACCATATACAGTGCTATCCACTGAGCCACCTAAACACTGAGCCATCATATACAGTGCTTACCACTGAGCCACCATACACAGTTCTAACCACTGAGCCATCTAAACAATGTGCCACCATATACAGTGCTAACCACTGAGCCACCATATACAGTGCTATCCACTGAGCCACCATATACAGTGCTATCCACTGATCCACCTAAACAATGAGACATCATATACAATGCTAACCACTTAGCCACCATACATTGTTAACCACTGAGCCCCATACAATGCTAACCACTGAGCCACCATACAATGCTAACCACTGAGCCACCATATATAGTGCTAACCACTGACCCACCATACAATGCTAACCACTGAGCCATCATACAATGATAACCACTGAGCCACCATACAATGCTAACCACTGAGCCACCATACAATGCTAACCACTGAGCCATCATATAAAATGCTAACCACTGAGCCACCATATACAGTGCTAACCACTGAGCCACCTAAACACTGAGACATCAAATACAGTGCTAACCACTGAGCCACCATACAATGCTAACCACTAAGCCACCTAAACACTGAGGCATCATATACAGTGCTAACCACTGAGCCACCATACAAAGCTAACCACTGAGCCACCTAAACACTGAGACATCAAATACAGTGCTAACCACTGAGCCACCATACAATGCTAACCACTGAGCCACCTAAACACTGAGTCATCATATACAGTGCTAACCACTGAGCCCCCTAAACACTGAGCCTTCATATACAGTGCTAACCACTGAACCACTATAAAATGCTAACCACTGAGCCTCCATACAGTGCTAACCACTGACCCACCATACAATGCTAACCACTGAGCCACCTAATCAATGAGCCACCATATACAGTGCTATCCACTGAGCCACCTAAAGACTGAGCCACCATACAATGCTAACCACTGAGCCACCTAAACACTGAGTCATCATATACAGTGCTAACCACTGAGCCCCCTAAACACTGAGCCTTCATATACAGTGCTAACCACTGAACCACTATAAAATGCTAACCACTGAGCCACCATAAAGTGCTAACCACTGAGCCACCATACGGTGCTAACCACTGACCCACCATACAATGCTAACCACTGAGCCACCTAATCAATGAGCCACCATATACAGTGCTATCCACTGAGCCACCTAAACACTGAGCCATCATATACAGTGCTTACCACTGAGCCACCATACACAGTTCTAACCACTGAGCCATCTAAACAATGTGCCACCATATACAGTGCTAACCACTGAGCCACCATATACAGTGCTATCCACTGAGCCACCATATACAGTGCTATCCACTGAGCCACCTAAACAATGAGACATCATATACAATGCTAACCACTGAGCCACCATACATTGTTAACCACTGAGCCACCATACAATGCTAACCACTGAGCCACCATACAATGCTAACCACTGAGCCACCATATACAGTGCTAACCACTGACCCACCATACAATGCTAACCACTGAGCCATCATACAATGATAACCACTGAGCCACCATACAATGCTAACCACTGAGCCACCATACAATGCTAACCACTGAGCCATCATATAAAATGCTAACCACTGAGCCACCATATACAGTGCTAACCACTGAGCCACCTAAACACTGAGACATCAAATACAGTGCTAACCACTGAGCCACCATACAATGCTAACCACTGAGCCACCTAAACACTGAGGCATCATATACAGTGCTAACCACTGAGCCACCATACAATGCTAACCTCTGAGCCACCATAAAGTGCTAACCACTGAGCCATCATACAATGTTAACCACTGAGCTACCATACAATGCTAACCACTGGGCCACCTAAACACTGAGCCATCATATACAGTGCTAACCACTGAGCCACCGTACAATGTTAACCACTGAGCCACCATACAGTGCTAACCACTGAGCCACCATACAGTGCTAACCACTGAGTACAGTGCATTTGAAATATGGCGCCTTAGCGCGCTCTGTTATTTTGACTGGTTGGCGCTGAATGCGGCGACCAATCAGAGGAGCGGCATTTAAACAGCGTGCTTCTCTCATTGGTCACCGCGTTCAGCGCCGACCTTTCAGAATAGCGGCGTGCACTATGGCGCCATATTTCAAATATACTGAGTACGGTCATTTCCCAGCTGGCGAGCCGCTGACCTCTGTGCCGCAGTAGCCGCAGCTGAGCTCCGGTCTAAACTCTGGTCAGCGGCGAGCTAGCCGGGAGATGACCGGCGTCAGACTGCTCGCAGCGTTGGTGCCCTTCGCAGCATTCAAACCGCGCGCCAAGCCGCAGTACTCTTCTGATTGGTCTCCGCGGTAGTAGAAGAAGTAGCGCAGCTTGGCGCGCAGTTTAAATGCCGCTCCTCTGATTGGTCGCTGCATTTAGCGAAAAGTACTGCGGCTTGGCGCGCGGTTTGAATGCCGCGAAGGGCACCACCGCTACGAGCAGTTTGGAGATGACCGGCTAATGCCGGTCATCTCCCGGCTAGCTCGCCGCTGACCAGAGTTTAGACCGGAGCTCAGCTGCGGCTACTGCGGCACAGAGGTCAGCGGCTCACCAGCCGGGAAATGACCGGCTGACGCCGGTCATCTCCCGGCTGGCTCGCCGTGGACCTCCGTGCCGCAAGTAGCCACTTCCGCCGGGCTGCAAATTGGCGCAAAATTCGAATGTTCAGCACGCGCTATTTGCATAGTCTGAGCTCATTGTCTGCCGCCGCCTCTGTGTGGCGTGCGATTTTGGCGGCAGACACACTCAAAAAACCCTTAGACCATTATATAATAGATATATCTATATATATCAACTATATATATGGCCAGTTTCACACATCCGTGTTACTACGGACGTGTGGAACAAGGCAGTTTGGGGGTGGGGTATAAACCCATGTGTCACAGACGTGTGACACGATGGGTGCTGTCCGTGTGCAATCTGTGCATCCACGGATAGCACACGGACAGCCTGTCACCGCTTACTCACCTCCTTCCAGCGCCGCTGCTCCTCTCACTTCCGGGCCGCTCTAGGGCTCAGTGAAGTGAATATTCATGAGCCCTAATGAGCTGCATTGGAAGAGAGAGGAGCAGACACCGCTATAGCGAGGTGAGTATAAAATTATTAATTTTGAAACGTTTTCCTTTTATCCGTGGTCCGTGCACTCGGATGTCACAGTGTGAACATCCGTGTGCAGGACGTTTGGATGTAAATGTGGTCCGTGTCTCTGCAGAAAAACGGACTTGTCGCCATGTGGAGCACATGGACACGCATGTGCTCCACAAGGAGACATGGTCCGTGCTGAATCACGGATGTCTGCATGGGTCCACAGGGGAACATGTGTCCCCGTATGTCCATGCGTCCGGCATGTGTTGGCATGAACTGCTTACGGATATATGAATGAGGCCTATAAAAGCATTCCCTTACCTTTTTTTTGTTTTGTTTTCTTTTCCCAATGGTTTTCCCTGTTTTTTTTTTTTTCTTTACTCTGATGGCCACTTTACACACACCAACTTATCTGTCCAACTTCTGACCAACATAGGGCCACTTTACACACACCAACTTCTGTGACCTACTTCTGAACAGATCTCTGGTTGCAGTGAAATCATGGACACATTGTTCCATTTGTACACAGCCACAAAATGGAACAATGTGTCCATGATTTCACTGCAACCAGAGATCAGTCTGCAGATAATTCCAAAAAGGCTATTTGCAACACCTGCCATGCCAGCATCAGCAGGGGTAGCAAAACTAGCAGCCTGACCACCACCAACATGATCAGGCACATGGCAGCAAAGCGCCCGACTTTGTGGGATGTACAGCAGAGTCCAGGAGCAGTGTCTGCGGGTGACACCGCTGCGTCTTCCACTGTTGTGCGTGCAAGCCAGTCCTCTGTCCATACAGCAGGCGAAGATGCCTCCTGTCCTTCACCTGTAGTTGCACAAGCAGAAATAGCACCATCATCAGCCACGTCCTTGCCCCTGCGCAGCGTTCAGTTATCCATCTACCAATCTTTGGAAATGCAGGCGCAAATACGCTGCCAACGCCCCACATGCCACAGTTCAAAATGCACACATTTCGCGACTGCTTGCGCTGGAAATGTTGCCTTTTAGGCTGGTGGAGACGGAAGCATTCCGCAACCTGATGGCGGCGGCTGTTCCACGTTACTCGGTCCCCAGCCACCACTATTTTTCATGGTGTGCCATCCCCGCATTACATAAGCACGTGTCACAAAACATCATACGTGCCCTTAACAACGCAGTTTCCAGCAAAGTCCACCTAACCACGGACACATAGACAAGTGCTTGTGGGCAGGGCCGGTACATCTCGCTGACGGCACACTGGGTTAATATTCTGGAAGCTGGGACCCAGTCTGAGCTTGGGACGGAACACGTCCTTCCAACACCAAGGATTGCAGGCCCTAACTCAGTCAGGGTTTCACCCACAGTGTACAGCTCTGGCAAGACATGCTCCTCAGCCTTCTCCTCCTCCTCCTCTTCCTCCACTTCACCCTCCACACCAGTCCCAAGCTGGAAGCACTGCAGCACTGCCTCGGCTAAGAGGCAACAGGCTGTGCTGAAGCTAATATGCGTAGGTGACAAACCCCACAACGCTGAAGAGTTGTGGACAGCTCTGAAACAGCAGGAAGATCACTGGCTCACACCGCTGAACCTACAGCCAGGCATGGTCGTGTGTGACAATGGCCGAAACCTTGTGGCGGCTCTGCGGCGAGGCGAGCTGACACATGTTCCATGCGTGGCCCATGTGCTCAACCTCGTGGTTCAGCAGTTTATTAAATCCTACCCTGAGCTGTCTGATCTGCTCGTCAAAGTACGCCGCCTGTGTGCCCATTTTAGAAAGTCACCTACTGCTTCTGCTGGCCTTGCCGGCTTTCAGGGGCGTTTGAAGCTTCCAGCTCACAGACTGGTGTGTGATGTCCCCACGCATTGGAATTCCACACTGCACATGTTGGTCAGGATGTGTGAGCAGAATAGGGCAGTTGTTGAGTACCAGCATCAACTAGGCCGTCGGTATACGGTTCAAACTCCACACATAAGACCTCAGGAGTGGACATGGATGTCCGACATATGTACCGTCCTCCAAAACTTTGAAGACTCCACCAAGATGGTGAGCGGCGATAACGCCATCATTAACTTCACCATCCCGCTTCTCTGTTTTCTAAAACGCTCTCTGCTCAAAATCAAAGACGATGCATTGCAGGCGGAGCACGATGACTTGCAGCAAGAAACCGTACTGGGTGATTACACACAGCTCAGCCTCATCTCATCTCAACGTGCATTGGAGGACTATGACGAGGAGGTGGTTGAAGAAATAGAGCTACTTTCATGCGGAATTGACGGTAATACATGCACAACCATCAGACTGTCGGTTCAGCGTGGATGGCCAGAGGACAGGGGAGAGGAGGAGGATGAGGTCAGCATGGCCAGTCATGCTGTTGGTGAGGACCCTGAAGTCTTGCCTGTTAACAGTCTGGCGCACATGGCTGACTTTATGTTACGCTGCCTGTCTCGTGACCCTCACGTTATCAAGATCTTGGCGGACACTCATTACTGGTTGGTGACACTTTTAGACCCATGCTACAAAGAGAACTTTATTTCTCTTATTCCCGAGGTGGAGAGGTCTACAAAAATGCTGCAGTACCAGAAGGCCATAGTCGCGGAATTGGTCAAAAAATTCCCTTCTGAAAATGCTAGCAGCAGAGGTCACTATTCAGTGGACAACCAAGGCGTCCGGCCAAGAGAGACACAGGTCCAATCCAGCAGAGGTAGGGGAACACTCTCAAAGATCTGGGACACTTTTCTCAGCACCTCCCATACCACAGGCCCTGAGGTGCGGGGTAGTGTCACAAGGACTGCAAAGTTTGCCAAGATGTTAAGGGAGTACCTTGCCGATCGTAATAAAGTGCTCCTAGACTCCTCTGTGCCTTATAATTATTGGGTATCCAAGCTGGACACGTGGCAGGAATTGGCACTCTACGCCTTGGAAGTCCTGGCCTGCCCTGCCGCTAGCGTTTTGTCAGAGAGTGTTTTTCGTGCCGCAGGTGGAATCATTACAGATAAACGCACCCGCCTGTCAACTGAAAATGCTGACAGGCTGACTTTGATCAAGATGAACAAGGGTTGGATTGGGCCTGACTTCACCACAACACCACCAAATGATAGCGGAATTTAAATTTTGTGCCGGTAGATTTCCATGCACCTCCACACACCCACACATCGGTACACACTTCAAGTGTTTGGCTACTTGCTGTACTGCTCCTCCTTCTCCTCATCCGCCACCATCATATGATCAGTGTGACTGTGGTTCATGATGCCACAAAATCATAACTTTTTGACATCATATTTATGATGATGATGACCCTAACCGTTCAAAAGTTAGGCATTAGTTTCATGTATACCCCCAGGGGTAAATGTTTTAGTCCATGCTTACAGAATGGGCATTAGAAGTACATGAGACCCGCTCCTTTGTAATGGGAACAATTTTTAGAGGCTCTGCTACATGTTTTTTCCTAGGGGTATCGCAATGCCTCCCAATTTTTGGCAGCCCTTCCTAGGGCAATTCTGCAAAAGACCCACTTCCTTAAAATTGGCACATTATGTAAAAAGGCCCTCATGCACGTCTCTATCCAGGGGCATTGAAGTGCCTCCCAACCTTTGGCTTTCCTGCCTAGGGCAATACTACAAAAGACCCACTTCCTTATAATGGGCACATTATTTAAAGAGGCTCTCATGCACGCCTCTATCCCGGGGCATGGGAGTGCCACACAATTTAAAAAAAAAATAAAATCTTTCATATAATCCAAAAAACTAACATACACCAACTCTGTCTCACAAGTGGGTATGAGCCCTTAATATTTTTTCCATGAAAATCCATTTTGGTTTCATTTTGTAACGTTTTCTTGACAGTCTGTAAAGGTGGTGTAATAGTCTGACAACATTGTTGACATCAGTGACTTTGGGGTCTGAAATGCTTGCAGGGGTCTTCCCCATGCTGTTCCCATGTCATTTGAGCACTGTTCTGATACTTTTGTGACATTTTTAGGGTTTTTCCATGCTGCCGGGGGTCATGTCAGAAAAATACTCGGGTCTCCCATAGGGTAACATTGGGCTTGGTGCTCGGGCTGAGTACATGAATATCTTGGGATGCTCGGCCCGAGCTTCGAGCACCCGAGCATTTTAGTACTCGCTCATCTCTAGCACCCAGTTTGTTTCTAAATTTTGTAGGGCATTCTGAAAACGGATTGGAATTGACTATTCCTTTTCTTCTGCCTATTACCCTGAAACCAATGGTCAAACAGAGCACACTAATAAAGCTCTCGAGCAGTATCTACGTTATGTCTCTGAGCATCAATCCGATTGGGTGGAACACCTGCCACTAGCAGAATTTGCCATGAATAACTAGTACCAGGAGTCCATCAAGACCACCCCTTTCTATTGTAATCATGGGCTGCACCCACGCTTTGGTTCCTTTTCTTCTAGGCTTTCCGACGTCCCTGGGGTAGAAAGGTCCCTAGCTCAGTTAATGACTATCTGGTCTGAAGTGAACAAAAACTTGAAGGGGGCTCAGACTAGGCAGGCATCTTCCGCTAATAAATGGCACTCCAAGGGTCCGGACCTGGGAGTTGGGGACAAAGTTTGGCTTTCTACGAAAAATATTAAGATCAAAGTGCCGTCTGCCAAACTAGGTCCCAGGTTTATTGGTCCATATGAAATTATTGACGTGATTATCCCTGTAGCCTTTCGTCTGATGCTCCCTCAATCATTCAAACTGCCCAATGTATTCCATAAGTCCCTTCTCAAATTGTACCGATCTCCGGTTCGTCTTGTCCAGTCCCCTCCTCCTCCAGTCTTGGTCAGGGGTGCCGTAGAATACGAAGTTCAACGGATCCTTGATTCCCGCTTAGTGAGAGGCTTTGTGCAGTATCTGGTACATTGGAAGGGCTATGGTCCGGAGGAGAGGTCCTGGGTGCCTGCCAGTAATATCCATGCCAAGGGTTTGATCAGGAAGTTTCATCTTCTTCATCCCAATAAACCAGGTTTTGTGGGTCCGGAGACCCCTCGTAGGGGAAGGGGGTACTGTCACATCGCCTTCGGACTCGGTGACTGGTGTTCCTGCCTCAGAAAATATAAGAATAGCCTCGGCACACTCATACAGAAAGATGAGAATGAAAAATATTTCTTTGTGTTGTTGATTTTACTTTACAAAATAAATCTTCCCACGTTTTGGCTCAAGCATGAGCCTTCCTCAGGGATTTGAGCTAAATTTAAACATAACAGAAAGAAGTCATAATTTGACAAACATAAATACAGTATACATGATATGCGTAAAACGAATCTTAACAAGGTGTATTATACACGGGGTGAAGTGTTAGTGTTCCTGCCTCGGCCGCTGGGAGGCACCGGATTCCTTTGGCTGATGGTGCCAGTGATAGGAGGGCCATGTCCTCATATGGACCTGCATCTTCGACGTCTGCCTCTGTCGCTGAACGCCGCCGTGTTTCTCCTTTGGGTGATGTTGGTTGCAGAGGAGCGGGCCCTGCATAGGTGTCTGATAGGCGCAGCTTCGTTCTTCTGTCAGACGTGGGGTGGTTGGTGCCAGTCGTGCATCACCATCTGGCCTGGTTCTAGGGGCGGTCCGGATGAGCTCATCAGGCTGTGAGCTCCAGCCTAAGGGAGGTAACCGCGCCCTTCAAATACATTGGAGCCTGTCTTGCAGGCCGCCAGATATAGTATTGGTTCCCCAGTGATATAGTGTGTGTTTAGATTTTACTTTGACCTATGCCTGGATTTTCGACTCCGCTACAGCCTGACGATTTTGTACCTTCGCTGCCGTCTCGGTTTTGACTCGGACTCCTGATTACTTTTTTCGGGTCCTGCTTTTTTCCCTTCCTGGCGACCTTCCTGCTCTGCTGCTCACAATAGGCAGCTACCCCCTGGGCTCCGCTGTAATTCCAGATCCCTGTATAGGGGTTAAGGGTCTCGGGGTTTCTCGGGGTGCTGCCTTACCAGCAGCTCAGCCTCACAGCGGATGGTCGTCACACAGGGTAAGTTTTTTTTTTGATCTGCAAACCAAATCCCATAATGTTCAATTTTGTGTGAAACCTACATTTTCAGTAAATTCAAATCAAACTCAATTGTCACGCTGGACTAAGGGGGATGTACGGCTACCATCCGTGACAGTGGCACACGGACCAACGATGTCCGGCGCACTACACTAAACAACAGATGAGGAGACACCTTGGGACAGACACAGTGGAGAGCCCTGCTCAACCCATCACCAGACAGGATACCTAGTTCCTTGCTGGTCCTTATGTTAGACCTTAATCAGGAAATGGACAGTAGGAGCACTAGTCTTAACCACTGCAATAAAGACAAGAGGGAGGGTGAGACAGGAAAACAAAGACAACTTCACACCTGTTGTGTTGCTCCTTGGCCGCAGACTGCTTAGCAGTAGTCAGCTCTCCAGAAAACCTCATTCACCTCAGGAAGTTTGGCCAGGAATGATCTCAATTACCAGCAAAGCATACTTGAACCATGTGACTATATAAAGGGGATGGGAGAAATCACAAAGTATCCACAACTGGTAAGGAAGCTAAGGAGTCAGCTAGCAGCAGAAACTGACATTGACATTAACTACTAAACTGCCAAAGGAAATAAACATGTTTAAAATGAAGTCTCAATAAAGGAATGAGCGGCACTCTTGCTATGACAATTAAAATATAGAAATACTTAAGGTAAGCAAAAAAATTCATAAAAGGAGACACAACATTATACAGTGCCTTGTGAAAGTATTCGGCCTTTTCAACCTTTTTTCTCATTTCAGGCTTCAAATATAAAGATATACCGTATATACTCGTGTATAAGCCGACCCGTGTATAAGCCGACCCCCCTACTTTTGCCCCCAAAACCTGGGAAAATCTATTGACTCGTGTATAAGCCGAGGGTGGACCCTAGCACAAGTATAGAGCCCCCAGCAGTGTGGTATACACCAGTCCCAGAGGTAGATACAGCAGCCCCAGTTGTAGTATACACGCAGCCCTAGTAGTATATACAGCCCCAATGGTATATACAGCCCCAGTGGTAGTATAGACGCAGCCCTAGTAGTATATACAGCCCCAGTGGTAGTATATACAGCCCCAGTGGTAGTATACAGGGCCCCAGCAGTATATACAGCCCCAGTGGTTTATACAGCCCCAGTGGTAGTATACAGGGCCCCAGAGGTATATACAGCCCCAGTGGTAGTATATACAGCCCCAGTGGTAGTATACAGGGCCCCAGCAGTATATACAGCTTCAGTGGTTTATACAGCCCCAGTGGTAGTATACAGGGCCCCAGAGGTATATACAGCCCCAGTGGTAGTATATACAGCCCCAGTGGTAGTATACAGGGCCCCAGAGGTATATACAGCCCCAGTGGTAGTATATACAGCCCCAGTGGTAGTATACAGGGCCCCAGAGGTATATACAGCCCCAGTGGTAGTATATACAGCCCCAGTGTTAGTATACAGCAGCCCCAGTGTTAGTATACAGCAGCCCCAGAGGTATATAGCAGATCCTCCATCTTCATGCGTCTTCTTCCTGTTTCCTGTGGTCGTCGCAGGGAATGACGTCATTGCCGGCGACGAGCACAGAAACAGGAAGAAGACACATGAAGATGGAGGATCGCGATGTCGGCAGCGGCGGGCGCGGACAGCGGGACACTGATAAGTATAGTTTGCTTTACAGGTGACCGGAGAGACGCTGGGGGGGCCCTGCATTACTGGGGATGCGGGGGCTGCTGTATACCGATGTATACATCGGTATGTACCGATGCATACATCGGTATACAGCACTGACTCGCGTATAAGCCGAGGGGGGTACTTTTCAGCCCAATTTTTGGGCTGAAAAACTCGGCTTATACGCGAGTATATACGGTAAATACTAGTTTTTTTGTGTAGAATCAACAACAAGTGAGACACAATCATGAAGTAGAACGAAATTTATTGCATATTTTAAACTTTTTTAACAAATAAAAACTGAAAAGTGGAGTGTGCAATATATTCGGCCCCCTTGAGTTAATACTTTATAGCCCCACCTTTTGCTTCCATTACAGCTGCAAGTCCCTTGGGGTATATCTCTATCAGTTTTGCACATTGAGAGACTGGGTGGTTTATTAATATGGCCCTATTTATAAAGCCAAGTGTCTCAGTTTTTTGCTTAACTTAAATACTTCAATATTCTACTTGTCACAGCAGAATGACACTTTTTCTACTATTGTAAGTATTGTGTTTGGTGTCGCACTGTGCACACTGACAGGATTGAGTGTCGAAGTTATTCTTGAATTTCAATAAAGGAATGAATCAGAGGTCCCAAACCAGTCAAAAGTCTCCAAAGTAGACAGACTATCGTGACATCAATCTTCCGCATATTGAACCACTTAGCTCTATTCAAAAGTGACATTGGGAATACTGTAGATGTGTTGGCCAGGTATTTCGTCAAAAGGATTATCTCTTTCTGTCATTGCTCCATTTAAACTTCCGTAGCCAATATTTTGTTGTAGCAACGCATGCACTTGTGCCACATTATTTTAATAAAAATAATAATCTTTATTTATATAGCGCCAACATATTGCGCAGCGCTTCACAATTCAGAGGTTTCTATTCAAACAGTTATCAGAAAATGCAATAATTAAAGCAAAATAATGACAGCCTTATGGTGCTGTTACACAACGCAATATTGCATGCAATTTCACTGGCAATTTGCTGGTTGCGCTGAAATCATGGACACATTGTTTTATTTTGTGGGCGTGTACAAATGTAATAATGTGTTCATGATTTCACTGCAACCAGCAAATTGCCAGTGAAATTGCATGCAATATTGCGTTGTGTAACGGTACCCTTACTCACAAGAGCTTACAATCTAACAATGAGGTGGGGTTGACACAAAGTACAGGTGCTTATTTACAATGATGGTATAGTCAACTTGAGGAAATGGGAAACAGGAGCAGCATAAGTGGCCACCAACCATTATTTGTCATGCATTTGAAACTTTTTTGGAGTGGATAGGCTATGTCTAAAGGTACCTTCACACTCGGCAATATTGCTAGGCAATGTCACTGGCAATTTGCTGGTTGCAGTGAAATCATGGACACATTGTTCTATTTGTACACAGCAAATGTGTCCATGATTTCACTGCAACCAGCAAATTGCCAGTGACATTGCCTAGCAATATTGCTGCGTGTGAAGGTACCTTAAGTTACTTTGACTAGGGATCATGATACCAAGATAAGAAGAACAGCACCTCACAAGCTGGTATCTTAAATCTTCATATATATTTATTCCATCCACCAGAAGCGCCTTCTGGTGGACGGAATAAATATTTATGAAGATTTACGACACCAGCTTGTGAGGCGCTGTTCTCCTTCTTATCTTGGTGTCATTTGGGCCTGGTGGAACTCCCTGGCCATTGGACGTGTGTCTCTCTATGGGAACTAAGTGAGTTCCATCTCCATGTGGTGCTGTGGACAATCCCTTTATTTATTAGGGATCATGATAGGCCGCCCTAAAAAGATGTGTTTTTAGGGATCGCCTGAAACAATGCAAGGTGTGGACTGACCTAATTTATTGGGGTAGAGCATTCCAGAGAATTTGTGCAGCTCGGGAGAAGTCTTGGAGCTGGGATTGTGAGGTTTGGATTAATGCAGAAGTTAGTCTAGAGTCATTTCCAGAGCGAAGACAACAGGTGGGTTGATAGACAGATATGAAAGTGGAGAGGCAGGGAGGTGCTGCACTGTGAAGAGCTTTGTGGGTGAGAACAAGCAGTTTGAATTGGATCCAATGGTGTATAGGCAGCCAGTGCATTGACTGGCATAGAGCGGAAGCTGAGTAGCGGTTAGCTAGATAGGTGATCCTGGCTGCTGCATTAAGGATAGGGGAGAGTCTAGTGCGGAGGAGTCCAATTAAAAGAGAATTACAATAGTCAAGGTGGGAGTGAATCAGGGTCACAGTGAGTGTTTTTGTAGTTTACCCTCGAGTGACGTCACCGCCAAGTCCCATCTCCAGTGCCACACCTGCTGACTGGGAACACCAATCAGCCGAGGCGTCCCAAACACGGTGCCGCATAGGGAGAGGGCGCCTGCATCCTCGGCTGTGGGGAAAGACCCATTTTCAGCCTGAAGGCTAGACTTTACACCCATCTACACCTAACCAGAGGATCAAAAACATGGATTAACCCTTTACTAGTGGTCGCTGGGTCTGGAAGGAGACTCAATGTTATTTGTGGTGATTTAAAGCAACTATCCGTGTGTGGGAATGGGAGCATCCTTAAACTGATAAAAAAAGTGGATTTTAGTTATCCATGGAATCTGAGACAACACATATGTGAGTCGGACGACAGGGTAGGGAGTTATCGGATACCAGAACAGGTTGCTACTTCAGTGGGGATCACGGTGGGTCAGGTCCTGTTCCTGTGCCCTGGACACTCAATGGCTTAAAGAAAAACTATTTGGTATGGGGGATTATTATACGTGACGCCACCTGTGGTACCCGGTAATGTAGTCACCAGCTCTACAGCCGGCCGCTGAGGTGATGGTGATGCAGCTTTGGGTAGTACAGCTCCCCACAGGCAGAGATTTACCTCAGGGCAGCGGGGTGGATGAGGAGAGTAGTAGTCCTTGCTCTGTGTAAGTTCTCCAGGCTTCGGCGGTGAATCAGACAAAGACACAGACACAGACACACACACACAATAGTCTCTGTTTCAGTACCTTTTTTTACTGATGGCGGGTAGCAGGTACGGTCCAGGAGGGTAACCAGGTGGCCGGTGCAGTTTGGAACATCCACCTCTGTAAGTTATGAAGCCTCCTCTATTTGCGTGTGTAGTGATATGGGATAGTTCTGCCTCAAGCTGAACCTGTCTCTTTCTCTCTTTTTCTCTCTCTTTCTCTCTCTTTCTCTCTTTCTCTCTCTTTCTGTCTCTTTCTCTCTCTCTCTTTCTCTCTCTTTCTCTCTCTCTTTCTCTCTCTCATCCTCTCTCTTTCTCTCTTTCTCTCTCTCTTTTTCTCTCTCTCTTTCTCTCTCTTTTTCTCTCTTTCTTTCTCTCTCTCTTCTCTCTCGCTTTCTCTCTCTCTTTTCTCTCTCGCTTTCTCTCTCTTTCTCTCTTCCTCTCTCTTTTTCTCTTTCTCTCTTTCTCTCTCTTTTTCTCTCTTTCTCTCTCTCTTTTTCTCTCTTTCTCTCTCTCTTTTTATCTTTTTCTCTCTTTCTCAGGATGATACTCCACAACTGACGATGAGGATCTTTCTGTCAGGATTCCTACTCCTTTCCTTGGGTCCCTGGTCCTATGTTTGGTCAGGTTTGGGGTCTTGGTTTCCTGAGCTCCAGGGGGATTTCCTGTCTGTCCGGGCTTTCTCTGGTATGACTGGATCAACAGCAGCTTCGGACTCCGGTGTCCGAGTGGGCTAAAGGGCAATTAATTCTGTTCCCCTTTCTAGAATTTTCTAACTTTACACTTGCCTCCGTCCCTTTCTAGGGTACTACACAGCTCCGGTGTCAGTTTTTTCTGTTTCCGGGCCTGACTTGGTCCCAGCAACCAGCTCTTCCTCCTTCTTGACACCTCAACTGTCACTCCTGACTAACTGGCTCCTCCCCTCATGCATGGATCTTTATAGGGAATCTTGCTTAAGGCAGCAAGTGGAGCTCCCATTTCAGGCCTGGGGTGAAAAGTGTTGTATGCTGTGTGTGCCAAGGTGTACATCCTTCCCTGCAGGGGTGCCACATATGTATAAATGACCATAACTACATTGGGGTAGTAAATAAGACTGATATCCCACTAATATATACCTGAGCAGATTAGTATCACATATATATATATATATATATATATATATATATGTATATATACCGTATTTTTCCTTTTATAAGACGCACTTTTTTTCCTCCAAATTTTGGAGGAAAGTGGGGGTACGTCTTATAAAAGGAATATAGCAAATAATCAAGGAATCCAGATGATTGAGTGCTCCCAAGGAGATTGACCTTATAATAAGGACCCTGACTCCTTTTTTTTTTTCCTTCTTGGAGATTTATTTCAAATGGCTTCACAGTAGGGATGGACGAATCTACTCGCTAGGACTCGTTACTCGGCGAGTAGTAAGGGACTCGCAGGACTCGGTACTCCCAGTGATTACTCGCACAGTAAACGAGTCCAATGCAAATCAATATCAATCCTAGTTTTGTCAGAAACGCTGACAAAACTAGGATTGCCATTCACTTGCATTAGACTCGGCTACTGTGCCAGTGATAGCAGGGAAACTCGCAAAGTAACTGCTGTTACTTTGCGAGCCGAGTCCAGCTGTCTTCTCTGTACAGGCTGCCGCAGCTCCAGGGTCCTAGAGCCCGCCTGCTCACAGAGATGATGTAGCAGATTGTTCTCAGTCTGCTCATTCCCTGTGCATAGACATCTATATCTATGCACAGGGGATGTAGCAGAGAGGACATCGCGTTTTGGACTACATCGGACGGAAGAGGATTTTTTTAATTAAAGATGGAGTCCCTAATGGCTTTTTTTTTTATTTCTAATAAAAAAAATTCTCTGTGTTGTGTTTTTTTAACCCTTTATTGGAGATTCTTAGTGGCTGGGTCAAACGTGGCCTGACATTAAGAATCTTTGGCTTAATACCAGCTTGTATAACAAAGCTGGTATTAACCCCTTTATTACCCAGCGTGCCACCGCCACCAGGGCCGCTGGAAGAGCGGGGTTCAGCGCCAGAGGATGGCGCTTCAATGAACGCGCCATCTTCTGGGGCGGCTGCAGGCTGCAATTTGCAGCGGGGGGTGCCCAGAAAGCTTGGGTCTCCCTGCGCTGCGGATTCCAGCCCCCAGCAGCTTAGCTGTACCTGGCTAGACATAGAAATTGCGCGGAGCACCACGCATTTTTTTTTTATTATTTCATGAAATTCATGAAATAATAAAAAAAAAGGGCTCCCCTATATTCTTGTGTCCGGCCAGGTACAAATAGGCACCTGGGGGTTGGGGGCAGCCCGTCGCTGCCTGCTTGATCCGGCTGGTTCCAGAAATACGGCGAAGCCCACGTGAAATTTTTTTCTGACACATCCATAAAACAATGTAAATAAAAGGGACTGCATCTTTATTAACCCCTGGACCATGGGCGAGGGGTTAATAAAGATGCAGTCCCTTTTTTAGGATTGTTTTATTGATTTTTCAGAAAAAAAATTACATGGTCTTCGCCGTATTTCTGGAACCAGCCGGATCCAGCAGGCAGCGACGGGCTGCCCCCAACTCCCAGGTGCCTATTTGTACCGGGCCAGACACAAGAATATAGGGGAGCCCTTTTTTTAATTATTTCATGAATTTCATGAAATAATTAAAAAAAAATGCGTGGGGCTCCGCGCAATTTCTATGTCTAGCCAGGTACAGCTAAGCAGCTGGTGGCTGGAATCCGCAGCGCAGGGATGCCCAAGCTTTCTGGGCACCCCCCGCTGCAAATTGCAGCCCGCAGCTGCCCCAGAAGATGGCGCGTTCATTGAAGCGCCATCCTCTGGCGCTGAACCCCGCTCTTCCAGCGGCCCTGGTGGCGGTGGCACGCTGGGTAATAAAGAGGTTAGGGCCAGCTTTGTATTATCAGCTGGCCCTAAGCCCGAAATTTATGGCGGTCACGACAATATTAGACATGACCGCCATGAATTTCTATTAAATTGTTTTAAAAAAAACACAACACAGAGAAAAAATGTTATTAGAAATAAAAAAAAAAGCCATTAGGGACTCCATCTTTAATTAAAAAATCCTCTTCCGTCCGACGCAGTCCAAAACGCGATGTCCTCTCTGCTACATCCCCTGTGCATAGATATAGATGTCTATGCACAGGGAATGAGCAGACTGAGAACAATCTCAGCTCTGCTACATCAGGCAGCAGGCGGGCTCCAGGACCCTGAAGCTGCGGCAGCCAGCACAGAGGAGAAAGCAGGACTCTTATCTGTGCGAGTTTCCCAGCGATTACTTGCAAAGTAAACGAGTCCAATGCAAATCAATGGCAGGCTGAAGCTTCCGAGACACATCTGTGATTTGTAAATCGCACACTACTCGCTATTACTCGCTTCCCCATTCATTAACATTGAACTCGCTAGACTCGCAACGAGTAGCGAGTCCCAGGCTCGGACTCGCTAGAGTCAAGCGATTCCGAGTAATTTAGGATTCGCCCATCACTACTTCACAGTAGTAAAAAGTCATAAAAGTCATAAAAGCATACTTCTGAGAAATATTGTACTTTTACATTTAGATCTGTGCCTGTTTTCTCGCTCCCCACCCTTCTCTGACCTACAGCCTCGAGGTCTATTGTGTGCAATTTATAAAAGGAATATAACATTCTATCATCCTCAGTTGCTTGGGAGGGGGAGACAGCAATGAAGTGGGGTCAGAAGTGGCAGGGAATGGTCCGTGCTGAAGAATCAGGGGGCAGCAGCACCACGTGTCCCGGCTCATTAAGTACTTACGGTAAATATTCACTTCACTTGCTCCCAGTCCCCACCCACCTCTCTGCACTGAAGTCAGCGGAGAGATGAGCCCGGGGAGCAGAAGTCAGCAAGTGACAGGGGGGCAGCTGTGGCAAGTGAATGAGCTCTGTGCTTATTCACTGCCATGAAGACAGGGGCAGAGCAGGGCATATCGCCCCTTATCACAGGTACCTTGTCAGTGTCGTGCCTCACTCCCTCTTCTCTCTGTAATGTGTCCTGCTGAGCCCTGACACCATGCAGAAATCCAGGAAGGTCAGTCTGCAGTTCAGGAGCTTCAGTGTATTAGAGCAGGGCTGGAGCCTGCAGAACGGCAGTGTACAGCTCCCCTGGCCTGTATCTACAGGTCAAGCTCTGTTGTGGTGACTTGTAATTAGGAGACAGGGCTGGAGCATGGTATTTCTTTCAGCAGTGTACAGACCCCCTCCCTGGCCCTCCCTCATACAGTAAATCACATCAGAACTTGATCTGCAGACTATGGCCACTTCCTTAATTTCAGCAGGGTGATGGCAAAGCAGGACACATTAAAGTGAGTGCACATGTATATGTAACATAACCACTAATAAAGTAAAGTTAACACTACCAATACTGTGCTTAGCTATAACTCCAAGCATGCTATACGATCTACAGTACATGCTGGGAGTTATAGTTCTTAAAGGGATTGCTACTACATGAACAAATCTCATCTCATTCACCTTGTTGGCCCTTGTAAAAGTAATAAAGACCATACTAAGGCTGCATACTCACGGTCCAGAGGAGCTGCGTGTTGGACGCAGCTCCTCCGGACCTGAGTAAAGCCGCAGGGAGACCGCAGCCGCCCTGTACTCACCGTGTGCGGCGGGTGCAGGGCGGCTTCTCCCTGCAGTCACCTGATGGGAGCCGCTTCCGACTCCGCAGCATGAAATAAACATGCTGCGGAGGAGCGGAATAGCGGCAACCCGCACTGCAGCTATCAAATCACTGCGGTCGGGTTAAGCATAGTGAGGATGGGATTTCTACAAATCCCATCCACTATGCTTGTACTGTACTACGCAGCATTTTGGACACAGCAGCAAGATACTGTGTCCAAAATGCTGCGTATACTGATTGTGTGCACGCACCCTTACCCCTGTTGCTGCAGCAGTTCCAACGTTGTCAGAAGTTGCATAGTCATGTCCCATGTGACATTGATATGAGACTCAGCCCTCCGACCAGTCAGTGCTGGCGTCTGTCTCCCCACCATCAGACACTGGAGCAGAAGTCATTGGTGTTGCTCACATGCTGCACCTGCATCCGAAGGAAACAGACGCCAGCGCTGACTGGTCGCAGGGGCTGAGTGTCATATCAAAGTCATTTTTTGCTACAAATATTTTTTCCCTATTTTCCTCCTCTAAAATCTGGGTGCGTCTTATAATCCGGTACGTCTTATAAAGCGAAATATACGGTATATCATTGTGGTGGGAGGATTACCCATGAATGAATACCTAAATGTAGCAGAAACCTCAGAATGAGGATCTGAATGAGTTAGCAAACTCTTGTTTTTGGAAATCTGATCCTTGGAATTATCGACTTTGTACTTTAGGTGTGTAAACTCAATTCAGTGTTCCTTCATATTATATGTAAAATTTTCTCAATAGCATATGTATAGTTATACATTTTGTGAGGCACCGCCGGCATGATCCTCATGGCATCACATGCAGGATCAGGAGGATCCTGTTCACACTGGCCGGTTTTTCCTGTGTTAATGCTGTGTGAACCAACTTTGAACATGAGGTTTAATGTGACTAATGAGTGGCTCATGAAATCGAGGAGGCCATGAGGAATGGGATGTAATGAGTGATTGCTGACAGCCCATGTGGGTGTGTCAGGTCTGTGTGTCCGGAGGAATAGCAGCCCAGCTGGATGACTCAGTGTGGGTGTGGCAGGCACGATAAGAGGTCAGCCAGCTGAGTGATTGGGAGATTCATTCTCAGCCAGAATCAGCCTGAGAGCATGTGGGCTGATTCACAGCCAGAGTTCAGTCTGTGAGAGAAACCCAGCGAGTGTGGGTGTGAGATCGGAGGAATTCCGTCCCGTGGGGACGAGAGGGAGGCTTGGCCTGCTGCTTGCAGTGGGTACCTGTCCCTCAAACCGTCCTTCGATGGTATGTGTGAACCTGTGGCCAGATGCGGGGGTAACGAGGGCTCCTGGAGTGGGGAACCGAGGCTGATCCTGGAGGGCGCTCGACTCAGGCGTGGGCACAGTCGTCGACCTGGAGACTTGCCACCGGGTGGAGGTTTGGTGGCGGCTGTCGGCCTAAACACGTGGTGAGGAGGCCTTGGTGACGCTCGGTTTGCCCGGTGACTCAGGTAGGCCAATCCCTGCTATGGACCCAGGGGAGCCGCAGTCCATGGATATCATATGATGGACTGTGAGCGTGTGTGAGGATGTATGTGATCCATGGATGTGTTAGGATGGATCACATATGGTGTGTAAGAACCTGGTCAGGCTGGAGTCCTGATGCCGGGGTAGTATGAAGCTGGGGAAATACAGTCAGGCGGCTGGTACCGCCATTGGGACCGACTAAGTGTAGTCAGTTAAAGGTCCTGACGAACCGGAATGTATGTGGAATGTGTAGATAGGCCGGAGGCCGTAGCCACCACGGGAGCTGTTGGTAGAGCTCCAATGGGGACAGAGAGATGGTTACAGGTCCCGGGTTACAATAAGATGTCATGTTCAATAAGTGTTATGTAATGTTATATGTAAATGTATGGTGTATTTATGTATGGTGTTTATAATCAATGTGCAATGTGTCAAACATGCTACCCGGGTTATGTTATTAATATGTGAAAAATAAACGGGTAGACATTGGATAACTTATAAACACGTGTTTGTTGTCGTTATGCAAGCGGGTTCCCCGGTTGCTACCTCACAATTTATTATAGTGTACTAGATTTCAGGGAGTGGTACAGGATTGCTATTTTGCTGCATGCCTACTTTTTGGGTCAAGGTGGCTCTGCATTTTTAAATAATGAATCTTAATATAAATACATTTTTTTTGTGTGTCTAGTTCTTTTATTAATGGGAATTTTGATCTAACTGCCATGGTAAAGTTACTATGTGCATCAGCAAACAATTTTGTACAATAATGGTTGGCTGTAACAAAACTAAACTTTTCCAAGGGATATGAACGTGAAAGGTACCTTAGTAAAATCATGAGCCACATGAGCGCAATATATAGAAAAAAATCTCCTTTTTGAAAATATTTCCATGCTTATTACAAGTAGATCACTACTAACATTCATCTCCTGTTGTGAGAGGCTCTAGATGTCCATTTCATATTCCCATACCTAATATGAAGTGTCAGCTGGTAAAGCCACCTGTGGTCCTCAGAGATGCTAAGGCACTAGAGGCATCTGTGTATGACATTGCATTAACAATACCTGCAATAGGCAAGCTGCTCTCTCCTTTTCTATATTGTGGAAGCATCTGTTCATAAATGTTTATTATGTTTAAATTATTTCTCATCAGCTGTGGCAGATTCCTTTTTCTTGAGGCACAAACTTTCTGTAAAATTCTATGACAAAGGAAGAGCCTCAAAGTTAACATTACAGAATTTTCCATTAATACAATTTATACATTATTGAATACAATTAATATTTTTTTATTACTATTATAAAAGCCTGGAAACGAGGTCAAGCTCACTCCATTGTTTCTGTAATTTTGCACTTTTTTTCTTTTTGCACACCATTTATTTTATTGGTAAAGATACAGTACATTTGATGAATGCTATTGACGTTAATAGCCTTGATGGAACATAAAAATATATGTTGTATTATAAATATACTGGTTTAAAGGCAGGTTAATGTCTTGGTCAATACATGCAACCCAGCTAAATTATTATGAGCCACGCTGCATTGCCTAAAATAAAAAATGAGTCAGTTGAAGCTTTCTTTTATAAGGCTGACTTCGCAGTTTTGCCAAAATAATATTTATAACATTGACAATGTCATAAAACACTGATTGCATGAGGTCTGGTCTTTCTATAAACGCAGTCACAAACATATCACAGTAGAAAAAGCATAGCGTTATTAACTTGGTGTTTTCTTCCATTGGTTTAATTACATCCATTGGTGGGGGCTGGTGGATTTTTCTACATCTACAACTGACCGACAGCTATAGTGACATTCTCTTGTATGCCACTGTAGTCATGCAATGCAGTAAAACACCTTATGTATGCACTGTTGGAAACAGACAGAATACTATGTCATTTGCAGTCCAATATGCTCATTACATTGTAAAATTTCAACTAAATTATTTTGGAGGTGTTGTTGCCCGCCTTGTCTCTCGTATCCCTGTACACAGGGGCGTAACCATAATAGGTGCAGGGGTTGCGATTGCACCCGGGCCCTGCAGCCTAGGAGGGCCCCAAAAGTCCCTTTGGCCTACAGAAAAAGACTAATACTATTAAAGATTTCCAATAATTGGGGGCTCTGTTGGAGCTTTCACATCGGGACCCCTGGGCCTGAAATTACGCCACTGTCTGTACAGGTTCCGTCTCTGTAGAAAGGCCTGTTTGGAGACAAATAAAAGAATACGAAGCGCAGCTGTGTAGGATCTTATGTAATAAATAAGACTCACAAAGTGAGCATTAAACTCACCTATGCCTGTTGTGCTGATCCAGGTACAACACTGAGACAAAGCGTGAACTCCAGGCATTAGCTGCAATGGAAGACTCTTGTTCCCACTCCTCCACATTGTACATTCAGACCCGGTTAGCTGGATCACAGGAGGAGGCACCGATCAGCCTCTTGCTTAGGACGGGGAGGGGGTAGAGATATTGCTGCCTCTCAGATACCTATGTTAGTCAGGTAATCTTCTCAGAACAGTGTTAGTCAGGTTTAATCACCCTCTCTTCTTATTAGCACCCTAATCTAACACATCATACTCTTAGGTGGTTTCTGCTGCTCAGTCCACTCACTCCCAAAAGGGAGTAAAATAATGATTAATAAAAGAAAAATAGGGAATGTTACATGGGTGCTGCCAACATTGGACAATGGAAAAATAGAGTTAAAATTATTGTAATAATTTTTTTTTATTATTCAAATACTTTTAACTCTGTTTTTCCAATGTCCAGTTTTTGCAAGTGCTGAAGTCATCATTTGGTCTGTGTATATGTATGTGTATAATATATATATATATTGTGAGGTGCCGAGGGGAGAGGTGCTAGATGGCAGGTATGTTTCCCCTCGGTTCCTCTCATATGCCACCCTGTATTGAGGAGGGGGCATGCAGTCTGTGTAATGCCAGTACAGGAGGATAGCTCCAGCAGACGGAGAGTTCACTGAAAAGCCTAAAACAGGTGGTATAATTAGGAAGCAGGAGAGAGAATGGACTCAGTCTGCTGCTGAGCTCCCAGAGAGAGGAGAGCTGCTATCACAGTAAGGAAGTGTGATTCGTTTGTTTTTCCGTAGGTTTTGTTTGTAGAGAGGATCAATGTTTAGTTAGAGGCTAGACGGCCTAGTGTTTTCTTTTGTTTTTACTGGTGTATCACTGACTGCTAACTGTGCACAATTAAAGAACCCGTGAGAGCCTGTCGGTCGGCCCTTGTCTATGGTGTGATCACAGCCACTCTGCTTCTATCAAGGCAGTGATCCGAGGAGCGACATCCCCCCACGTCACAATATATATATATATATATATATATATATATATATATATATATATATATATATATATATATATATTATGGCTGTGAACCGTAAAATTAATATTATATTGTGCCCACAGAGTTCCATACCATCATATAGTGCCTTTAGAGTACCATACCATGCTCATACAATAATGCCCACAGACTGCCACTCTGTTTCTGTCATAATTGCCAATGATATACAATGCCCACATAATGCAATATTGTGCATACAGAGCCAAACAGTGCGTACAGAGTGCCCTGCCGAACTCACATTATACTGAGCCTATATAACTCCATTCTGTGACCATGTTATATAATGTCCACATATACTGTAAGTTATTGTGCCCTATCATACATTACCCAAAAAGTGCCATACTGTGTCCACATCATACAAAACCCACAGAGTGCTACAACATCTATATTAGTGCTATACTGTAGTCAGGCAATCATACAGTGCCTATTTAGTGCCCTACTGTGCCCATATTGTACATAACACGCTGAGTGCCACACTTTAGTAACAACAATATATACAGTGTTTATATACAGTATATAAACAGTTTATACACAGTGTTCAATGTCTACATTGTGCCATATTGTTGCTCAACAGTGCACTCATAGTGCTTTACCCTACACGAACCACCTACTCTATAGCACCATACTGTGCACACATCACACAGTGCTATACTATATTCTTGCCTAGGAGCAAACAGTGCCCACAGAGTGCCATCATACTAACCACACATAGTGCTATTTTATGCCCCAGGCTCTGGCTGGCTGCAGCCTGCACGACTCCATACACTAACCTCTGAGGCGGTGTTGGGCGTCGGCATATGCGGTGCCGGTGGTACTGGCTGTGGAACACAGAGGAGAGGAGGGTGGGTGACGAATCTCTTCAGAGCGTTCCATATACCGACCGCAGGAAGGGGAAGTGAGGGGGCAGAGCGGGAGACCCTCTTCTATGCGGTCCACAGTGTGGAACGCACACAGGCAGCGAAAGTGACGGCCCGGAAACGGGGGCGGCCAGCATCCGACATTAATAAAGTGTGTAATCACCGAACTGCGCTGGTAAGAGATAATAAATAATACCGGCGTGGGGCGGGCGGCGGTGAGCCCCTTAGTCACGCCTGGGCCCCGGCATTTGCCCGGGTATGCTGGGTGCTGACGCTGACCCTGCTTAAAGATCAGATATAGTTGACATATTATGGGGAGGGGTATTATTCTTTTCCTGTGTGCTGCCACTTCTCACCATTACTCCTTTTTTCTTCTTTGTTTTCTTCTTGATTTGGTCAGAAACTTGTAAATTGGTATATAGGGATGGGCGAGTCTACTCGCTAGGACTCGGGACTCGGCGATTCTGAAGGTACTCGCAGGACTCGTTACTCGGCGAATCTCCCAGCTTGGACTCGCACAGTGACGAGTCCAATGGAATTCAATGGCAATAAGCTTGACTCGTCACAGATACCCGCTGTCAGCAGCGAGTCTGAGCGAGTCTACGATTCCGAGTCCTACGAGTCTACGAATCCGAGTCCTGTATACTGTATTCGGGATTCGGACTGTGGAATACAGAATCTGTTATGTTGCGAGTCAGCACAGCGTGCGTGTTAGGTCAGAAAACTTGTGAAGATAGCCAATCATAGTCAGTAATGGCATAGCAAAGTTGGTTGTGTCAGGACTATGATTGGCTGCTGTCCATCGTCATGCCTATGTCATCTATGACAGGCAAGGCAGTATATAAGGCTTGTCCCCGCCATTTTGGGCACATTCCTGAGACGATCTGACCTAGTATAGGGAGAGAGAGATATATGCTGGAGCAGATCAGGGATTGTCAGTGTAGGGAAGATTCCTTATATTAACCCAAAAAGCTCTTCTGAGAGCTAGGAGGAGGACGGAGTAGTGCTGTGTAGGCAGGCAGGCAGGGAGGGAAGGAAGGAGAAGCCTTAGTGCACACAGGACGGACCTCATAGCTTAGCTTACTCACTCAGCTTTGCTAACAGCTGCAGTCAGAGGCTTAGCTGAGGTGCTGTTTCATTTTTGTTTTTGCACCAGATCGATTTTTGTTCCTAATAAGCTATAGAGCGTTATTTTTTCTGTGGCAGACCAGTGCGTTGCTGCTAGCACGTACTCCACCTTAGGGAGTGTAGTGTGCGGTTTTCACTGCAAGTGTGAGTGCGCACACTTACCCCGCCAGCAAGTGACGCATTCAGCTAACCTAACCACATCTCGGTGGCTGTGCGCACTTGAAACTAATTTTTTTAGGGAGTGTAGTGTGCGGCTTCACTGCCAAGTGTGACAGCGCACACTTACCCCGCCAGCAAGTGACGCATTCAGCTAACCTAACCACATCTCGGTGGCTGTGCGCACTTGAAACTAATTTTTTTAGGGAGTGTAGTGTGCGGCTTCACTGCCAAGTGTGACAGCGCACACTTACCCCGCCAGCAAGTGACGCATTCAGCTAACCTAACCACATCTCGGTGGCTGTGCGCACTTGAAACTAATTTTTTTAGGGAGTGTAGTGTGCGGCTTCACTGCCAAGTGTGACAGCGCACACTTACCCCGCCAGCAAGTGACGCATTCAGCTAACCTAACCACATCTCGGTGGCTGTGCGCACTTGAAACTAATTTTTTTAGGGAGTGTAGTGTGCGGCTTCACTGCCAAGTGTGACAGCGCACACTTACCCCGCCAGCAAGTGACGCATTCAGCTAACCTAACCACATCTCGGTGGCTGTGCGCACTTCAAACCAATTTTTTTAGGGAGTGTAGTGTGCGGTTTCACTGCCAAGTGTGAGAGCGCACACTTACCCCGCCAGCAAGTGACGCATTCAGCTAACCTAACCACATCTCGGTGGCTGTGCGCACTTGAAAACTAATTTTTTTAGGGAGTGTAGTGTGCGGCTTCACTGCCAAGTGTGACAGCGCACACTTACCCCGCCAGCAAGTGACGCATTCAGCTAACCTAACCACATCTCGGTGGCTGTGCGCACTTGAAACTAATTTTTTTAGGGAGTGTAGTGTGCGGCTTCACTGCCAAGTGTGACAGCGCACACTTACCCCGCCAGCAAGTGACGCATTCAGCTAACCTAACCACATCTCGGTGGCTGTGCGCACTTCAAACCAATTTTTTTAGGGAGTGTAGTGTGCGGCTTCACTGCCAAGTGTGACAGCGCACACTTACCCCGCCAGCAAGTGACGCATTCAGCTAACCTAACCACATCTCGGTGGCTGTGCGCACTTGAAACTAATTTTTTTAGGGAGTGTAGTGTGCGGCTTCACTGCCAAGTGTGACAGCGCACACTTACCCCGCCAGCAAGTGACGCATTCAGCTAACCTAACCACATCTCGGTGGCTGTGCGCACTTGAAACTAATTTTTTTAGGGAGTGTAGTGTGCGGCTTCACTGCCAAGTGTGACAGCGCACACTTACCCCGCCAGCAAGTGACGCATTCAGCTAACCTAACCACATCTCGGTGGCTGTGCGCACTTCAAACCAATTTTTTTAGGGAGTGTAGTGTGCGGTTTCACTGCCAAGTGTGAGAGCGCACACTTACCCCGCCAGCAAGTGACGCATTCAGCTAACCTAACCACATCTCGGTGGCTGTGCGCACTTGAAACTAATTTTTTTAGGGAGTGTAGTGTGCGGCTTCACTGCCAAGTGTGACAGCGCACACTTACCCCGCCAGCAAGTGACGCATTCAGCTAACCTAACCACATCTCGGTGGCTGTGCGCACTTGAAACTAATTTTTTTAGGGAGTGTAGTGTGCGGCTTCACTGCCAAGTGTGACAGCGCACACTTACCCCGCCAGCAAGTGACGCATTCAGCTAACCTAACCACATCTCGGTGGCTGTGCGCACTTCAAACCAATTTTTTTAGGGAGTGTAGTGTGCGGTTTCACTGCCAAGTGTGAGAGCGCACACTTACCCCGCCAGCAAGTGACGCATTCAGCTAACCTAACCACATCTCGGTGGCTGTGCGCACTTGAAACTAATTTTTTTAGGGAGTGTAGTGTGCGGCTTCACTGCCAAGTGTGACAGCGCACACTTACCCCGCCAGCAAGTGACGCATTCAGCTAACCTAACCACATCTCGGTGGCTGTGCGCACTTGAAACTAATTTTTTTAGGGAGTGTAGTGTGCGGCTTCACTGCCAAGTGTGACAGCGCACACTTACCCCGCCAGCAAGTGACGCATTCAGCTAACCTAACCACATCTCGGTGGCTGTGCGCACTTGAAACTAATTTTTTTAGGGATTGTAGTGTGCGGCTTCACTGCCAAGTGTGCGCGCGCACACTTACCCCGCCAGCAAGTGACGCATACAGCAACACCTAACTCCAACTTGGTGACTGTGCATTCATCTAGAATGTCTCAAAAAAAAACAATTACCAAAAAGGATGTTGCAAAGGGACAGGGACGAGCTCGTGGCCGCAGCAGTCTTGCCCAAGAAGGCACTGGTACAAGTACACAGCCTAGGATTGATAGAACGTCCTTTTTTCTACCTAGAAATCCCAGTACTCAAAGAAAACGTGTGTTGAGGCCGGATGAGCATGACAAGATAACATCTTGGATGGCTCAGACGCCCTCGACCACTGGTTCTTGCAGTACGCAATCATCCGTGGCAAGACATTCTAGTGTCGCTACAGACAATGCAGCGCCATCCAATCCTCAAAGTCGTCATATTGCCTCAACCCATCGGCAGCCAGAGGAAAATTTGAATATGGACCTTGGTCACTCGGATGACTTATTCGGTTCTTATCAAGGGGTTTCTTTGTCACTGCCTGACGAGATACTTGAAGTAGACGAAATGTCTACTCATGGCCAAAGTTTGGAAGTAGCGCGTCCTGAGGAAAGACACTTTCACGAAATGCAAACAGTATCTCAGGAGGTGGATGATGATGAGGATGATGAGACACACATCTCATCTGGCCAGCCTGCTCAGTCAGTTTATCCAGAATCCTTTGAACTGGAAGGGGTGGATGATGACACCACAGATCCTACCTGGATTGCTGAATTGCATAGCCAAGAGAGCAGCCAGGAGGACGAAAGTGGCTATGTACCACTGGCAAAATCACAAAGGCGTACTGTCTCCAGAACACAAACTGTGAGAACAGTTGCCCAAATAGCGTCAACTGTGGCACAAACTGTGCCAACTGTTGCACAAACTGCAAACACAGTTGCCCAAAATGTGTCCACAGTTGGTGTTGAACAGAGTCATCCTCCTCTTCCTCCAATTAAAAATAAAGGACGAACAGCCAGTGTGTGGCAATTTTTTAAGGATAGCCCAACATTACCAAATATGGTTATCTGTAAGATGTGCCAGGCAAGGCTTAGCAGAGGCACGGTAAAAGGAAACCAGAGCACCAGCAGTATGCGCAAGCATATGTCTCTTAAGCACCCAATTCAGTGGGCACCCTATCAGGGTTCAAAATCAGTGCCTTCTGATCCAAACACTTCCAGGCCACCTCAGATACATCCTTCACCAGCAAGTGTTCAGGCTTCAGCTCCTGCTCAAGCGTACTCCTCCCAAGGTGCTTTACAAGACAGACATGACAGTAGTTAATCCTCTTGTCAGTCTGGTCCAAACGTGCAGTTGTCAGTGCCACAGCTGTATGAAAGACAGCGGAAGTTCCAACCGACACACCCATATTCCCAAAAAGTGACAGCGAAAATAGCCAAGTTGTTAGCTGTGGAAATGCTGCCGTTTAGGCTTGTGGGTACAGAGTCTTTTCGGGAGTTGATGGCTGAGGCAGCACCACGATACTCTGTACCCAGCCGGTACTTTTTCTCACGTAGTGCCGTTCCCGCCTTACACCAGCACGTGGTTAACAACTTAAAACGTGCTTTAACAAATGCTGTCACCGCCAAAGTCCACCTAACTACGGACACGTGGACAAGTAGTTGTGGACAGGGCAGATACATTTCACTAACGGCTCACTGGATCAACCTGGTGGAGAGTGTCCCAACTTCTAAAACTGTACCATCTGACATACTTCCAACTCCACGAATAGCGGGCCCAACATCATTCCGGGTGTCTGCCTCCTCATATATGTCCAGTGCCCAATCAGCTTCTGCCACTTCCTTGTCCACTGCTGAGCCTCAAGCACCATCACGTCCGAGTTGGGAGCTTTGCAGTACTGCTTCTGCAAGGCGACAACAGGCTCTTCTGAAGCTTATCTGCCTAGGTGACACACGTCACACTGCAACAGAGTTGTGGAAAGGTCTCAAGCAACAGACCGATGAGTGGCTGGCCCCACTGGAACTACAACCAGGTCTAGTTGTGAGCGATAATGGTGCAAACCTTGTGGCGGCAATAAAGCACGGTAAACTTGTACATGTGCCTTGCATGGCTCATGTCCTGAACCTGGTAGTTCAGAAATTCCTCAAAATATACCCAGAGTTATCTGAGCTACTGGATAAGGTGAGGCGAATTTGCGCCCACTTTAGACATTCGTCCACAGCAGCTGCAAGTCTTTCTGCCCTTCAAATCCAATTTAACTTGCCGAAACACAGGCTAATTTGCGACATGCCTACGCGATGGAACTCCACCTTCCATATGCTGGCAAGGTTTAATGAGCAGCAGAAGGCAATAGCGGAATTTCAGCTGCAACATGCCCGTCAACCTGGAAGTCATACCACACACATCGGTACTTTCGAGTGGGTCTGGATCGCTGACCTTTGCGAGTTGCTGGATAACTTCGAATACTGTACCAAACTCGTCAGTGGGGATCAGTCGATTATAAGTCTCACCATCCCCATGCTCTGCCTGCTCCAAGAATCCCTATTGAATCTCAAAACAGATGCTTTGAGAGCACAGCGGATGGCTATGGAGCCAGAATTGAACATCGCTGATCCTAGCCACCCTAGCCAATATCAGCAGGCTACATTGGTTCAGGAAGATGTTGATGAGGGTGATGATGAAGAAGATTTATTTTTCTCTGGTACTGATGTGAACCCTGATGGGACTCCCAACCCTACGTTTATGTCGGTACAGCATGGGTGGGCTGAAGAGGAGGAGGCGGACACCGATTTAGAGGCCACGACGCGTAGTGATCTTCATTCTGTTGTAACCGAGGAGATGAGTCTTTGCAGCTTAGCACACATGGCTGAAGTAATGTGTCAATGTGTCTCCAAAGATCCACGCGTCATACACATCTATGACAGCGACCTCTACTGGTTGTCAACGTTTTTGGACCCACGGTACAAAGACAAATTTCAGTCGCTGCTGTCGCACTCATCCAGGGGCTTAACGATGGATCATGTAAAGAGGGTTCTTCTTGATATTTTGCTGGCAATATCACCGTCTGAATCCGCTATACATCGAAGAACCAGCTCTTTCCAACAGCAGCCTTTGGTTGGGACACAAACGCCATCAATGACAAGAAGAGGTGGGGGTAAGATGTCCGCCAACTGGGCGATGTTCAACAGACCTTCCAATCAAGAACGTAATTTGACTACGGTGACCTTGAGTAGGAGACAACAATTGTCCAACATGGTGCAGCAGTATCTCAGTGACAGTACCAGCTTCCTAACCGACCCTTCTGTACCCTTTAATTACTGGGTTTCCAAGCTGCACACTTGGACTGAGCTGTCATTGTATGCCTTGGAGGTGCTGGCATGCCCAGCTGCTAGTGTGACATCAGAGCGTGTTTTCAGTGCCGCTGGGGGTATAGTCACTGATAGAAGGTCCCGCCTCACCACAGAAAATGCCGACAGGCTCACTCTAATTAAATTCAACAAGGATTGGATATCATCACAGTTCCTAAGCCCTCCTGACGACAGTACACAATCCTAGATTAACCTAATCATAATTTATATGATTGGGATATTGCGCTGTTAACAATATGCCCATTTTGGACAGGAATTAATGACAAGTCCCGTAGCTCTGTTGATTTCATTCGGCACCCAGTCCAAGCAATAATATGCAATGGGCCAAGCGCCCTGCTTTATTTAAAAATATACTTTATTAAGCCCTTTGGGCTAATTTTTTGAGGCACCAAGCCTACCACTGCATAGTTGGCCTTGCTTCTTCTATGCTCCGAGTCCAAGCAATAATATGCAATGGGCCAAGCGCCCTGCTTTATTTAAAAATATACTTTATTAAGCCCTTTGGGCTAATTTTTTGAGGCACCAAGCCTACCACTGCATAGTTGGCCTTGCTTCTTCTATGCTCCGAGTCCAAGCAATAATATGCAATGGGCCAAGCGCCCAGCTTTATTTAAAAATATACTTTATTAAGCCCTTTGGGCTAATTTTTTGAGGCACCAAGCCTACGACTGCATAGTTGGCCTTGCTTCTTCTATGCTCCGAGTCCAAGCAATAATATGCAATGGGCCAAGCGCCCTGCTTTATTTAAAAATATACTTTATTAAGCCCTTTGGGCTAATTTTTTGAGGCACCAAGCCTACCACTGCATAGTTGGCCTTGCTTCTTCTATGCTCCGAGTCCAAGCAATAATATGCAATGGCCAAGCGCCCTGCTTTATTTAAAAATATACTTTATTAAGCCCTTTGGGCTAATTTTTTGAGGCACCAAGCCTACCACTGCATAGTTGGCCTTGCTTCTTCTATGCTCCGAGTCCAAGCAATAATATGCAATGGGCCAAGCGCCCTGCTTTATTTAAAAATATACTTTATTAAGCCCTTTGGGCTAATTTTTTGAGGCACCAAGCCTACCACTGCATAGTTGGCCTTGCTTCTTCTATGCTCCGAGTCCAAGCAATAATATGCAATGGGCCAAGCGCCCTGCTTTATTTAAAAATATACTTTATTAAGCCCTCTGGGCTAATTTTTTGAGGCACCAAGCCTACGACTGCATAGTTGGCCTTGCTTCTTCTATGCTCCGAGTCCAAGCAATAATATGCAATGGGCCAAGCGCCCTGCTTTATTTAAAAATATACTTTATTAAGCCCTTTGGGCTAATTTTTTGAGGCACCAAGCCTACCACTGCATAGTTGGCCTTGCTTCTTCTATGCTCCGAGTCCAAGCAATAATATGCAATGGGCCAAGCGCCCTGCTTTATTTAAAAATATACTTTATTAAGCCCTTTGGGCTAATTTTTTGAGGCACCAAGCCTACCACTGCATAGTTGGCCTTGCTTCTTCTATGCTCCTAGTCCAAGCAATAATATGCAATGGGCCAAGCGCCCTGCTTTATTTAAAAATATACTTTATTAAGCCCTTTGGGCTAATTTTTTGAGCCACACAGGCTAACAAGCTTATCATGGTTTGGGAGACACCCTGGCTAACAAGCTTTGTATGGCCCTTAGACCTACATGTATACCAAAAATGGGAAACAGCCCCTTGGGCTAATTTTTCGAGCCACACAGGCTAACAAGCTTATCATGGTTTGGGAGACACCCTGGCTAACAAGCTTTGTATGGCCCTTAGACCTACTTTTATACCAAAAATGGGAAACAGCCCCTTGGGCTAATTTTTTGAGCCACCCAGCCTAACAAGCTTATCATGGTTTGGGAGACACCCTGGCTAAGAAGCTTTGTATGGCCCTTAGACGTACATTTATACCAAAAATGGGAAACAGCCCCTTGGGCTAATTTTTTGAGCCACCCAGCCTAACAAGCTTATCATGGTTTGGGAGACACCCTGGCTAAGAAGCTTTGTATGGCCCTTAGACGTACATTTATACCAAAAATGGGAAACAGCCCCTTGGGCTAATTTTTTGAGCCACACAGGCTAACAAGCTTATCATGGTTTGGGAGACACCCTGGCTAACAAGCTTTGTATGGCCCTTAGACCTACATGTATACCAAAAATGGGAAACAGGCCCTTGGGCTAATTTTTTCAGGCACCAATCCTATGCCTGCATCGTGGGCGTTGCTTGGACTATCATCCTGCTGGAGCCTGTTGAAGGGTCCCACTGTACGCTCCATACAAAACGCGTAGACGCGATGTGTAGCATGTAGACGTCCCAGCCTCTCACATGTGTGTTCATAGTCTTGTTGCCATAGCAAGGCATAAAGTAACCCCACAAACACAGGCACTGTTTGTCAGCAACAGTTGTATGTGGAGTCATGATTTGACACTTAGTAACCAAGGTGACTTCATGCGCCATGCGGGCCGTAAAGTACTTGCTAATGATGCTCTCTCCCCTGTCCACCACGCCAACTGTCTCGGGGTAATCCTTGACTCCTCCCTCTCCTTCAAGCCCCACCTCTAGTCCCTAACCAAGTCCCTGTGACTCCAACTCAAAAATATTTAACCAATTCGGTCGTTCCTCAATCCTGACACTGCTGAAACACTCATAAATGACCTCATCATCTCCCGCCTTGACTACTGCAACCTCCTTCGCATAGGTCTCCCTGCCAACTCTCTTGCAACTCTCCAATCTATACTAAACTCTCCTGCCCGGCTAATCCATCTGTCCTCACGCTACTCCCCTACATACCCCCTCTGCCAAGCCGTTCACTGGCCCCTACGGCCCACAGAGAGCTCACTTTAAAACACTGACCATGACATTCAAAGCCTTACACAACCTATCCCCACCATACATCTCCGACATGATCTCCCGATACCATCCCTCACGCAACCTGCGTTCATCCCAAGAAGTTGTCCTACAGTCCACCCTCATCTCCTCTTCCCACAACCGCATACAGGATTTCTCCCGGTCATCCGCCATGCTATGGAACTCCCTGCCCCACCTCATCAGTCAGTCGCCTACCCTCTGAACCTTAAAGATACTTATAAAGACTCACCTCTTCCGACAGGCCTACAACCTGCCATGAGACCCCGCTACACGCCCCACGACCGACACCTTCCCCACCCTATTGTATCCCCACCCACCCCTCGTAGAATGTGAGCCCACGCGTACAGGGTCCTCTACTATTGTACCTGTATGACCTTATTGTCTATGTTTATTGTACTTGTCCTTCTCTACCTTTTCCTCATGTACAGCGCCATGGAACCTATGGCCGCTATATAAATAAATAATTATAATAATTATGATGACTTGAAGCCCAACCAAAAAAAAAAATCCACATTCATTCCTTGAAAAAAAGACAGACACAAAGCTTGTTTTTAAAACTGTGTTTAAAAAAAAAAATGGCAGCACTGTTTGGACATTCCAACAAATACTACCTTTAATTAAGGTAACTACATCCAAAAAAATAAATGGAGCCCTACAGGTCCTGGTAGCTGGGCTGTCCGTCCTGCAAAAGGTCAAGGGCCCCACGGATGGCCTGGACCGAACCCTTCAGGGTGGATCATCTGAACAGGTCTAGGGAACGGTGGTAGGTCCCTGTTCGCTGGCCACTGGCAGTGAGGCAAAGCCCTGTGGGGTGGGACTTGGCTGTCCCGTGGTGTGGGCCTGCCCAGCCTGGTAGAGTTAATTTTCCAGCCATCCAAATACTGGAACACATCACCGGGGTCGTTTCCTGGCTGACAGGCTTCCAGCACTATCTGTAATGCTGACCTTGCCCGCAGTAGCCTGTCAAATGGAATATTATCCATGAATGGTATAATACTGCGGGCAAAGTCAGCATTACTTTGTTGCACACTTAATTGTGCAGACCCCGGGATGGGACCATAAGCTGGGCCTGCCGCTGGTGGTGCTGGCCCTGCCGCTGGTGGTGGCGGTGGTGGTGCTGGCCCTGCCGCTGGTGGTGGCGGTGGTGGTGCTGGCCCTGCCGCTGGTGGTGGCGGTGGTGGTGCTGGCCCTGCCGCTGGTGGTGGCGGTGGTGGTGCTGGCCCTGCCGCTGGTGGGGGCGGTGGTGGTGCGGACCCTGCCGCTGGTGGCGGTGGTGGTGGTGGTGGCGGGGACGGCGGTGGTGGTGTTGATGGGCCTGCCGCTGGTGGCGGCGGTGGTGGTGCTGGCCCGGCCGCTGGTGGCGGCGGTGGTGGTGCTGGCCCTGGCGATGCTGGTGGTGGTGGTGGTGGCGGCGGCGGCGACGGCGGTGGTGGTGGTGGCGCCGGCCGTGGTGGTGGTGGTGGGTGTTCTCCACGCCGCCTTCTGTTTGGCGGTGGAGGGTTCACAGCACGCCGCCCTCTGTAGTAAGCTTCTCTGTGGGTAAAGTAAAAAAAAATTTGGTGAATGCATTGCATTTGGAAACAAAAACATAGGTCAAACATTAAGTTGCACGCTTTTTAGACTCTGTGTATCTGTGTATTATTAATCAGATATTTGTTATTATTATGAAAGAATAACCAACTGTACATAACATAAAGGAATACGTGACTTTCTTTGCTAATTCCATACTAATACATAATCTTTCACCCCCTGATTAACACCCACCCCCCCCATCCCATCTAATCTAGACAATCGATAACACCAATGGTTCACATGAAAAAAAAAAGTCCCCCTGACTTCACTTTTTACTTGACATACTTAATTCACAAAACGTTTAGCTTATATCATCTATATAAAGCAGGGAAGGGGTTGAAAGGTATACAATATATATATATATAATCTATTTATATAATCGGGAGTTTGAAATTCCGGCACTGTAGCCTAATCCCAAACTCCTTAGCGTCACTGCGAGCGGAGACGCGTATGCGCCTTCGCGAGCCGCAGACGCTTAACTCACACAGCCGCTATAGCGTTTTCTCGAGCGGCCTCGCGCCCTCCGCTCACAGCAAGACCTGCGCCCCTCACAGCGCCCAATCCGCCCCGGCATGCTGGCATTTGTACTTCCCCCGTCTGTGCACCCACAGGTCTTAGCAGATCACTGATGCTGACAGCGGGGGGGGACAACACAGACAATCAAATCAGGAGGAGGTCAGTGTCAGGAGGAGATGACAGACGCCCGCCGGGGCCTGTGACACTGCAGAGGTCACAGCGGGGCTGTGTGTGCGGACAACGGGGAGGCCGGGGGCTACGGACGTACCGGACACGTCCTCTGCTCCTGGAGATGTGCCGCGGTTCCGCGCTCACAGCGTATCTGACGCTGGAGCTGCGCTCACCACGCCCACACCACGCCCTCTGCCAAACAACCCACACCTCTCACTAACCTCCTGCAGCTAACCACACCCCATGTTTACCTTTGCCATGATGTCATTTAGCTGCGGCCGCTATCTTTAATAAGGTCACAAATTATGGCAGTAATCGGATCTCTGCTCCCTCTAGCACGCCCCAACACTGTAGCACCATCTATTAACCCTATTCTCATCACCTATATACTCTGCTACCCACAGAGCCGTCTTTATACTCTGCTACCTCAGACCCGCCTGTATACTCTGCTACCTCAGACCCGCCTGTATACTCTGCTACCCACAGACCCGCCTGTATACTCTGCTACCCACAGACCGCCTGTAACTCTGCTACCTCAGACCCCCTGTATACTCTGCTACCACAGACCCGCCTGTATACTCTGCTACCTCAGACCCGCCTGTATACTCTGCTACCCACAGACCCGCCTGTATACTCTGCTACCCACAGACCCGCCTGTATACTCTGCTACCCACAGACCCGCCTGTATACTCTGCTACCCACAGAACGCCTGTATACTCTGCTACCTCAGACCGCCTGTATACTCTGCTACCCACAGACCCGCCTGTATACTCTGCTACCTCAGACCCGCCTGTATACTCTGCTACCCACAGACCCGCCTGTATACTCTGCTACCCACAGACCCGCCTGTA
The DNA here is from genome assembly GCA_033576535.1 of Allobates femoralis. Classification (NCBI taxonomy): domain Eukaryota; kingdom Metazoa; phylum Chordata; class Amphibia; order Anura; family Aromobatidae; genus Allobates; species Allobates femoralis. The sequence continues at coordinate 407,201,672 of JARQOC010000004.1, read as the reverse complement.
TACTCTGCTACCCACAGACCGCCTGTAACCTGCTACCAAGACCGCCTGTATACTCTGCTACCACTCAGACCCGCCTGTATACTCTGCTACCCACAGACCCGCCTGTATACTCTGCTACCTCAGACCCGCCTGTATACTCTGCTACCCACAGACCCGCCTGTATACTCTGCTACCCACAGACCCGCCTGTATACTCTGCTACCCACAGACCCGCCTGTATACTCTGCTACCCACAGAGACGCCTGTATACTCTGCTACCTCAGACCCGCCTGTATACTCTGCTACCCACAGACCCGCCTGTATACTCTGCTACCTCAGACCCGCCTGTATACTCTGCTACCTCAGACCCGCCTGTATACTCTGCTACCTCAGACCCGCCTGTATACTCTGCTACCCACAGACCCGCCTGTATACTCTGCTACCCACAGAGACGCCTGTATACTCTGCTACCTCAGACCCGCCTGTATACTCTGCTACCCACAGACCCGCCTGTATACTCTGCTACCTCAGACCCGCCTGTATACTCTGCTACCCACAGACCCGCCTGTATACTCTGCTACCCACAGAGACGCCTGTATACTCTGCTACCACAGACCCGCCTGTATACTCTGCTACCCACAGACCCGCCTGTATACTCTGCTACCCACAGAGACGCCTGTATACTCTGCTACCTCAGACCCGCCTGTATACTCTGCTACCCACAGACCCGCCTGTATACTCTGCTACCCACAGAGCCACGTGTATACTCTGCTACCCACAGACCCGAAATGGAACCTAATGTATATATTAATAAATAATACTAAATGTACACAACAGTGCTGCAGACACATACCTTGGCATACGGGCCACCGGGTGAAGGAAGGACAGCCGGTCATAAAAATGGTAGTGGTTGAGCAATGGAGCGGCTCCCGGTTGTCTCTCAGAGTACTGCCGGTACTGCTTCTTATGCTGGTCCCGGCAGCTCCTCCACCGTTTTTTAAGATGGTCAACTGTGAAATGATTTGAAACCGGCTTTAGAGATGTGTAATATTTGAAACAACAAAAGTATGTGTACAAATCAACAATAACATTTTATTCATTTTGTGTGTGTAATGTGTATACAAGGCACAGTGACACGACAGTGTGGAACATCATCAACAGCATTACGGACATTGAGCTCACGTGGCCACAATCACAAATGAGGCAGGACACATGTCAACGCATAGAGAATGTAATAGTGCGGGCACCAGACTCTGGTCATTAGTGGTATTTATATACACCCAACCCCTTGGCCGAAAGAGCCAGGAGGATCAGACATTAAACTCATTGTACTGTTGTGACCCCATCCAAATATAGGCAACTATGCGGTGGAGCATGATAACACATTCAGGGTCCTGTATACCCTGCTATGGGGGCCCTGTATTCCCACTGCTGGGGGCCCTGTAAACCCACTGGGCCACTGTCTACCCACTGCTGGGGGCCCTGTATACCCACTGCTGGGGGGGCCTGTACACACACTGAGGGCCCTGTATACAGGGACTGACTGGCACCCTACAGTTTGGGTCGCAACCCTCCCTCACTGGCCCGACACAGGTGAGGACGGGGTGTGGGGGGGGGGTGATGACTGGCGGCCGCCTCACAGTCACCGCAGCTCCCGCATTATCCTATGGCTCGCTCCCAGCCGCAGCCTCGCGCTCCTCACAGCCGCTCGCTAACAGTCGCAGCCGCACGCCACTCACAGACGCTCACTCCCGGACGCAGCCGCGTGCTGATGACGTCATCGCGCGGCCAGGAGCTTCCGTTTCCGCCTGCTGCTTCAGGGACATGCGGATTATTCATGCTCCTGCAGCCGCATGACCCGTGGCACCTGGGCCAGTCCGCCCCTGCCTGTATACCACAATATGGGGGCATGTATACCCAGCTGGGGGCCTGTATACTCTGCAGGGGAGGTGTATACTCTGCTGGGGGGCTGTCTACCAGTGATAGCCGCTGTATACCAGGATGGCGGTGAATATGTTTTCATAGTTTTTCGGGGCAAAAATAGGGGGGTCGGCTTATACACGGGTCGGCTTATACACGAGTATATATACAGTAAATGCAATATATAACGTGTAAACTCATTTAACTTACTTAGATTGCTCTGTTCCTCATGGTCACTCCGATGGAACGCAGGGAACATCTCTTGGGCGATCTCTCTCCAGGCTGTATTAATTAGGGTCGTATCCCCATACTCAGGATCTGTAGGGAGCCATAGAAATGGACGAGCCTCCACAAGTGCAATAAGACGCAGCGTGTTCACCATGCCACGTCCTGCTGCCATGATTGCACTGATGAATGGATCGCTCTGTGTGTGCGCCTGTCAGCGCGACTCGCTTCCTGTTTCCTTAAACCATGGTGTGTGCTGGAGAATCCCTTCCCTCGCATCATCGGCTACAAGCCTCAAAATAAGAGAAAAACCAGCGAGTTTGGACTCGCACACTTTCAGAGACACATCAGCGAGTTGTAAATGTCATTATTCGCTATTACTCGGGTCCCTATTCATTAACATTGGACTCGCTGGACTCGCAACGAGTCCCGAGTCCTTGACTCGGACTCGTTGGGGTCTTGCGATTCCGAGTCTTTTCGGACTCGCCCATCTCTATTGGTATACTTTAACTATTAAAGAGTTCTGTAGAATTATTGAAAAATTCTTATGATTTTACAATAATTCAAAGGATGTGAATACATTGCAGTCTATGACAGCTGATAATGAGAATTGGCATTTTACAAAAATAAAGTGCATTTTGACAACCAGACAAAACATGTAAGTAGGTTATATGGTTACAGATCCCAAATAATATTGAAAAATGTTTCACACAAGGTACCAGAATGATTGCACAAGACTAATTTAAAGAGATTATTATATTAAATCAATGAGCAGGAGGAAGCACATTTACATCTAAGAGAACTATTCTTAACGTATCTAATTATCTAAACAACTAGAGAATTAAACCAAAATGGGAAGGAAAGTAAAGAAAACTGGTACAATAGTGAGAATTAATGAAATAGGAATATAATGATTAAATAGAAACTATTCTTAGTCCTAATGATGTGTATTTATCCTTTTTCCCTTGTTACACATTTGGCTACAGTTTGTTCTTTGTCGGACACATTTTTATGTCTTTCATTTTGAAGCTTTGATAATAGTTTGAGGTTTACATTGAAGGTTATTATACAGTAAACTAAATCTGTTTTAGGTCACAATCACACATTCACACATTGAGTTTTTGGTGAGTTTTTTGTTACCTCAGTATTTATAAGTCAAAACTAGATGTCACGCCAGAATGAGGAAACACACTTGGTACATGGTGCAACTGGAGAGGTACACCAGGGAAGATGTAAAGGAATGTCCTGATAAGGAGAGCAGTAACGGGTCATCACCTAACTCAACTCTGGCTGCTCCTTGAGCTCTCTAAAGTCTCTAGATGGGTCCTTTGCTCCATCAGTGATCTCGTACAAAGGCCTTGGTTGATCCTGAACTAAACCTGTCTGGTGCACAGGCCAACAAGACACTAATCTTACTACTAACATAAAGATAACATAAGGAAAGGAAGACAAACAAGTTCAATTCTTCTCCAGAGAGGAACGCTACCACATCTGCTGGAAAGATCACCATTGCTTTCTTAGGAGACAACTCCTTCAGAGGTCTGCATAGAATGAGCTGTAGCCGACAAAGGGGAGAGTAAGGAGTGGAGGTATCAGCAGCAGATTACAACTACCTTTTAATCACAGCAGGTTAGAAAATAAACCTTAAACACTTCAGCACGTAATGGAGTTAAATAAGCAGTTTTTCAGGATAAACAACAAACAGGCTCTAAAGAGGATCTGTGATCAACTAAATGCTTTGACGTTCTCATCCCAGGTGGTCCTGAGGTCTCATCAGTCTGTAATGGGGACTTCACACGCATCAATGTCGCCAGCGATCTCATCAGTACCAGCGAGATTGCTGGTAACCATGTAAACAAGCGGGTAACTACCACCGCCGCTGACACCAATGAAGGAGAGGGGATTACTTGGGCCCCCTGCAGCGTCCCCAGGGCCAATTACAGCCCCTGGTATCTAAGCTATCATATGTACTCCTGATGACACCCACACCGCAACCTGTGGGTAGAAATGCGTCAAGTGTGGACGAACATATGTACAGCTATACAGATAAGTAGAATGTTTATTCCTGCCTGATCTATATCTAATCACAGGTGTTGCTTATGTACAGAGTGATTGATTAGTGACGTGAGTTCGAACAAGCACAGTGGAATACAGATGATTACCCTGGCAGCATATATAATTATAATATATATGACAGATATTTGATATTATCTATATATCTTATAACAAAGGGACAGGAGTTAGTATATCATTGCACACAGCAATAATTTAAAGGAAAAGCTATGTACCACTAGTGAAGTTGGGTACTCTTTCCACATAGATATACACTCTGATAAGGATACAAGGATTTGTCCTGTATCCAATAGCAACACTTTGAGGAGAGATGTGTTGTATGCCGGGGGGAACCCTGAGTAGAGAGAGGGACACCAGGGCGAGCCGCCGAGGAACGGGGACACCATAAACTTAAAGTGTTTAAAACTCCGTTGACAGGCAGGATACAGGACAGGGTGGCCGTAGGGAAACAACCCCCTCCCCTGTTTGGATGGTATGTTTTTTATGAACACTAGGTGTGAGGTCACACACAATTGAAATAAATTTTAATTAAACTATTTAAGGCTATATTTTAATAAGTGCACTCTTTGGAGATTTAGTTTGATTTAGAGTCACAGCTATCTATAATTTGAGACAAGCGGGTAACTAAGCGCTGTGCGGCGCTCAGTTACCCACTGTTTACCATGGATACCAGCTCCCAGCGCTTGCTGAGAGGCGCTGGGAGCTGGCTTCTTGCTCGTCTCCCGGTGTCACACGCAGCGATGCTTCATGTCCACCGAGCGACCATCGCCAGGTTTTAGAGCAGGTTCTAAAACCTGGCGACCATCAACCAGCGATTTATCGCTGGTTGATGCCCCCTGGCACACACGTCAATATCGCTGCAACGTCATGTGCAGCAGCGATATTGCACGCGATATTGACTCGTGTGACATCTCCATAACACACTCGTGACACCAGAAGTGGAACAATCAGAGGAACATTTTACTAGAAACACATGCACCACTGCTGTATTTTCACTCATTTCTAGTTTTAGCTTACAAATACTGAAGTAAAATACAAGCTAAATAGTGAATGTGGCATTTCAATGAGGTCACATAAAAATATTTTTTTATACGTAATATAGGTTAAAAACATTATAAACATGCACATGCAAAAGCTATTTGATCTTATAGGGGTAGTCTTATTACATACAACCCCATATTACAAGAGTTAAGGAATTGAGCTAGCTCAAGAGACCTAATTTCTCCTGTGGTCATTCAGGTAAAAAGATAAATGTAAATCCAGTGTGGTTCAGAGTGAGTGAAACTGCATTCTAGCGTGCTCTGAGAGCCATAATCATAATCTCACCCCTTAAGAGGAACGCATATTGTAATATATTCTGAAGTGCCATTTTTAAAATGCCAGTCCACCATTTTTTTGATACACAGATCTTTTTAACCAAGTGCGTGATTCTTTGTTGGCTGGGAATCCAGATTCTTCTGTCTCTCGCAGATCTTTCCAGGTCCTTTTGGTGGCAGATTGCTTGCAGGGATATTAATGAATATATTCAGAAATGCAGAGTTTATTCCAGGGCTAAAATCTCATGCCGAGCCGCAGTGGGTTTTCCCTTGCCTAACAAGGTCCTGTGTCAGCCTTGGACCAATGTGCCCAAGGAATTTGTTATTTCTGGTAGTAATACTGTAGTGTGGGTGGTAGGGGACTGTTTCAGCAAGATGGTTCATTCGATTACTCTTTAAAAATTGTCTATTGGCTGAATTTAGCTACATTGTTCATATCTCACATCATTTAATTACATAGTGTGTTCCTAAGAACATTATTTCCAATAGCAGGGTTTAGTTTTTAGGCTACTTTCACATTAGCATTCCCCTCTGTTGCATTTCTGGTGCGGACGAGACTGGGTGATTTGTGCGCAGGCATCCGCTGCGCACAGATCACATATGGGAGTTAGGGATGGGCGAATCTACTCGCTAGGACTCGTTACTCGGCGAGTAGTAAGGGACTCGCAGGACTCGGTAGTCTGCGAGTTTCCCAGTGATTATTCGCACGAGTCCAATGCAAATCAATATCAATCCTAGTTTTGTCAGAAACGCTGACATAGGATTGCCATTGTTTGCAATAGACTCGTGCGAGTAATCACTGGCTACTGTGCCAGTGATAGCAGGGAAACTCGCAGATAACTGCTGTTTCTTTGCGAGCCTAGTCCAGCTGTCTTCTCTGTGCAGCTCCAGGGTCCTAGAGCCCGCCTGCTCACAGAGATGATGTAGCAGTGCTGAGATTGTTCTAGACATCTATATTGATGCACAGGGGATGTAGCAGAGAGGACATCGCGTTTTGGACTACGTCGGACAGAAGAGGATTTTTTTAATTAAAGATGGAGTCCCTAATGGCTTTTTTTTTATTTCAAATAAAAAATTTTCTCTGTGTTGTGTTTTTTTAACCCTTTATTGGAGATTCTTAGTGGCTGGGTCAAACGTGGCCTGACATTAAGAATCTCGGGCTTAATACCAGCTTGTATAACAAAGCTGGTATTAACCCCTTTATTACCCAGCGTGCCACTGCCACCAGGGCCGCTGGAAGAGCGGGGTTCAGGGTCAGAGGATGGCGCTTCAATGAACGCGCCATCTTCTGGGGCGGCTGCGGGCTGCAATTTGCAGCGGGGGGTGCCCAGAAAGCTTGGGCATCCCTGCGCTGTGGATTCCAGCCCCCAGCTGCTTAGCTGTACCTGGCTAGACATAGAAATTGCGCGGAGCCCCACGCATTTTTTTTATTATTTAATGAATTTCAGAGTCTCAGAGTCAGAGTCTCAGAGTCAGAGTCTCAGAGTCGGAGTCGCCGCAGAGTCAGAGTCGCCTCAGAGTCGGAGTCGCCTCAGAGTCGGAGTCGCCTCAGAGTCGGAGTCGCCTCAGAGTCGGAGTCGCCTCGGAGTCGGAGTTGCCTCGGAGTCGGAGTCGTCTCGGAGTCGGAGTCTCAGAGTCGGAGTCGCCTCAGAGTCGGAGTCGCCTCAGAGTCGGAGTCGCCTCGGAGTCGGAGTCGTCTCGGAGTCGGAGTCTCAGAGTCGGAGTCGCCTCAGAGTCGGAGTCGCCTCAGAGTCGGAGTCGCCTCGGAGTCGGAGTCGCCTCGGAGTCGGAGTCGCCTCGGAGTCGGAGTCTTCTCGGAGTCGGAGTCGCCTCAGAGTCAGAGTCGCCTCAGAGTCGGAGTCGTCTCGGAGTCGGAGTCTCAGAGTCGGAGTCGCCTCAGAGTCGGAGTCGCCTCAGAGTCAGAGTCTCAGAGTCGGAGTCGCCTCAGAGTCAGAGTCGCCTCAGAGTCGGAGTCGCCTCAGAGTCGGAGTCGCCTCGGAGTCGGAGTCGCCTCGGAGTCGGAGTCGTCTCGGAGTCGGAGTCTCAGAGTCGGAGTCGCCTCGGAGTCGGAGTCGCCTCGGAGTCGGAGTCTCAGAGTCGGAGTCGCCTCAGAGTCGGAGTCGCCTCAGAGTCGGAGTCGCCTCAGAGTCGGAGTCGCCTCGGAGTCGGAGTCGCCTCGGAGTCGGAGTCGTCTCGGAGTCGGAGTCGTCTCGGAGTCGAGTCGGAGTCGGAGTTGTCTCGGAGTCGGAGTTGTCTCGGAGTCGGAGTCGAGTCGGAGTCGGAGTCGTCTCGGAGTCGGAGTCTCAGAGTCGGAGTCGCCTCAGAGTCGGAGTCGCCTCAGAGTCGGAGTCGCCTCAGAGTCGGAGTCGCCTCGGAGTCGGAGTCGCCTCAGAGTCGGAGTCACCTCAGAGTCGGAGTCGCCTCGGAGTCGGAGTCGCCTCGGAGTCGGAGTCGTCTCGGAGTCGGAGTCGTCTCGGAGTCGAGTCGGAGTCGGAGTTGTCTCGGAGTCGGAGTTGTCTCGGAGTCGGAGTCGTCTAGGAGTCGGAGTCGTCTCGGAGTCGAGTCGGAGTCGGAGTCGTCTCGGAGTCGGAGTCGTCTCGGAGTCGGAGTCGTCTCGGAGTCGAGTCGGAGTCGGAGTCGTCTCGGAGTCGGAGTCATGTCGGAGTCGGAGTCGTCTCGGAGTCGGAGTCGTCTCGGAGTCGGAGTCGAGTCGGAGTCGTCTCGGAGTCGGAGTCGGAGTCGAGTCGGAGTCGGAGACGTCTCGGAGTCGGAGTCGTCTCGGAGTCAGAGTCGTCTCGGAGTCGGAGTCGTCTCGGAGTCGGAGTTGGAGTCGAGTCGGAGTCGTCTCGGAGTCGTCTCGGAGTCGAGTCGGAGTCGGAGTCGTCTCGGAGTCGGAGTCGTCTCGGAGTCGGAGTCAAAAAAATGCGTGGGGCTCCGCGCAATTTCTATGTCTAGCCAGGTACAGCTAAGCAGCTGGGGGCTGGAATCCGCAGCGCAGGGATGCCCAAGCTTTCTGGGCACCCCCCGCTGCAAATTGCAGCCCGCAGCCGCCCCAGAAGATGGCGCGTTCATTGAAGCGCCATCCTCTGGCGCTGAACCCCGCTCTTCCAGCGGCCCTGGTGGCGGTGGCACGCTGGGTAATAGAGGTTAGGGCCAGCTTTGTATTATCAGCTGGCCCTAAGCCCGAAATTTATGGCGGTCACGCCAATATTAGACATGACCGCCATGAATTTCTATTAAATTGTTTTAAAAAAAACACAACACAGAGAAATTTTTTTATTAGAAATAAAAAAAAAACCCATTAGAGACTCCATCTTTAATTAAAAAAATCCTCTTCCGTCCGACGCAGTCCAAAACGCAATGTCCTCTCTGCTCATCCCTGTGCATAGATATAGATGTATATGCACAGGGAATGAGCAGACTGAGAACAATCTCAGCTCTGCTACATCATCTCTGTTCACAGACATTCATGTCTGTACACAGGGAATGAGCAGACTGAGAACAATCTCAGCTCTGCTACATCAGGCAGCAGGCAGGCTCTAGGACCCTGGAGCCAGCACACAAAGAAGACAGGACTCTTATCTGTGCGAGTTTCCCAGCCAGCGATTACAGTTGCAAAGTAAACTAGTCCAATGCAAATAAATGACAAAACTAGGATTGCTTCAGGCTGAAGCTTCCTAGACACATCTGCGATTTGTAAATCTCACACTACTCGCTATTACTCGCTTCCCCATTCATTAACATTGGACTCGCTAGACTCGCAACGAGTAGCGAGTCCTGTGCTCGGACTCGCTAGAGTCAAGCGATTCCGAGTAATTTAGGATTCGCCCATCACTAATGGGAGTGAAAGGGTGCGCACGGTCATGCGCAGTCAAGCGCAGCACCGTGCACTCCCATTGTAAAGATAGGGACTGGCTGTGCTGCGCTCACATTGCGGCTCCCCTCCGCAGAACGCTGTGTGTGCTCCTATTATAAAGATAGGGGCTGGGAGGGGAATGCTGCGGAGGGGAATGCTAATGTTAAAGCACCCTTAGCTAGCTTTAGGCATGAATTTTGCTCTAGACTAGGTATTAAATTTTGATTCTCAAGTTTTCATCTTGATACTAATGGACAGACAGACAGAGAGGATAAACCAAGAGGTATAAAAGTATTCAAGATGATTTGTTTAACCCTGCTATTCTCCTGGTTACCACTATACACTTGTTATCTTCCGGTTATTTTTGACCGGACCTAATAAAGTCTTGATTTTTAGCTAATTTAAGTGTTTTAATTGAATAATTTTTGCAGTATTATATTGTATGTGAACCTGGTTGTTTATAAACAAATGAGAAATGGAGAGAAACACTTACTTTTTATTTTTTTTTGTGTCAAACAATTAACATGGCTTTATTGGAATATTTATGCATATTGCATATTTGCACATACAAAAATAATTGTTCATCCAACTGTAAACTATAACTAATAACAATAAACTAAATGTAATTATATTATTTTCCAACAAAAAAACCCAAAAAGAATTAACAGTTCAGTTTTTTTATGTAAAATGATAAATAAGTCACGGTGCAAAATGTACTGTTTGCAATTGTCACAGGTATAATTGACATGTCTTTTGCATAAATATTTTTCACATCTGTAACATATCACATTTAATTTGTGATTGCTTGATATTGGACATAAGTCGCATAGTTTCCGTTTTAGGCTGGTTGCGTAGCTGGTGGCGTCCGTGGGTATTGTAGCAGTGCTGGTGTAAGCTGTTGGTTCACTTTCTTTATCTTGCTGTTGGATCCTGTGGACAATGGCTGCCGCTCCATCAGCTCTGGGTGTTACCTTTCGTTCTTCAATATATGGGCTAACCAGTGATTTTCCCAACTCCTCTATAAAAAGTCTTCTCTTATATAGTTTATTTTTGTTCCAATTTGGGTCTATTTCCTTCCATAGCACGAATGCAGAACTGAATTGAACTATTTTACAGGAACAGCAGGGTAAAAATATTTGGCACATAACTATACTGGAAGGCAGTATTGTAATGAGAAAATGTATGTATGTGTAAATCTGCATGGACCAAAAGGACCTAAATAAATTGATAAATAGTAGTAGATGTAATATATAGTCCAAAATGAGATTATAGCTCCTTTATTTTACTCATAAAATGGCTGGAGATCACTATAAAAGGCTATCGGTCATTTTTGACCAAAGAGTACAAGTGTATAAAAAATTGTGGAGCAAAAAGTAAACATAAAAAAATATATATAACAATACGCATAGTAAGAACCCCTCAAATGAGGAAAATCAATCAACCACAAGTTTCAGAACCGCATCTTGAATATTTTAAAAAATATTAAAGTTCAAAATCGGTTGTTTGTGACCGAAGACAACAGCAGGGTTAATATAATCTAGAGGACTGTGTGGAATTTCTGCCTCTTGCTGAGTTTACTCTCAATAGATGCACCTCTATGGCTACCGGGACCTCACCTTTTTTTTTTATTGCAATGGAGGTTTTCATCTTGTTTAGGGGAGTTACAGTCCTTTGTTTCACAGGAAGGAGGAAAAATTTTCTTTTTGAGTGAGTCTGGAGTGAGGTTAAAAAATGTATTTTGGTAACCTGTGACTGTGCTGAAAGAACTGTGAACCGCAGACATAGAAAGGCTCCTCCTGTCTTTAGGGTTGGAAAATGTATGCTATTATCCTAAAAAAAGTACTTCTTAGGGTACCTTTACACGCCGCAACTTTTGGCGGTGATCGGAGGCAACCAAACGTGCACATTCTTCATGGCTCCCTCCAAACGCCGAAGGCGCATTTACACGCTGCAATTTCACCCTCAACCTAAGGCGATGTGTCGTCCCGGAAATTCCCACACCAACAGTGGGAAACATCCGGTTGACTCCCGACGCCGCTTCACACGCTGCAATCCCCAAAGGAATGTGGGCGTACATGTTCAGCGCTGCAAGAATATAGGCGTGGCAGACTGGTGTATTCCGGGCCCCAAACATGCTGATTAGACAACCCAATAGCGTCATGATTGGCCAGCCTGCGTAGGAAGGCTGGCTAATACATGACGCCATTGCAATTGTGTAGTGTGAATGGACAGCTATTCAAATATGGTGCCCTATGAAGGGACAGCCAATGGAAACACAGTAGCCACCACCAATCATCGCTGGGGGGGCGGTCTCCAGCACGCTGTGGCATGCCTCCAGGAAATCAGTAGGCGACGCAGATTCCATCCCTATCACCCGTTCACACGCCAAAACCTGGGAAAATCACCTTCAGGGTTGTGTCTGGTTTTTGAACAATGCTCTGAAATCGCAACTGGGAGCAACTATAAAAATCACCACCGGGTTCCACAAATACACGCCGCAATTTTGTAGCAATTTCATGCCAACGGTGACGGAACTCCGCATTGCCTCTCAGTTTCAACACCATAGTTGCGGCGTGTAAAGGTACCTTTAGAGTACCATCTAAGACATTTTTTTCCCAAATTTGTTGTTCCGTATAAGGTAACCAAAACCCTTAATCATGTTATGGTCAGGCTCCAGCTCCCAGTGGCATGGAAAATTAATAATTTCTTCCATTACTCTTTTAAGATGTATTAGGGAATGTCTTGTCCTCAGAACATACTTGAAGTTGGTTGGGAGTATGAGATGAAGAGTTCTGGGTTCCAGACATATCAGATGCAAAACATTAAGTGCAAAGGTTATGGTCTGGAGAGTTTAGGCAGAAGATCTGTATCTGCATCATCTGGCAAGAGTTATTTCAGCAACATCAGAGAATAGGGATCTCAGTGGGTCCAGTGGGCCCTCATGGAAGAGGGGTAATGTCAAACCTCAGGATTCAATCCAGTGACCCTGTGCTGTGGGATCGGCTTTTATCTCTGCTGAGCCACAGCAGGCTCAGTCTCTGTTTAAGTGCTGATTATCTTTTACCATCGTTTAATTCTTTTCAGTCAACAGGTGTTTTCATTTTTCATTTTTTCTGCACTAACACATCTGAGATGCAGCTATTTATATTTTTCCCTTGCTGGTCTTTTCTGCTAGCTGTGTTCCAATAAAGATCCTGTTTGGAGTCCCAGCCATACTGCCAAGAATTTATGCCAGTGAGATAGAGACCAGCAAGATTTATTAACTTTCCTGTCACATCTATCTATATACTCCTTTCTCCTGCCAATAGTTGGTTAAAATGAACCTGTCACCTAGTTAAATCACCCAAGGCGTTCACTACCTGTCAATGCACCTTACTATTAGTATTCTAACTATCCCTCTCTCTCCTAAATGTGTGCTGTGACTGTTTTATAAAACTTTTTTTAATTTACTGCCTCGTATTATAATGAAGCAGGTGCTACAGTTATTTGCCCCCCTTGCGTCCTCTTTCACTCCCTTTCGCCGTCTGTGATGAGCTGCCGTAATGTACTCCACAGAGCATGGGCAATGTACAGCTTGAAGTCAGGCTGTGGAGTACCGGAAATGATGTGTTTGGCTTCATACCCGGAACTCTACAGAGGGCTCTGAGGCAGGCTGGGGGTGCGCATTGTAATTTCAATATCACTCCCATTGGGGCATGATAAAGACCACAGGAGGCGGCGAAAGGGAGGAAAAAAGGATGCCCGGGACCTATAGTGATGTATCTAGGTGGCAGGTTCACTTTAATAGGAGGCTATTCTTTGTTGCACTAATTACTTTACTTTTTCCACTTTGTATTCATGTTTTCTGTTTTATCTGTTTGGTATCTCTTCCATCTGTGCACACCTTTTCTTATTCAGTGTTACAGTTCTCTGAATCTCTCTCCAGTTCCTAAGGTGGTGCCAGGAAACCTTCAAAAACCTTTTTAGGAAACCTGGTCCAACTTTTCATTTTCTAGTTTTGCTGTTAGGATTATTACAGCCTGTGGATCTTCCACCAGGAGCTGTGCAGCTAAAAACTTTAGTTGTGAACCTGTTTGGTCAGGTGCAGTAGTTGGGAGATTGGCTCTGTTTTACAATGTGAGTTTCAATGGGTGCATAATACGTTTAGGAATTGCAATCAATTGCAAATGAAGCCTCCTTATTTTAGTGTCTCAAAGTAACTACACAAATGTACTTTACCATAGATAAAATGTTCATTTTTAATATTTTTGTAGGTAATGACTGCCTAAAGTATGAAAGCCATGGAGGGAAAACATTCTGGGTTTCCTCCTTTGTGTTTCTTTTTCCTGGCCTTTGCTGCAGCTAACTTCAGTTGATTGTTTGTGGGTCTTTCTGCCTTTAAAGAGGACCTGTCACCAAACCAGGCATGGTGATCTAATTACAGCACTGGATGCAGCATGTCTGCAGCATGCAGGCAAGGGGTCACCCAGCACTTGAGCAGCCCTGTACCCCGAGATAATACACTTAAAAAACTTACATGCTACAGCCACTAAGGAGGTGGCTAGGGGCTGCAGCCAAGGGCAGATTCACACCCCCTGCATGTGTAATCTGCCCACCGCTGCCAATCATTCTCTCCCTGTCTGCAGCATTTAAACAGAGTTTTTTTTCTCACCCGTGTAGCCCCGGCCATCAGGGGGCGGGGCTAATGGACTTTCTGGGAGAGAGAAAAAAAACTCTGTTTAAATGCTGCTGAAGAGGGAGAGAATGATTGGCAGCGGTGGGCAGATTACACATGCAGGGGGTGTAAATCTGCCCTTGGCTGCAGCCCCTAGCCACCTCCTTAGTGGCTGGAGCATGTAAGTTTTCTAACTGTATTATCTCGGGGTACAGGGCTGCTCAAGTGCTGGGGACCCCTTGTCTGCATGCTGCAGACATGCTGTATCCAGTGCTGTAATTAGATCACCATGCCTGCTTTGGTGACAGGTCCTCTTTAAGGGGTATTCCCATCTCAAAGACCCTTCCTAATATGTAATAAATGTAGTGATAACTATTTTAGCAAATGACTCCAATTAGAAATATACTATAGTTTTCCTGATTAACTAATTAGGTATGTCGCATATCTCATGAGCAAGACATTGCAGCTTATGTGTCCATGAAAACAAACACTCATATAGGGACAGATAGTGCATAGTTGAATCTTGGTATACCTAAAGTACTCTAATGCCCTGAACATGAGGTAAGAAACATTGTGAATTAGAAGAACTTTACTACATTTCTAATTGGAGGAATTTGATAATATGTAGTAGGTATAATAATAATATTACTACATATTACTACCTACTTCATATTTGTACAGGATCTTGGAGATGCAAATACCCCTTTATGCTTTGTCTTAAACATGTAAAATGCATACTCAATGGGGTTGAGATCAGATGATTGACTACCATTGCAGAATATTCCATTTATTTGCCTTAAAAAAAACTCCTGGACTGCTTTTGAAGTATTTTCTGGGTCATTGCCCAGCTGTATTCTCAACCCTCAACCAATCATTATTGCTTAATTTGCTTGAAAGGGAGTAGAAAGTATTGCTCTGTAGACTTCAGAATTCATTTGGCTGCTTCTATCTTCTTTCATATCAATAATCTCTAGTGACCCAGTGCCATTGGAAGCCATGCATTCTCATGCCATTACACTCCTCCACCATTATTTACAGTGGATGTGATTTACTTTGGAGCCGTTGTCAGCCTTCTCTATACACTCTTCTTCCCATCATTCTGTAACAGATTGATCTTAATTTCATCTGTCCAAAGAATGCTTTTCTACAACTGATATGTCTTCATTAGATGTTTTTTTTTTTTTGTAAAGTCTAATCTGCATTTTCTATTTTTAAAGCCAATTAAATGTTTGCATCTGGTAGTAAACCCACTATATTTGCTCTCATAAAGTCTTTTATTTTGTAGTAGACTTAGGCTGGTTTCACACTACGATATTTGCATTTCCGATGCAGTCCGATAAAGATCGGACAGCATCGGAGCCGAATTTGGCCCCATGCAGCCCTATGGAAATGGGACCGAATCGGATGTGCACTAAATGGCATCCGATTTGGTCCAATCCGATTCTGTCCGATTTTTTTTTTTATTGGTGCAAAAATTGGAGCATGCTCCGATTTTTGCACCGAAAATAAAATCGGAGAAACTCCGATAGGACCAAATCGGATGCCATTTAGTGCACATCCGATTCGGTCCGATCAATTTAACATGGGGCCCTATGGAGCAGAGTCCGAGGAAACATCTGATGTCTCCTCGGACTCGATTTTAGTGTACTGAGCATGCTCAGTACATGCTCAGTACACTAAACCTATTGTGTGCCGCCTAATTTAACTTCTGCAATGTATATACATATATTGCAGAAGTTAAATATAAGTTAAATCAAGTGTTTAAAATAAAAAATCTTTATTCTCACCTTCCAGCGCTCCCTTGGCATCTCCATCTGCAGCCGCTCGGTAACAGGACCTGTGAGGATGTCACAAACCGATCAGCTGATCGGGTCACATGACCAGTTACCGCGGTAACCGGTCATGTGACCCGATGATGCTTCTGACGTCATCACAGGTCCTGTACACCCGATCGGAAGCTGATGGAGACACCGAGGGAGCGCTGCAAGGTGAGAATAAAGATTTGTTATGTTGAAATGACAGGAGAGGGGAGCAGGAAAGGGGACAGTAGGGAGAGAGTAGGGAGAAAGCAGGGGGACAGTAGGGCAAAACAGGGGGACAGTAGGCAGAGAGGAGGGGGAGCTAGGTGACAGCCCAAACTGATCCTGCAAAAAGTCGGATTCCTATTTGGCATCCAATTGCAGGGATCAGTTTGGATCCGATGCTGTCCGATTTTCATTGGACAGCATCGAATTTAGCAAAATCGTAGTGTGAAAGTAGCCATACTGAAACACATTCTTCCTATAGAGTGTTCTTCACTTAGATTGTTGTTGTGGATTCACAGCAACAGCTTTCAAAAGCAAACGAGGGAATAGCCCATGCAGCTCACTTTTGGTCCCTTGAAAAGAGGCGGCTAGATATTTAAGAGCTGTAAGTCCTAAACCCTTACACCAGTTAGGATGTCAATATCCTCAAATTACAACTAAGAATCTGCCCTTTAAGCCTATTGATTATATTACTGCATCTTAAATATATTTTGTTAGGGTGGCTTCACACTGCAGTCAGGTCTGGTCTGTGGCTGTCAGGGTGACAACCTTGGACCAGTTTTTGGCCCCATAGGATACTATGGGGCCGGATGGAGTGGATGGCAGTTATCTGCCATCTGGCTGCCATCTCGCCAGAAGAATCCGGGAGAAGTGGGATTTTCCTCTCGGATCCAAAAACGTTGCATGCAACATTTTTGGGTCTGGGGAGTCCGATTTGCACCTAATTGGTGTCTCCCGGATCCTCCCGGATTCCCCCGGACCCTCCCAGATTCCCCCGGATCCTTCCGGGGCAATCCGGCACTCCCTTAACATGGGAGCCTAAGGGGCCAGATTGCCCGATCCGGGAGGATCCGGGAACCGGATACCGTCGGCTGCACGCCGCTGTTATAATTCAGGACCGCGGCTAGCTCCCTGCAAGCCGCGGTCCTGAATAATCAGCAGCTGCAGCTGCAGCAGGATGCACACCAGACCGGAGGGCATATTAGCCCTCCGGTTTTGTGTTCTGATTCGGTCCGGGGCTGTCAGGTTCACCCTGACAGCCCCAGACCGGACATGACCGCAGTGTGAAGCCACCCTTAGACAGCTAATATGCCCAAACATGTGTCAGCATTGAAATATGTTTCTACCTAATTTTATATCTTATTAAGAAATTATGCGTCTTTCTCCACTTATAAGTTACTTCTTTCCCCTTTCTCTTGAAGCTATCATGCACTCTGAAAAAATAGCTCAAATGTATTTCGCTTAGACAAGACAAACTGTCAGTTTCCTACAGTGCCAGCTTACACAACTAATTATACTCTATGGGTAGTATGAATTGTGAGGAGTGTGAAAAAACAGGGTAAACCACAGCAAAGAATGTGCAAAGCCTTTGAACAAGTATGTTACTGTGATGAAGTGCACCTCGCAGCCCCGTCCTTACATCTCCAATATGTCGGGCTCACGGTACCCTTACGTCAGCCAGCAAATGACGTTCCGCACCCTCTGGGCTTATGAAAGGACAGAGTGGCACAGTTTTATGCAGACACACCCTGTCTTCTTGGGCAAAGGGATGTATGGGTAATGGGAGTGGGTGACCCATGCAATCTCCGGCGTGGCAACCCACTCACAAACTTGAAAGGCTGGGAAAACCTTTTCACTACTTCGGTGATACGGAGTCCTGCCAGCCCAGTAGAGTTGCCACCAATTTCTTGTTGAATATAAACCTGGTTTGTTAACGGATTATATTGGGCCAGAAACACAGTATTATGTAATATTAAACTGAGAACACGGATGTGTGAATTCATGGTTCGAGATAAAAGAGAAACCCAGGATTAAGTTATATTTAATGTCCTTAATATCACACTGGATAAAAACACTATTTACACAATGGATTATGCAGATATGATGGTCTGATATACAAGTACAGGCAGTGGTACAACAAGCATACGCAGACATATAAAAGCCAATTACCAGTTTCGATATTAAGCCTTGGCTGCTTACCTGGCACATGGAAGGCACTGTAGATCCAGGGCTTTCCTTTGTTACTTCCAGCACAATACACAGTGTGACCTCCTTATAGAAGAAATAGAAGTAATAAGGGGGATACATTTTATCCACCCACTTTACCAAACCCTTGATGACCTCATGTAGGGGCTGTCTGTGGGATGGGCTTAGAATTACAGATAATTATGAAATCCCAGCTATCTGTGTACCTAGGTGTGACAGGCTAGAGATATTACTGCCATGTTGCCTATTATGAATTTGCTTGTTCAAAGATAGGATAGGAGACATGATGTGTATACAATTAAAGTGAGATATGTATTATGTGTGTCCCGATATCCTGTGGCCAAAAATATGTATTTCATATTTGTGTGAGCTATACACACATCAATATTTATAATTTTCACTGGAGTATACATGTCTGATGATTTTCCTTGAGGCTCAGACATTCAGCAGGGGGTTCATCCTATTGGACCACTTTGTCCTGGCCAAATATTTTTGGTAGCTAGACCCCTGCTGATTTCCTCAGTTATAATTAGTTATAAGTAGTTATGTCAGCTCACAATTTGTTTTTAGATGGATCATCCTGTTTCAGACCAAGAGGATGCATTGGTGCATGTAGATATAATAGCATACCATATTGTTCATACCACCCCTTTTAGAGACATGTGTATGGTTTTATGCATTTTTAATTACAGTTTCCACGACAGTTGACTTACCTGAGTCTGAGTCTTCCTTGTTGGTGATACTTCTCTCTGCGCATTTAAAAAGGAATGAAAAGAAGGAATCCATATTTTTCCTGTGCTGTATATGGGAGAGATCACTGCAGCTAGTTTCCACTATTTCAAAGTCAATTCTCCCACCATCTCCAAGTCAAATGCAAATTAAAAGAAATAGCCTGCAGAGGAAAAAATAATAAAAATGCAGGATAGATATCATGTAATGGCCAAAAATAGCATTATTTCTTATGCAAACACACAACAGGTTATTCTAAAAAGTTACTAAAAGGCACAGTTACTGCACAATTGCATGAGTAACTGATGAAACATAGCCCAAAAGCCTTATTTATGGAACAGTGCATTTAAAAATAAATAAAATATTCAGTACTTGTAAAGACACCCTTTAGGAACCTTACAATTGCATATATATGTAAGAATAGATCAAAATATTAAAATATGCTTTTATTTGCTTAAAAGTAAAAGACAATTCATAGGTTGGGTATGCCCAAATAAAAATGCAGATCATTGATCCAATTATAGCTTTTTAGCCTATTTAGTCGACCTTATAGTTCAATGATAAGACTGGCATCTTTCTCAAGTGTCAGAACCAACTGCACCTTTTTACACTTGAGAAAGATTCCAGTCCAGTTTGGAAATGTAGTGTGGACTATAAAAACAGTTCCTTTTATATACCATACTAGTAAAAAGGCCCGATGCAACTGCATCGGGAGCGCGGTGAAATGAATTGTGTGTATACAGGCGGGTCAGTGGGTAGCAGAGTATACAGGCGGCTCTGTGGGTAGCAGAGTATACAGGCGGCTCTGTGGGTAGCAGAGTATACAGGCGGCTCTGTGGGTAGCAGAGTATACAGGCGTCTCTGTGGGTAGCAGAGTATACAGGCGTCTCTGTGGGTAGCAGAGTATACAGGCGGCTCTGTGGGTAGCAGAGTATACAGGCGGCTCTGTGGGTAGCAGAGTATACAGGCGGCTCTGTGGGTAGCAGAGTATACAGGCGGCTCTGTGGGTAGCAGAGTATACAGGCAGCTCTTTGCGTAGCAGAGTATACAGGTGGCTCTGTGGGTAGCAGAGTATAAAGCGGCTGTGTGAGTAGCAGAGTATAGAGGCGGCTGTGCGGGGAGCAGAGTATACAGGCGGCTCTGTGGGTAGCAGAGTATACAGGCGGCTCTGTGGGTAGCAGATTATACAGGCGGCTCTTTGCGTAGCAGAGTATACAGGCGGCTCTGTTGTTAGCAGAGTATACAGGCGGGTGTGTGGGTAGCAGAGTATAGAGGCGGCTGTGTGGGGAGCAGAGTATACAGGCGGTTGTGCGGGGAGCAGAGTATACTGGCGGCTGTGCGGGAAGCAGAGCATACAGGCGGCTGTGCGGGGAGCAGAGCATACAGGCGGCAGTGCGGGGAGCAGAGCATACAGGCGGCAGTGCGGGGAGCAGAGCATACAGGCGGCAGTGCGGGGAGCAGAGCATACAGGCGGCTGTGCGGGGAGCAGAGTATACAGGCGGCTGTGCGGGGAGCAGAGTATACAGGCGGCTGTGCGGGGAGCAGAGTATACAGGCGGCTGTGCGGGGAGCAGAGTATAAAGCGGCTGTGTGAGTAGCAGAGTATAGAGGCGGCTGTGCGGGGAGCAGAGTATACAGGCGGCTGTGTATACAGGCGGGTGTGCGGGGAGCAGAGCATATAGGCGGCTGTGCGGGGAGCAGAGTATACAGGGGGCTCTGTGGGTAGCAGAGTATACAGGCAGCTGTGTGGGTAGCAGAGTATACAGGCGGCTGTGTGGGTATCAGAGTATAAAGCGGCTGTGTGAGTAGCAGAGTATAGAGGCAGGTGTGCGGGGAGCAGAGTATACAGGCGGCTGTGGGGGGAGCAGAGTATACAGGCGGCTGTGCGGCGAGCAGAGTATAGAGGCGGGTCTGTGGGTAGCAGAGTATACAGGCAGCTGTGCGGTGAGCAGAGTATACAGGCGGCTGTGCGGGGAGCGGAGTATACAGGGGTCTGTGCGGGGAGCGGAGTATACAGGCGGCAGTGCGGGGAGGGGAGTATACAGGCGGGAGTGCGGGGAGCGGAGTATACAGGCGGCAGTGCGGGGAGCAGAGCATAGAGGGGTGTGTGCGGGGAGGCGAGTATAGAGGGGTGGGTGCGGGGAGGCAAGTATAGAGGGTGTGTGTGCGGGGAGCAGAGTATACAGGGGTGTGTGCGGGGAGCAGAGTATACAGGGGTGTGTGCGGGGAGCAGAGTATAGAGGGGTGTGTGCGGGGAGCAGAGTATACAGGGGTTTGTGCGGGGAGCAGAGTATACAGGCGGCTGTGCGGCGAGCAGAGTATACAGGCAGGTCTGTGGGTAGCAGAGTATACAGGCAGCTGTGCGGGGAGCAGACTATACAGGCGGCTGTGCGGGGAGCAGAGTATACAGGGGTCTGTGCGGGGAGCGGAGTATACAGGGGTCTGTGCGGGGAGGGGAGTATACAGGCGGGAGTGCGGGGAGGGGAGTATACAGGCGGCAGTGCGGGGAGGGGAGTATACAGGCGGCAGTGCGGGGAGGGGAGTATACAGGCGGCAGTGCGGGGAGCGGAGTATACAGGCGGCAGTGCGGGGAGCAGAGTATACAGGGGTGTGTGCGGGGAGGCGAGTATAGAGGGGTGTGTGCGGGGAGGCGAGTATAGAGGGGTGTGTGCGGGGAGCAGAGTATACAGGCGGCTGTGCGGGGAGCAGAGTATACAGGCGGCTGTGCGGGGAGCAGAGTGTACAGGCGGCTGTGCGGGGAGCAGAGTGTACAGGCGGCTGTGCGGGGAGCAGAGTGTACAGGCGGCTGTGCGGGGAGCAGAGTATACAGGCGGCTGTGCGGGGAGGAGATGATAGAGGGGGCTGTGCGGGGAGGAGATGATAGAGGGGGCTGTGCGGGGAGGAGATGATAGAGGGGGCTGTGCGGGGAGGAGGTGATAGAGGGGGCTGTGCGGGGAGGAGGTGATAGAGGGGGCTGTGCGGGGAGCAGAGTATACAGGCGGCTGTGCGGGGAGGAGATGATAGAGGGGGCTGTGCGGGGAGGAGGTGATAGAGGGGGCTGTGCGGGGAGCAGAGTATACAGGCGGCTGTGCGGGGAGGAGATGATAGAGGGGGCTGTGCGGGGAGGAGGTGATAGAGGGGGCTGTGCGGGGAGGAGGTGATAGAGGGGGCTGTGCGGGGAGGAGGTGATAGAGGGGGCTGTGCGGGGAGGAGGTGATAGAGGGGGCTGTGCGGGGAGGAGGTGATAGAGGGGGCTGTGCGGGGAGGAGGTGATAGAGGGGGATGTGCGGGGAGGAGGTGATAGAGGGGGCTGTGCGGGGAGGAGGTGATAGAGGGGGCTGTGCGGGGAGGAGGTGATAGAGGGGACTGTGCGGGGAGGAGGTGATAGAGGGGGCTGTGCGGGGAGGAGGTGATAGAGGGGGATGTGCGGGGAGGAGGTGATAGAGGGGGCTGTGCGGGGAGGAGGTGATAGAGGGGGATGTGCGGGGAGGAGGTGATAGAGGGGGCTGTGCAAGTTGAGGGGCGGGGGGAGGTGACAGCAGGCTGCAGGGCCGCCGGCTCTGCAGCGTACAATCACAGAGCTCCGGGTGAGCGGCGGCTGGTGGTAGTTGAGGGTGCCCTCCAGGGTGCGGGGTCCGGGGCTTCTGTCTGTGCCGCGTGTCCTGTGTCCCAGAGCAGCAGGTTGCGGGTCCGGGGCTCCTCTGTCTCCCCGGGTCTTCCCCGGGTCTGCTGTGTGGCTCAGCGGCTTGGCGGATGTGCAGGGGTGCGGGTCCGGGGCTGCTCTGTCTCCCCGGGTCTTCCCCGGGTCTGCTGAGCGGCTTGGCGGATGTGCAGGGGTGCGGGTCCGGGGCTGCTCTGTCTCCCCGGGTCTTCCCCGGGTCTGCTGAGCGGCTTGGCGGATGTGCAGGGGTGCGGGTCCGGGGCTGCTCTGTCTCCCCGGGTCTTCCCCGGGTCTGCTGAGCGGCTTGGCGGATGTGCAGGGGTGCGGGTCCGGGGTGCTCTTGTCTCCCCGGGTCTTCCCGGGTCTGCTGAGCGGCTTGGCGGATGTGCAGGGGTGCGGGTCCGGGGCTCCTCTGTCTCCCGGGTCTGTGTCCCTGAGCTGCTTTGCGGGGCCGACGGAGGCAGGAGAGGTGGGGGGCAGCAGGAGAACTGCGGGGGCAGCAGGCGAGGTGCGGGGGTGGCGGGTGTGGGCAGCGGAGACTGCTCGTGATGACGCTACGCGTCATCACTCGCAGTCTCGCAAAGCATTCTGGGATTCGGCTACAGTGCCCGAATTCCAAACTGCGGATTATATAAATAGATATACTCGTGTATAAGCCGAGTTTTTCAGCCCAAAAATTGGGCTGAAAAGTTCCCCCCTTGGCTTATACACGAGTCAATACGGTCCCCAAATGCTGGCACTCGCCCCCCTGTGTGGTAAGGGCCCCCCCGCTGCTTAACTTACCATCCCCGGTCTCTTCTGCACCGCCAGTCTTCTGAGCTCCGTCCTCCATGCTCCGAGTCCCATCCGGCTGCGTCCGGGATCCCCGGCCGTCGCACCATGACGTCATCGTAACTGCAACGGCCGGGGATTCGGATGCAGCGAGGACGGGAGCATGGAGAACGGAGCTCAGAAGACCGGCGCGGTGCAGTGCAGAAGACCAGGGATGGTAAGTTAAGCAGCAGGGGGGCCCTTACCACACATGGGGGCGAGTGCCAGCATTTGAGGGGCTGCTGTATACCCCTGGAGCTGCTGTATACCCCTGGGGCTGCTGTATACCCCCTGGGGCTGCTGTATACCCCTGGGGCTGCTGTATACCCCATGGGGCTGCTGTATACCCCTGGGGCTGCTGTATACCCCTGGGGCTGCTGTATACCCCTGGGGCTGCTGTATACCCCCTGGGGCTGCTGTATACCCCTGAAGCTGCTGTATACCCCCTGGGGCTGCTGTATACCCCCTGGGGCTGCTGTATTACCACTGGGACTGCTGTATTACCACTGGGGCTGCTGTATACTACCACTGGGGCTGCTGTATTACCACTGGGGCTGCTGTATTACCACTGAGGCTGCTGTATTACCACTGGGGCTGCTGTATTACCACTGGGGTTGCTGTATACTACCACTGGGGCTGCTGTATACTACCACTGGGGCTGCTGTATTACCACTGGGGCTGCTGTATTACCCCTGGAGCTGCTGTATACTACTACTGGGGCTGCTGTATACTACCACTGGGGCTGCTGTATTACCCCTGGGGCTGCTGTATTACCCCTGGGGCTGCTGTATACTACCACTGGGGCTGCTGTATTACCACTGGGGCTGCTGTATTACCACTGGGACTGCTGTATTACCACTGGGGTCTGTATATACCACTGGGGTCTGTATATACCACTGGGGAGGCTGCTGTATACCACACTGCTGAGGGCTGTATACTTGTGCTGGGGTCCACCCTCGGCTTATACACGAGTCAATATGTTTTCCCAGATTTTGGGGGCAAAAGTAGGGGGGTCGGCTTATACACGGGTCGGCTTATACAAGAGTATATACGGTAGTTAAAATTCGCCTAAAATCAATAATTGTGTTTTCCTTCAACCATCCTTGTGGAATTCATCTCACAGTCGTGGGAGAGTAGCAACTGTTATTGAGCTTTCACAAGACTTGTGCCTATACAACTCCCCCAGGTAAGCATATTACCTGGATCTATAATATCTTTTTATAATGCAACACCCTATGGTCTGGTGCGCTCTGTGTTTCTACAGTTTTCATCCTTTTATTTGGTTTGGTAAAGTGGTTAATTTGTTGTAAGGAAAAAGCTCAATGAAATGGAAATGAGACGAATAGTTGAAATCAAAAAAAGTATAAATAAATGCCTGAAATGTATATGATATGCCTGATATGTATTCTTTTTATGCTAGACTTATTTTAAGCTCCTACTTTAATTAATTGTAGTAAAATAAAAAATATTTTCTTTGTAGTAGTGTTTTTGTTTTTCCTTCTAATAGAAACCAACTATATGTGATTTTGTGTCCTTGTTCAATATGTCTCATGCAGCTAAGACGTGAAAAAAAAACATTGGAACATTGTTAGATTAAAAAAAACACCAATAAAATAAAATAGAGCATCAGAATTTACACAAGTGTAAAAACTGATTCAAGCATTTATATTGTTCTCTATCCCAGATTAAACTGGTCTTTTTTTCTTTTTCTTTTATTACCAGTGTGTTGGGGGAAATCGTAAAGGGGGAGATTAAGGTGAAGCAGAGATTGCAAATGGGAAATAATGGGGCATTTAGGGCTCCTTCTTTTGTTTATCTATTTTTGGTGCAGTTTTTGCACCAAAAATGGGTCCTCTTTTTTTGCCAAAAAGCATCACAAATGGATGATACATTTGTGTTACCTTTTTGCTCCATTTTCATGGGACACAGACAGACAGACAAACACACATAGACACACACTTTATTATCCTCCCCGGCAATCCCACAGCGAGCCTTGGTGATGTGATCCTTCTGGGCACCAGCAAGACCTGCGGAGTACT
The DNA here is from genome assembly GCA_033576535.1 of Allobates femoralis. Classification (NCBI taxonomy): domain Eukaryota; kingdom Metazoa; phylum Chordata; class Amphibia; order Anura; family Aromobatidae; genus Allobates; species Allobates femoralis. The sequence goes on along the minus strand of JARQOC010000004.1, from coordinate 407,176,402 downwards.
GACAGGACCTGCCTATGTCACTCAGGCTGAGTCACATGAGCAGGTCTTGTCAGTGCCATACCCGCAGGTCCTGCTGATGTTCGTAAGAAACACATCGCTGGGGCACAAAATGGGGTCGCTGGGGAGGGTAAGTGATTGGAGCGTTTGTGGTGTGGAGAGTGCAGTAGAAAAATGAAGCAATGATTGACAATCATCATTTTCTGGATGTGCTTTCTGCAGCACTGATGTACAGAGTGTTCATAAAGTAACTATGCAGTGCAGTGTGGTGTTATAAGTACTAATACAAAGTATATTTGTCCGCCGGTACGGTTAGATTGTAAAACAGTTCTGAGGACTGTGGAAAACAGTGTGTGGTGCTGAAGAAGCGACCTTGTTAAGTGGCAGCACTTCCAGCATCTCCTCTAGTTTCCACATCACCTACTGGCAAGTGTTAACCACTGCATAGTTACTGTATGAACACCCTGTAGTAGGCAGAAATGCTGACATCTAGACAGCAATTTGAAAATCCCAATCTCTTTGCTGGTAGACAGTGACTGATCCATTTTTGTGTCCCCATGCAGTTTAAAAAGAAAAGTGAATCACCAAAAATAGATAAAAAATTCAAAAAAACCTTAGCCTGACGCAAGTGCTAAATAAATTCAGGAAACGTTGTTTTCCTGTGCGCCCAGCTAAAGCGCACTTCCTGGAGCTTTGTGTGTGGCCGGTTGGCAAAGTAAACATTGAGTTTCTATAGGGCTCCATTGCCTGGCAGCGCATAGCATTAACACTATGCACAGAGGCTGAAATTTCTAAGTATTTAGCACTTGCATCAGGCTACGGTCATGACGCAAGTGTGACCATAGCCTTATAGTATCCAAATCGGTCAATCTAGTTGAAGCTTTGATATTCTAAAGGACCTATTTGTGAATTTTATTTGTCTCAACAAATACTCCAATCAATGTACTGTTATCTCTTACTTTTCTTCAAACAATTATGACATTTTATTTATTAGTCTACAGAATCTTGATACTACTGTTACAGTACATAGAGCAACATATTTTCTTACAGGCTTTTATTTTCTTACTACCAAAAATGTCAGTGCCTGATGAATAACAAATGGTTGTCATCTATTAAAAGCTCATGAAACATGAGACAAATTAGCACAGTGTCAATGCTTGTGAAATGTGCTACATATTTTATTAAAGATCTTCAGCATTTGAAGGTTTGGAAGCACCGTATTTGTCATAAATAGGCTGAAACACACAGCCCTCTAAATTATTTAGAATAGCTGCAATGCATATTAGCTGCTAAATCTTTTGTGACATGGAAGTAACTTTATCATTGCATCTATTTTTTATCATTTCAAGTTATTTCTACATTAATTCTCACTTGATTTGCATTATTATCACCAACATCTTTTGCCACATGAACGTTCTGGGTATCAAGAAATAAATATACAGTAGTAATACATATATTTAAAAGAAAATGAAAGAACATCAAGAATATTAACAATATAAAAATTATGTAATGTTTATACTTGTTGTAATCCAAGCTGTATAATTCCACTTTGGTAACTACCACTAGGATCTCTACTTTAAACCTAATTGACCACAATTGTAACATGAATGAACTCATGTCCTGCGACTGGACTACAAGCACTGGTCGTTTTATATGTCCAATGGCTTAACCCTGCTGTTCTGATTGCATTTACTATACACTTGTACTGTTTCGGGTCAATATGACCCAACCTATAAAAATGTTGATTTTAGCTACTGTAAGTGTTTTATTTGAATACCTATTCTATTATTAAACTGTATGTGAACATGGTTATCGAAAACAAATGAAAAATAAAATTAAAACTTCATTTTTATTTATTTTTTTGTCAAAACATGGTTACATGGACTGTTTGTAATTATGTTTGCTTTATTGCATTCTGCACACAAATAACATGCATGCTTTAGATTTCTATACTATAACATGAAATCTAACTAAATATAACTTTGTGTTAACATATTTTATTAAACAGCAAATGAAAAATAATGAAAACTTCAGTTTTTCTTTTTCATCTCTAAAAAAAGGGTGAACAGGTTCATGCATTTTTTTTATTCAACACAATAATAAAACACGTCCTTTACATAGATATTTTGCACACCCAGCACATGTCATATTTGTTTTATTGTCACAAGAAGATGGACAGAAGCTACATCTCTTCCTTTTTTGGCTGAATTAAGCAGAAGGTAGGTTACCCTCCGTTAAGACCTATGAAGTCTAGTCAGGCTGTGTTAAACCAATAGTATAGAAAAACTGAAGTTAAAACTTAACTTTAACTGGCTCTATATTATACGGACCTCCACGATAGGAGTACGCATATGCCATCCCTTACTGGTGGCGTAGGTTCTGTTGACATTTTCATCAATCTGGTCTCCAATGAGATCCGGAATCGCAAACCAAAAAGGGAAACCATAACCTCTCCAAAGAGGAGATGTCCTATATCCTCGGTTTAGAGAAAGATCAATCCATAACCATGAAGTTATCTGATAAGGGTGGTAATGTGGTAGTTATGGATACCGATAGATACAAGGTTATGTATAATAACATCTTAATGGATTGTGAAAACTATGCTATTTTACCATCTAGCCCCACCCAGGAGTATAAAAGTGATTTGAAGGCCCTTTTGGACAGGGGACTCTGCGAAGGTCTCCTGGACCGCAAGGAGTTTGATTTCCTTCTTCAGAAACATCCCGTGATGTCAACATTTTACTGCTTGCCCAAAATGCATAAAGGGGTGTCTCCTCTCAAGGGCAGACCTATTGTGTCAGGCATCAATAGTATCACACAAAATCTAGGTATATATGTGGATAAGATCTTGAGACCATACGTGGTTTCTCTCAACTCCTATTTGAGAGATACAACAGACCTCCTGAAAAAGATCGAAGACTTGATCATAGATGATGATATGCTGTTAGGCAGTGTTGATGTTGAGGCTCTATACTCCTCGATTCCCCCATGAAAAGGGAATCGAGGCAGTAAAGTATTTCTTGAGAAACAGGGGGGTTCAGTACGAGAAACACAATGATTTTGTGATCAAAATCCTAGAGTTTTGTCTGACCAAGAATGCCTTCACATTTGGCGGTAAGTACTTCCACCAGCTCAGGGGCACCACGATGGGGAGTTCTATGGCCCCATCTTACGCAAATCTGCTCCTGGGCTGGTGGAAGTAAACAGTTGTCTTTGGAGACAGCCCACAGATTGACAAGGTGGTGCTGTGGGTTCACTTCATAGATGTCTTTGCAGTGTGGAGAGGGACTGAAAAGGACTTTGGTGGCATGGTAGAGACTCTGAACCATCAGAGGTTAATAAGGACAAACTCCCCTTCCTGGATGTTCTGATCGAAAGAACGGAGGAAGGGAACCTCAGGACGAGTACATACCGTAAAGAGACCGCAACAAACTCGTTACTAAGATGGGAAAGTGGCCACCATAAGAGCCATAAAAAGGGTATCCCTAAGAGCCAGATGATTCGCATGAGGAGGAACTGCTCACATGAAGAGCAGTTCAAAACTCAGGCGAAGGATCTAAAGCTGAGATTGAAGGAGAGAGGATACCCAGACAGGGTGGTAAAGAAGGCCTGGAATGAGGTGAAGGACCTAGACAGATCAAAACTGCTTGCGACCAAACCTGAACCATCTAGGACTGAGGGTGGGGATGAGGTACGTTTGATTGCAACTTACACCAGCGGGTCAGAGAAGGTATTAGAGATTTTGGCCAAACACTGGCAGATTTTAAGGACGGATCCTGATCTCTGTTCATATCTCCCAACCACCCATAGGGTGACTTATCGTAAAGCTAGGTCCCTTAGAGACAGATTGATGCACAGCCATTACACTGTTCCTGGTACGTGGCTAAGAAGCAACCTGAAAGGATGTTTCAAGTGCGGTAACTGTGGCGAATGTGGCTCTATAGTCACAGCAAAAAACTTCACCAGCAATGTAAGTGGAAGAAATTATGACATTAGATCCTTCATAAATTGTAAGACCAGAGGTGTGGTGTATAGATCCCAGTGCCGATACAACTTGGAGTATGTAGGAAAGGCAAAGAGGGAACTGAGACGGAGGGTATGGGAGCACAAGAGGGACATAAAAAAGGAATATGACACTCCCCTGGCTCGTCATGTCAACGCAGTACATGGAGTAGATGAAGGCATTGACTACATACCCCCCCAGTACGAGGCATAGACTGGGACTCCATAATTCTAAGAAAGGAAAGTTTCTGGATTTTCACCTTGAATACGGTGGCGCTCTTTGGTCTCAATGAGACCCTGTCCTTCTCCCCCTTCCTATAAGTTATCAGGGAAGGGAAATCTAGGAGGGAGAGTCATCGCTGAGTGAGGGCGCCATTCTTCTGGGTGCCGACCTCCGCTGGTAGGTAGGGAAAGTGGGAAGAATAGGGACAGAACTACAGTGGTATGAGGCTGTACTCTATCTTATAACTGTTCTCCTTTCACTTTTCCACCTTTCCTCTTCTACTAGTGCTGAGCATACCTGATCTGTCCCCGCTGGTGCGATGAGCAATGCAGACAGTCCATATGCATCTAAATGATGCTGACTACCTCTATGCTATGACTAGCTTAGGAGAGAATAAGGCCAATGTAAATATGAATAAGTATGATCAGATCAGATGTGATGTTTAACCCCTTCACCCACTTGGGTACTGATACACCCATTGTATGTAATGTGTGTATCCTCCCCTAACAGTGATATCATCCTATGTATGGTGTACATTGTGGGAGTCTCTGCCTCCTGTGGGGAGGTCTTAAATCTCTGTGATCCTCCCTTACTCAGTACTAGGCAGGAAGTGATCGGTGGAACACAAGCTTGAGTTCCACGGGAACAGGAAGTGACACGTTGTGATGTCACTTCCGGTCTCATGACACGCCATGTGACCGCCCAGGAATAATAAAACCAGCATTTCCATGCGGCGGCATGATCCAGCTGCACAACCTTGAGGGGGCCAGACTGGGTAAGTGAAGACCCTAATTGGGTCCCTGATTAGGTACTAGACCATGCAGCATCAGAGCTGCACATAGGTTACTGTGGATAATGATGGTACTGCAACTGATATTCACTGTCTATTACAGACACCATCACCATCATCTGCACAGGGATGTGTATCTTTGAACACTAATCCCTATATGTGTACCATGACTCCCCTGAAGAAGAGGGATCTGAAACGCGTCGGGAGGGAACGTATCAGATGAGATGGTGGCTATATGACATTCACTGAGCCCTAAGCAGCCTGGAAAACACTAGCAGAAGGTTATCCGGAGCTATATGGACTCGTATACATGCATACAGGTGGATGCAGCTGGGTGAGATCGCTCCCTATAGGAGTATACAAGCTGTTTCTTCACTAATGCATGTGGCTGGGTTTACCTAATGGGATTGCTTGCTCTGATGACTACATCCTACGGGAAACTCAAACCGAAAAAGCTGGCACTTGCCAGCGTCTCTAGGGTATTTGGACAGGACCTAGCTTGGGTACCTGTGAACCCTGGTAATAAGAGGGTTCAGTTTAGCACTACACTGACTTACACAGTCACGTATGCACACTTTTTTGTTTTGTTTAGTCTAGACAACTATGTCTTTTTAATATAGAGCCAGTAAAAGTTACGTTTTAATAGTTTTTTGGCTGGTAGCTGTGCTGGTGGAGGCTGTGGAGTCTCTTTCTTGAGCATGCTGCTGGACACTCTTCACAATGGCTGCTGCTCCTTCACATCTGGGGTTTACTTGTCTGGCTTCAATGTACGGCCTAACTAGGGATTTTCCTAATTCTTCAATACAAATTCTTCTTTTATGGAGCTTATTTCCGTTCCAATCGGGATTGATTTCTCTTCATAACACAAATGTGCTGGATGTCGAAACATCCAAAATGTTGTTAAATATTATCATTGGCCAATGATTAGTTTTGCATTTGCATGTGTTTGTTGATATTTCTTGATCTAGTGTATCAACTGCCCCTTTTGTGGAATGTTGAGCTAATATATCCGGCTTTCTGTCTTCTCGATTACTTATTGCATTGTCATGGTGCATGTTTATTTTTTTGGGGAATGTAATTGAAAGAGAAATGACTGGATGAGTACTTGCTCACTGATAACAATAGTGAAACCTCCATCCTTTTGAATAATGAGATGAAGTACATTTTGGAGGCAGAAATAATTAGTGATCTGTTGAACAGTATAAAATGTTGTCGGGTCATATTGACCCGAACAGTACAAGTGTAGCAGTCAGTGTGTAGCAAAAAGTCAATAAAAAAACACTTATAGTAAGAACCCTCAAATGCGGAAAACTCAATTAATCAAAAGATTCAGATCCGCATAATAAATAATCTGCAGCGTCTCAAATTTCATTTCGGATCATATGGACCCGAACAGAAGAGCAGGATTAAACCTGACAGCACCATAAAACCCTACAAAACACATAACTTTGACCACAAGACCAGTGGTTGAGCAAGGATTAGCAGCAGCAACACTGGTACAAAACCTGAAATAATAATCTTATAATACTTATTCATTTATATAGCGCTATTAATTCTATAGTGCATTTACATATATTTAGGTCCCATGAATTTGAACACATTGTAATTTGATTTGTGGAGATCGGACAGTAAAAAACCCTATGCCCAATTCAAACACTGCTGTAGTGGAAAAGAGCAGGCTAATGGCATCAGGTGTGGCGACAAGGGCATCACTAATGCTCTGCAGTTAAAGCATTACATGGTCTAGCACTGCCTCACAGGGGTACAATCATAGGCAGTATAAAAAATGATGGGCAGAAAAGGAGTGCCATTTTATACTTTTTCAATGGGGGATAGGAGTATGTCTAATTGTGGCGCCCCTGCATCCAGGGTGGCCACAGGGAGAGACTGCAGCCAGGCAGGAGGGTAGACAGTTTGTTTAACAACCACCTCAACACACATATCCACTGTCTGGAACTCTAGGCAGACAAGGGGTAGTAGGCTAGATATGAGTGGATGGAGCGTAGTCATGGTAACGGAGGGGTATATAAGGGAGAAACAGGAAGCGGTTAGCCAGTAGGCCAGTGGGTGCTGAGAGGAACAGACGAAGACCAAGGAGGAGGCAGGTGCCGAGCAGCAAAGACAAGACCAGTACCATCAAGTCCAGGGAAGTTGTGAGGTTCAGCAGTTGACTGACAGGAGAGCCTCCCTTAATATACTAAGAGGTTACACGGGAAGGAAAGGACCCGGTGATCCCTTGAGAAACAGGGATACCTGTGTTTAGGCTGAAACCAGAGTGTCAGCTCTGAGGGAGGCTGAAGATATACCCAGCGCTCCAGACAACCTGACGGGGAACACAGACTCCAGATCTGCATTCCCACCGGAGGATTGGGAGCACAGCAGCAACAGAGAGGACCCGGCTTACCGCCCATAGAATTAGGGGGAAGCTACTAATAGGGACCGAGCTGCCGCTCCGCAATTCATTTAAGGAGAAACACTAAGAATAAGCCTGAAAGGACACGTAGAGGGACTGAGGAGTCTAGGAGAGATAACCTGGCTGCATGGGTTCAGTATACCGGATTCAATATAGCAAAGCTGTAAAGAACTGTATTATACCGTGCCCTGTTTGACAGAATAATAAGAACAGTTTATCCCGGGTGAGCCCTGCTACGTTGTCTGTGTCTGATTTCAGGTATGAAGAACTGTCAGTCCTCCATTTGACCCTGTCAGGAGCCCTCTCCACATCATCCCCTTTCCCTGCACCACCTACAATAACCATCACAGACTTTACTATCACTGCCCCGGGGAACCAGCTCTACCTGCGGAGAGTCATTCCATCTAAGCTGCTAAAACATCATCCCCGGAGGTTCTGCAGCAGCAGCGGTCACCCTGACCACAACCCGTGGGTGGCGTCACAATTGACAAATCCCCTGTAAATAAACCCCCATTTTATTGTGCGGGCCTGGGACACGGTCCGGACCAGGACCGCCGTGACATCCCCCAGCAGTACGCCGGTCCGGCACCGAATACCCCGTCCCAGTGGGCTCCACATAATTGCATAGCAAATTCCAAACAGCAATAGGAAAAGGGTGGTGGATAAAAAAGGTGAGAAAGTTGTAGAGCTGCAATTATTGAGAGCAATATCAAAAGGCAGAAAATTCAACCAGTCCTCCTAATTAGATGAAACAAATCATCTTAAATACTTTTCTACTTCTTGGTTCATCCTTTCTGTCTGTCCATTAGTTTTGTGATAATAATCTAAGGAGAATTTAAGTTTATTTCCCAATCTGTAGGAAATTCTACATCAAAATTTAGCTAAAATCTGTACCCCTCTAATGGAAATAAGTCTTTGGTACTCAATGCTATTTTACAATATGCAAGTTGAATAATGTAGCTAGACTCTTAGCCTTAGGCAATCATTGAAGAGGAACCAAATTAACCATCTTGTTAAAACTTATTTAACTGAACAGAGGTAGCCAATGGAGGGTAAAAATAAACTCCACAGTGAGTGCCTAAAAACAACATCAGATAAACTAATTGATAACATTATTTATTAAAAACCTTTTTATTTCACGAGGCTAAACATGTAGACACAGAATATCACTCACAAAGTAGCTTGTGACTCTTATCTATTTCACGATAATAAATATGTAGACAGAGAGACAGGAGGGAGGATGGGAGATGGGGTTCAGCGCCAGTGAAGCATTAAATGGCCATTGTTCATCTCCCATTCTCCCTTCTTTTTCTCTGTCCACATGTTTAGCCACATGAAATAAAGTGTCGCCAGCTATCCGGTGAGTGCTACTCGTCTTCTTTTTGACTGGATGAAACATGGACAGTATGTAGGAGTATTAGTAATTTTTACAGAGGAAAGGAGTTTTTCAATTTTGATCACCAGGAGGTGTTCATCAAACCCAATATTGGACAAAAATTCACCCAAGCCAGTAGTAATATGCAATTAATATTACTTTATTTAACAAGACATAGGTGATTAAAAACCAATTGGGGTCACAAAACAACCTCAGTATAAGGCTGGAAGGATTAAAGAATTGTGGATGGAAAAACAACCCAGAAAAAGAACAGACCCATTAAAGTGCAAGTCATATAATGGAGTGAAGCAACAATAGATCAGACCTATTATCATGAAACATCTCTCTGGGGGAGTTTTTTTTTTTTGAGTCTTACAGCAGGGGTTAATAGGGAACACCACATACAACCACTCTGAATGCTGACCTAACCCACTTAGAGGGAGCAGAATGTTCAACAAGGATCTGATTAAGAGCACTCACACATTAATAGTGTAAAGGAAGGGTCCGTACTGCTCCTGGTTTACCCCAACATGTTTCGTGCCAACTCCTGGCACTTCTTCAGGGAGTCAATGTATGTAGGAGTATGCACCTGGAGGCTTAAGTAGGACAGCTGAAGGCTGAATGCAGTGGTGTTTGTTGATCAATGAGAAGAGAGTGATTAGTGGTGCTGACCGATATTTTCTATTTAGAGTGATTATCTATGAAAAATATACAGCAATTGCAATGATATAAAGACATTTCTAAAAGGAGGAGAGAATCTACAGTAAAAAAGAGAGAGCTGGGACTAAAAATAACCTGACCCTAAGAGACGAAATGTCACCCAGAGGATAGCATAGGATTAGATGATAAAATGACCTGCAAGAACAATCACTGATAAAGCTACAAATAACGCACATACAGGGTGGAAATGGTACGGTCTATGATGAGCAGAACCATTAAAATTAACACCTGGAGTGGGATAGCAAAAGTTAATTAAAGCTTTGCTAGAGCATTATTCAACCCGAACAGCACCATCAAATTTTCATATTGACCCTCAGATGTTATAAACGTGATTTTCCACTCATCACCTTGCCAAATATGTATGAGGTTTTATGCCCCCTTAGATAAAATTTGGAAAAGCATTTGTCTCCAGCTAGTGGATTAAACTGCTCAGGTTTTAGAAGTAAAGGGCACAGTGGCTTAGTGGTTAGCCCTGCAGTCTTAGACTCCATTCACACTGTTCCTGTTTGTCTGTTTTTGCTCATCAATTTTTGTAGCCAAAACCAGGTTTTGGCTACAAAAACTGATGAGCAAAAACAGACCAAAAATGCATAGAGTGAATGAAGCCTTGCAGTACTGGGATCCTGGATTCAAATCCAACCAAGTGCAACAGCTATAAGGAGTTTTTAAGTTTCCCCATGTTTGTGTGGGTTTCCTCCAAGTACTCCAGTGTCTTCCCTCACTCCAAAGACTTATTGGGGACAATATTGCTGTTGCATGTAAAGGGCTATGGAATTAATAGTGCTATATAAGTGAATATAGCACAAGGGAGAGGAGCGTGCTGTGCCTCGTTCCTCTCTCAACCACCTAAATGCTGATCACTATTGATTGCAGCACTTAAGGGATTAAACTGCCCAGAGCGGTGCAGGCACTGCCTGCCTACTGATTTTATCCTTGACGTTACTTATTTGTTCATTACTTAATTGATTATTATTTCATCATTACTTGTTTGATCATGATGTGACTTATTTATCATTACTGCCTCTTAATGGTGGCCCTTCAACGGTATAAATCCACTAGATTCTGTTGTAAATCCAAATCCTTCTATAGGGATGAAAGAGTGTTGAGGATTCTATGAAATCTACTAGATGAATGTGGTTTATGTCAAGTCTATACAAGTTAATCTTTTGAGTTTGTGACATCTGAAAGATCAAACACATAAATTCCAAGAGAAAAACACAAAATTAGTAAATAATAGTAGTACATTTAACCCTGCTGTTCTGTTTGGGTTTAACCCCTTCAGGACCCAGCCTATTTTGACCCTAAAGACCTTGGCATTTTTTGCAATTCTGACCAGTGTCCCTTTATGAGATATCTCTGGAACGCTTCAACCGATCCTAGCGATTCTGAGATTGTTTTTTCGTGACACATTGGGCTTCATGCTAGTATTAAATTTAAGTCGATAATTTTTGTGTTTATTTGTGAAAAAATCAAAAATATGGCAAAAATTTTGAAAATTTCACAATTTTCACATTTTTTATTTTTTTTTCTGATAAACCAGAGAGATATGTGACAGAAAAAAGTTATTAAATAATATTTCCCACATGTCTACTTCACATCAGCACAATTTTGGAAAAAAAAAAAAATATTTTGGTAGGACGTTATAAGGGTTCAAAGTTCATGAGCAATTTTTCATTTTTCAACCAAAATTTACAAAACCATTTTTTTTAGTGACCACATCACATTTGAAGTCCTTTTGAGGGGTGTACATGACAGAAAACACCCAAAAGTGACACCATTCCAAAAACTGTACCCCTCAAGCTACTCAAAACTATATCCAAGAAGATGATTAACCCTTCCGGTGCTTCACAGGACCTAAGGCAAAGTGGAAACAAAAAATGGATATTTTAATTTTTTTCTCAAAAATGTTCTTTTAGCCTCAATTCTTTCATTTTCACATGGGCAACGGGATAAAATGGATCTTAAAATGTGTTGTGCAAATTCTCCCGAGTACACAGATACATCATATGTGGTCATAAACCACTGTTTGGGCGCACGGCAGGGCTCAGAAGGGAAGGAGCGCAATTTGAATTTTGGAGCTAATTTTACATCCAAAAAGTGAAATGGCGCTCCTTCCCTTCTGAGCCCTGCTGTGTGCCCAAACAGTGGTTTATGACCACATATAAGGTATCGGTGTACTCAGGAGAAATTTCCCAACAAATTTTAGGATGAATTTTATGCTGTTGCCATGTGAAAACGAAAAACTTTAGGCTAAAAAACTATTTCATTTTCACAGATCAATTTGTAAAGCACCTGGGGGTTCAATATGCTCACTACCCATCTAGATATGTTCCCTCGGGGGTCTAGTTTCCAAAATGGGGTCACTTGTGGGGGAGCTCCAATGTTTAGGCACACAGGGGCTCTCCAAAAGCGACATGGTGTCCGCTAACAATTTGAATAAAAATCAGCTCAAATTGTTAGCTGTCACCATGTTGCGTTTGGTGAGCCCCTGTGTGCCTAAACATTGGGGCTCCGCAACAAGTGACCCCATTTTGGAAACCAGACCCCCCAGGGAACGTATCTAGATGCATAGTGAGTACTTTGAACCCCCAGGTGCTTCACAAATTCATCCATAAAAATGAAAAAGCACTTTTTTTTCCACAAAAATTTCTTTTTTCATTATTACGGACCAATTTGTGAAGCACCTGGGGGTTCAAAGTGCTCACTATGCAGCTACATATGTTCCCTGGGGGGTCTAGTTTCCAAAATGGGGTCACTTGTGGGGGAGCTCCAATGTGGAGACGCACAGGGGCTCTCCAAACACGACATGTGTCCGCTAACAATTTGAATGCAAAATGAGCTCAAATTGTTAGCGGACACCATGTTGCGTTTGGTGAGCCCCTGTGTGCCTAAACATTGGAGCTCCCCCACAAGTGACCCCATTTTGGAAACTAGACCCCCCAGGGAACGTATCTAGATGCATAGTGAGTACTTTGAACCCCCAGGTGCTTCACAAATTCATCCATAAAAATGAAAAAGCACTTTTTTTTCCACAAAAATTTCTTTTTTCATTATTACGGACCAATTTGTGAAGCACCTGGGGGTTCAAAGTGCTCACTATGCAGCTACATATGTTCCCTGGGGGGTCTAGTTTCCAAAATGGGGTCACTTGTGGGGGAGCTCCAATGTGGAGACGCACAGGGGCTCTCCAAACACGACATGGTGTCCGCTAACAATTTGAATGCAAAATGAGCTCAAATTGTTAGCGGACACCATGTTGCGTTTGGTGAGCCCCTGTGTGCCTAAACATTGGAGCTCCCCCACAAGTGACCCCATTTTGGAAACTAGACCCCCCAGGGAACGTATCTAAATGCATAGTGAGCACTTTAAAGCCCCAGATGCTTCACAAATTCATCCATAAAATGAAAAAGCACTTTCTTTTCCACAAAAATTTTCTTTCTTCATTATTACGGACCAATTTGTGAAGCACCTGGGGGTTCAAAGTGCTCACTATGCAGCTACATATGTTCCTTGGGGGGTCTAGTTTCCAAAATGGGGTCACTTGTGGAGGAGCTCTAATGTGGAGACGCACAGGGGCTCTCCAAACACGACATGGTGTCCGCAAACAATTTGAATGCAAAATGAGCTCAAATTGTTAGCGGACACCATGTCACGTTTGGTGAGCCCCTGTGTGCCTAAACATTGGGGCTCCCCCACAAGTGACCCCATTTTGGAAACTAGACCCCCCAGGGAACGTATCTAGATGCATAGTGAGCACTTTGAACCCCAGGTGCTTCACAAATTGATCTGTAAAAATGAAAAAGTACTTGTTTTCCGCAAAAAAAACATTTTTTCCATTAATTTGTGAAGCACCTGGGGGGTCAATATGCTCACTATCCATCTAGATAAGTTCCCTGGGGGGTCTAGTTTCCAAAATGGGGTCACTTGTGGGGGAGCTCTAATGTTTAGGCACACAGGGGCTCTCCATATGCGACATGGTGTCCGCTAACAATTGGAATTGTTAGCGGACACCATGTTGCGTATGGAGAGCGTCTGTGAGACTAAACATTAGAGCTCCCCCACAAGTGACCCCATTTTGTAAACTAGACCCCCCAAGGAATGTATCTAAATGCATAGTGTGCACTTTGAACCTCCAGGTGCTTCACAAATTGATCTGTAAAAATGAAAAAATAATTTTTTTGTGGAAAAAAAAGTACTTTTTTTTTTTATGGATCAATTTGTGAAGCACTTGGAGGTTCAAAGTGCTCACTATGCATCTAGATACGTTCCTTGGGGGGTCTAGTTTCCAAAATGGGGTCACTTGTGGGGGAGCTCCAATGTGTAGACACACAGGGGCTCTCCATACGCAACCTGGTGTTTGCCAACAATTGGAATTGTTAGCGGACACCAGGTCGCGTATGGAGAGCCCCTGTGTGCCTAAACATTGGAGCTCCCCCACAAGTGACCCCATTTTGGAAACTAGACCCCCCAGGGAACATATCTAGATGCACAGTGAGCACTTTGAACCACCATGTGCTTCACAAATTGAGACGTATTAATGAATAAAGAAACTTTTTGTGAAAAAACATACTAGTCTAGTAGTTGCAATTCGCAGCATAGGGGACCCATGGGGCTCTGCCATATTTTTGGTCCAGCCAGGTACAACTTGGCAGCTACAGACTGCCACCAGCCCCCAGCTGCTTCGTCATACCTGGTTGGAACCAAAAATACAACGAAGCCTATTTTTTTTTTATTTCTAGAATTATTTCTAGAAAAAAAATGACATAGGGCTTCGCCATATTTTTGGTCCAGCCAGGTACAACTTGGCAGCTACGGACTGCCACCAGCCCCCAGCTGCCTCGTCATACCTGGCTGGAACCAAAAATACAGCGAAGCCTATTTTTTTTTTATTTCTAGAATTATTTCTAGAAAAAAAAATGACATAGGGCTTCGCCATATTTTTGGTCCAGCCAGGTACAACTTGGCAGCTACGGACTGCCACCAGCCCCCAGCTGCCTCGTCATACCTGGCTGGAACCAAAAATACAACGAAGCCTATTTTTTTTTTATTTCTAGAAATATTTCTAGAAAAAAAATGACATAGGGCTCCGCCATATTTTTGGTCCAGCCAGGTACAACTTGGCAGCTACGGACTGCCACCCACCCCCAGCTGCCTCGTCATACCTGGCTGGAACCAAAAATACAGCGAAGCCCATTTTTAAAAAAATTTCTAGAACTAATTCTAGAAAAAAAATTACGTGGGGCTCCGCCATATTTTTGGTCCAGCCAGGTACAACTAGGCAGCTGGGGGCTGGAATCCTCAGCATAGAGAGGCCCAAGCGTTCTGGGCCCCCCATGCTGCGAATTGCAGCCCGCAGCCGCCCCAGAAAATGGCGCATTCATTGAAGCGCCATTTTCTGGCGCTGTACCCACGCTCTTCCAGTTGCCCTGGTGCCGGTGGCTAACTGGGTAATAAAGGGGTTAATGCCAGCTTTTTATTGGCAGCTGGCACTAAGCCCGAGATTCATAATATAGGGCCAATGTTAGACCCGCCATTAGGAATCTCTAGTACGGTAAATAGTCAATAAATACACACAGAGAAAAATCTTTTTATTTGAAAAAAAAACACAGACACAATTCGGACTCCATCTTTATTATAAAAAGATCCGAACGTAGTCCACAACGAAGGTCCCACGATGCTCGATCGCTCCGACGTAGTCCATAACGAAGGTCCCACGACGTTTGATTGTCTCCGACGTAGTCCACAACGAAGGTCCCACGACGCTCGATCACCTTTGCTTTCAGATCGCTACTCTGGAGCCCGATCCGCCAGCATGGTGATCGAGCTGCAGAAAGTGATCTGACACCCCGGGCGCAGTGACCCATTATGTGCATCACTGCGCCTGGGCTGCCAGATCACTTTCCGCAGCTCGATCCCCATGCATGGGGATCGAGCTGCGGAAAGCGATCTGGCAGCACAGGCGCATTGACACACTATGTGCATCACTGCGTCCGGGCTGTCAGATTGCTTTCTGCAGCTCGATGCCCATGCAGGGAGATCAGGCTGCAGAGCAGCGATCTAAGAGCCTGGGCGCAGTGACCCACTATGTGCATCACTGCGCCTGGGCTGCCAGATCGCTTTCCGCAGCTCGATCCCCATGCATGGGGATCGAGCTGCGGAAAGCGATCTGGCAGCACAGGCGCATTGACCCACTATGTGCATCACTGCGTCCGGGCTGTCAGATTGCTTTCTGCAGCTCGATGCCCATGCAGGGAGATCGGGCTGCAGAGCAGCGATCTAAGAGCCTGGGCGCAGTGACCCACTATGTGCATCACTGCGCCCGGGCTGTTAGATAGCTTCCTGCAGCTCGATCCCCATGCATGGGGATCGAACTGCGGAAAGCGATCTGGCAGCCCAGGCGCAGTGATGCACATAGTGGGTCACTGCGCCCGGGGTGTCAGATCACTTTCTGCAGCTAGATCCTCAGAATCCAGCTGTAGAAAGTGATCTGACAGATCCAGTACAGTGATCCACAGTGATCACATAATGGTCACTGTGGATCACTGTGCTGGATCTGTCAGATCACTTCCTACAGCTGGATCCTCAGGATCCAGCGGTAGAAAGTGATCTGACAGATCCAGTACAGTGATCCACAGTGATCACATAATGGTCACTGTGGATCACTGTGCTGGATCTGTCAGATCACTTCCTACAGCTGGATCCTCAGGATCCAGCGGTAGAAAGTGATCTGACAGATCCAGTACAGTGATCCACAGTGATCACATAATGGTCACTGTGGATCACTGTGCTGGATCTGTCAGATCACTTCCTACAGCTGGATCCTCAGGATCCAGCTGTAGGAAGTGATCTGACAGATCCAGTAGAGTGATCCACAGTGATCACATAATGGTCACTGTGGATCACTGTGCTGGATCTGTCAGATCACTTCCTACAGCTGGATCCTCAGGATCTAGCTGTAGAAGTCATCTGACAGCTCCAGCACAGAGCTGTCAGATGCGAGCGGCCGGATAGAAGAGGAGGAGGAGCGGGACGCAGCCGTGCAGCAGGATGGAGCGCGATCGCCGGAGGGGTGAGTGGGAGAGGCGATCGCCGCTCCGGTGATCGGGGGGGCAGGCAGGGGAAGAGGGGGGGTGACAGGAGATGGGGGGCACTTACAGGAAGCGGGGCAGTGAGGAGGAGGCGAGCCGCAGGAAGAGGAAGCCCGCGGCAGGGACAGGAAGCGGGCGCAGGGACAGGAAGTGGGAGGGGGGGTAAGAAAGATGAAGAGGGGGCAGAATAGAGAGGTGGGGGACAGGGGGGCACTTAGAGTATGACAGGGGAGAAGATCAGAGGGTAGGGAGAGCAGGGGCAGGCAGGGAAGCATGACAGGCGCGGTGATTTTCACTTTCACTTTTGAGTGCCAATTACCGCGCCTGTAGCCGGGGGGGTGGGGGTGGGGGCAAATCGACCCCCCATGGGGTGTTGTACAACACCCCATGTACCTGCAGGCTGAGTGACAGGTCAGTGAGACCCTCACTCGGCCTGCAGGAGCCCGATCAATCCATGGCCCACCCCCTGGGCCAAGGGTCGGGAACGAACTTGTTTCCATGGCCCAAACGGTGGGCCAAGGGTCGTGAAGGGGTTAATATACTTAGAATGTTCCGGTAATTTTTAACCAGGCCTATTAAAGTCTTGATTTTTCGCTAATTAAGTATTTTATTTGAATACCTGTTGCATTATTATACTGTATGTGAACATGGAAAAATGAAATCAAACATTACAAATTTGCTCATTTTTGAGTAAACAGAACTGCAGGGTTAAATACCAAAGGGTTCTTCGCTAATATTGTTTGATAGCAATAATTGCAAGCCATCCCACCATGACAAGGTGTACCCATCAGGGCAATCCTACTGTAGTATTAAACCCTTATCCTGCATAAATGATATCGATGTGAGTAATGGCCACTTTACATGTCCCAACGTCGGTCCGATATTGGATCCGACGCCGCGGGAGCACGCTTTTTCGGGCCAGATTTTCAAGATTGCATCGGAGATTTACACAGCGCGATATCGGCGTACAACGCACCAGCGATGTCTACGCCCCCCCTTGTACGGCCAACCCAGGAACGACCATTTAACATGAGAGAGAATAGGGGACGTTGTACTGCACATCGTAGTTGGGCGTTTACACAGCACGATCCTGCTCCAACCTCCATCCAATATCGAGCCGTTGGAGAGCACGCTCATTCAATCCCGGATATCGTTTTGGCGTCGTCCGTGCATTGTTTTCGACGTTTAAACTATACAACACACAAACGATATCGGGGCCAACGCACGAACCACGTGACTTTTGGTCGGAGTTGGACGCCGATATCTGGACGTGTAAAGTGGCCATAAGAGCAGAGGTAATTATAATCCAGTGTAGGTGTTTTTTGTCTGTAGGTGGGTTTTATCCGCAAAAAGGCCACAGTGTGAACTTGCTCCTCACTTATACCAATTTAAGCTATGGCTCATTTTTTTTATAACCACTTATTTAGGAGACGTCACATGATTTTCACTATTTTTAACATTTACTATTTGTAACATATGAATATCTGTGAATCTAAGAATATAGGGTTAAAAAGTTCAACATGAATCAACACTAAAAGGAATCATTATGATTATGAAAAGTTAGATTGTATGATATTAATTTCTTGGAAGGCAGTTTAAATTTGTGCTGGTTAGCATAAGCTACTTCTGCAGCTATTGCACATTTCTTAATAAAAGATGTGTAGTATAGATTGAATAGAATATTCCCAAGAGGACAGAAATTAATCTATTTCCAGAGCCAGATCAAGGTTCAAAAGATGAGAAAATTGATACAGAGCCTAGGTAAGCGCTATGCCTAAATTGTTCTCATTGATTTTGGCTAGTATTGAATTGGTTTTTTAAATGAATACAGAGATCTTGTTTTAATTGATTGTTATGCAAACTGCTCATTTTCATTGGCTAACTTGTTGTATGGAAGTACTTGACTCTAATTTATACGCACATAGGTTTTATAAAACTGAGTTTATGTCATCTTTACTTGATGTTTGTATTGACATGTACATTACAGTACAAGGAATGTGAATTCATATACCAAAATCTACAGAAAAGGAACTTACATTGTGAGCCCCAATAGGGAAAGTTATGACAATTTCTATAAAACACTTTGGAAATAGTGGTGATATATAAGGCTGCCTTCACATTTGCGTATGTGAATGCAGCTTATGCTGCGTTCCCATACGCATTCAAACGCATGCGCACTGCGTTCCTATGTTTAACATAGCAACGCATAGTGCCTGCGTTTGGCAGCGTTTGCTGCATTCGGGTGCGGAAGCGGACCATATCTGCTCCTTCCGGTGTCCCGCGTCCGCACCCGGGACGCAGCATGTCGCGTCCCTGGTGCGGACAAGAGTGTGTGAGCTGTACGCAGGCATCCGCCTGCGCACAGATCACATATAGGAGTGAATGGGTGCGCACGGCGATCTGCAAGCATCTGAAGACCGCCGTGCGCACCATTATAAACATAGGGGCCGCGGTCTGCATGCAGATGCTTGCAGATGCATCTGCAAAACGTTGCAGATGCATCTGCAAGTCTGAAGGCAGCCTAAGTGAGTTAAATACATAAAAATAAATAAGTTAAAAAATTAAATTTAGATTTACCAATCTACATGTAAAAAAAAATAGCATAATATTAATATATCTGTGAAGATTCTTGAATTCATAAATGTATTATATCCTGAAGTGAAGTAATAAGAAGTAGATTTGAAGTAAAAAAGTTCCACCACTTGTATTCTGGTAATTGTTCCCATACACAATACATTCATTGCTCAGCAGGCACTCATGGCCATTCAATGTTTACAACACCTATAAGAGAAGATGAGTATCTCTTAATTTAATATTCTTGCAAGAAAAAAATTTGCTTATCTTTGAAGTTTAGACAAATTAGGCAAGATTAATGCATTCCACAATCAAAGCTTGCGAGACAAGGGGCATAACTATCGCCCAGTAAGTTGAACCATCAGTTGAAATGCATTACGAAGAAGAGTTACTGGCTTCCTGCACCATAATAGCTATGACAGCCACTGACCAATAAGAGACTGAAAGCTGACATGGGCGGGCCTGTCATCACTGCAATGCATTGTGCCAGCTACAGAACAAGAAGAGGACATTGTTAGAGCAAGTAGAGGTGACAGGTGAGAAGAATAGGTAGATTATTTTTAATGTTAAGAATGGGAGGACGTGGGACATTATACAAGATGAGGGACATTACTGCACAATGGGGTTCAGGATTCAGGTCATTAATTTAAGAAGGAACCAGAACAGAAGACAATACTACTGAATAAGGAACATGACAGAAGCCATTATTACAGGATGAGAGGCAGGATGTGACAGACGGAGCAGACTGTACCCAGGACGTTGGGAATGGGTTGGATCTTCTAGCATGTGTCACAGGTGTTGGTGGCCATGCTCGTGTTCTAGAGCCCTAGTGACAGTGAAAAGCACGTGGTTGGGTGCATGCAGGGTTTATGCTGGCATTACTGTTTTTATTGTCAGCTAGGTGGTCAATTGTCTGCCCCTTGATGTTGGTGTAGTAAAAAGGAGAGTCAGCAGGCATTTTAAATGATAAAACAGGTTCTACTTTACTTGACATAAAAGACAGAAATGGTCATGATGGTGATAACATGCTCAGGTGGTGCTGCTCCACAGACAGGCTGATGGCAAACAGATACAGTAAACAGTCACATGGGCTGTGATGACAGCAAGTGTGAACAGAGCCCATTTTGTTATTTAAGCTGACACAATATAGTTGTCTTCCTCTACCCAAACTGGAGTGTCGTTCTCCAGCAGACTCTATTTTCTTGGCCCCTCTAACCTTCATGTATAGTAGATTTTCCTGTGTACCCATCTTCTCTATGGGGGATACACCTCCAGGCCTATACTCAACCTTCATCCACAGCTTTAAAGCGTAACCGACGTTTAAATTTGTATTCAATAATAATGTAGAGCAAGTGATTTTAATAAACTTTCTAATATATTTCATTAGAAAATTCCGATTGCAATCCATTCATAAACTGTCCACAAGGTGTCCCCACTGCACTGTTTGTGAAGTAGACATATTTTCATTAACACTCAGATCCATCTTCAGTAAAGATATGGTAGCTGTTGAGTAAACGGTATATTAGATTTCCACAGCCTCCAGGCTAAATTCACACTGTGCATTTTTGTCTGATTTTGCTCATCAGTTTTTGTAGCCAAAACCAGGAGTGGAACAATCAGAGGAAAAGTATAATATAAAACTTCTATATTTATCACCCACTCCTGGTTTTGGCTACAAAAACTGATGAGCAAAAACAGACCAAAAACGCACAGTGTGAATGGAGTATAACAGCACAGTTGCTAAGCAGTGTCAGAATTTCAGGAAGAGTGCAAACTCTTCATCTGTCTCCTTGCAGCTCACTCACATATCTGTTAACCCCTTCTCTGCTATCACTTCACACAGCTTAGTATCAACTGCTCTTAGAAGCTGTGGTAATCCACACAGTGCTGGCAGACACTGGCCACAACCACACATATGGAAAATATGCTATTTTTAAAATACACAGAAAAATGTGAGAAAATAGGTCATATGGCACAAAAAAGCATTTTCTTAACAACTAGTGCAGTATTGTTTTATTTTATTTTCAATAAAATAACATTTACACTTTAAGTTTCGGTAGGCTAAAACCACTGTGCAGACCAGGGCATCCATCTGCCTAAACATGTGCAAGTCCTAAGAGATCTTACATATAGCTTTGGGTCACTCTGTTCCCATAAAGCCCACAGGAGCAGGGTTAGAGTTCCCCTACATGTTTTTCTGACGATGTGTACTAGCCGAACTCCAACTGTACTCTGACGTAACTAACTGTCATCCAGGTTACTGTGCTCACAAGCTCCACCCTGTTGCTAAGCTACTATCTAGATGGGGAGCTTTAACTAACTGTATACCTGTGTATTGTATAAAACTGCTAAGTCATCCTAACTACACATAATATAACAAATAACAAATTAGGGAACACTCCAGTAGTACCCGCTCTGGGTCCACTACAAGGACAGTGGACATTATTACAAGAGTTGTGACCAGGATGAGGAATAGTATTGCAGGATTGAAGCCAGGATTGAGGACATTATTAAATGAGATGCTGATTAATGTAAAAACATAAGTGAAAAAAAAGTGCATGTTTGGAATTGCCATGTCAGAAATTACCAAACCGAAATATTCAATGACATCAAGGTGTGGTGGCCTAACAGGTTGAGTCAGTGCATAACGGACAGGTCTCATGAAGTCCAGTATGTGAGTACTGCAGTGCATGAGACTAGTGATCAAAATAAAAAATATTTAGGCTTCCCCAATAGGATTAAAAAATTTAAAATAAAGTCTAATACAATGTGCATAAAGGTAAACGAGCACGTGAAAAAAGTGCACAAAAATCACTAAAATGTTTTGCCAGTAAAAACACAGTTTTTGTGCAAAACCAAAAATAAACACAAAAAGTACACGCAATTTGTTATTACAGCATCTTTAATGACCCCCAAACTATAGAATACATATATTATTTATTCTGCATGGTGAACCCCATAAAAAAAATTATTAATAAAACACACATGTAGCTTTTCATAATTCTAACATACAAAAAAAGTAATAAAGAGTGATACAAATGTATATGTAAAAAAATGGTATACAGGTAAACCATAAATTATCCTACAAAAAATAAGCACTAATGTTGCTCTTTCATCAAAAGAAAAAGTTATGACTCACAGAATATAGTGCTGCAAAAACAAAAGTAGTAAAACATACAAAAAACTATATATCCCTGGTAACACTACAATTGTACCAGCCCAAAGAGCAAATCAGTTTTATCACTTACCAGGTGGTGAACCCCTCATAAAATATATAGAAATAAAATAATTGAATTCCTGATTTTTGTACATTCTGCATCTGAAAAATCTGAATAAAAAGCTAAATAGCAAAAAAAAAGTTTTGTATCCCAAAATAGTACCAAAAAATTGTTAACTTGTTCCACAAAAAATAAGACTAGCACAGTCATCATAACCAAAAAAGTAATGTTATAGCTCTCATCATATTGCAACAAAAAACATTTTTTTTTCTTCATAAAAGCATTTTTGTGTGGTAGTAGTAAGTAGTGATGGGCAAACCCGAACTGTAAAGTTCAGGGTCTATGCCGATCACCTAGCTGAAATAATGTATATACTTGATTATAAGCCAAGTTTTTCAGCACAGTTTTGTTGTTTAGAAAAGTGACCTCCCCTCGACTTATGACACTGACTTGAGTATAACAGTGGGGGTGGGGGGGTGGGGGTGGTAACCTAGGGTTGGAGGAGGCGGAAGGAGGCTGCAGAGTCATGTGCCCCCACTCATTAGTGTAATGCAATATGCACTGCATCCCCCTGTCCATCATCGGCATGAGGTGCGGCACATATTTCATTAGACTGACTCCCCATTACAGTTTATGGACCCATGCTGGCACTCAATATAAAATAATAAAGCATTGAACTCACCCATCCAATGCTTCTCTGCCAGTACCGTGCATCCTCCCTCCGGTTTTCCAGCTTCTAAAATCAGGTGACCGCAGTGATGTCATCGCTGTGAGCCACGGTCACATGATTAGAAGCAGGAAGATCGGGGTAGGATGCATGGTGCCGGCAGAGAAGCATTGGATGGGTGGGTTCAATGCTTTATTTTAGTGAGCGCCAGCAAGGGGTCAAAAAACAGTGATTGGGGTGTATACAATGATGGGGGTCTATATACCAGTGATGGGGGTCTATATACCAGTGATGGGATCTATATACCTGTGATGGGGGGTCTATATACCAGGGATGGGGGCTATATACCAGTGATGGGGGTGTGTACAATGATGAGGGGCTATGTACCAGGGATGGGGGCTATGTACCAGGGATGGGGGGCTATATACCAGGGATGGGGGCTATATACCAGGGATGGGGGCTATATACCAGGGATGGGGGCTATATTCCAGGGATGGGGGCTATATACAGTGATAAGTCCATAAATCAGTGATGGGGGTGCTATATACCAGTAATAATAATAATAATAATAAAACTTTATTTGTATAGCGCCAACATATTCCGCAGCGCTTTACAGTACAACGGTACATATAAGAAAAATATACGGTACAGAAACGTAATGCAGAACAGTAGTTACATACCAAAAACATAGAATCAACTTAGGAAATACAATAAGAAAGGCAGAAAATGAAGGTGACCCTGCTCGAAGGAGCTTACTATCTAAGACGGGATGGGAACACAAAGTACAGGGGCTTATAACAATGAATATCTTACGTCTAAGTGACTACTGTTAGGGAGAAGGATAGGCCGCCCTGAAGAGGTGTGTTTTTAGGGAGCGTCTGAAGCTATGCAAGTTGTGGATGGTCCTAATTTCTTGGGGTAGAGCATTCCAGAGTTTTGGTGCAGCTCGAGAGAAGTCTTGAAGTCGGGAATGGGAGGTTCGGATTAATGCCGATGTTAGTCTGAGGTCATGTTCAGAGCGAAGGGGACGGGTGGGGTGGTAGACAGAGATAAGGGTGGAGAGGTAAGGAGGTGTCGCACCATGAATAGCTTTGTGGGTGACAACGAGCAATTTGAATTGGATTCTATAGTGTACGGGCAGCCAATGTAGTGACTGGCACAGAGCAGAAACATCTGAGTAACGGTTTGCTAGATAGGTGATCCTGGCTGCTGCATTGAGGATAGACTGGAGAGGGGAAAGCTTACTGTGGGGGAGGCCAGCTAATAAAGAATTACAGTAGTCAAGGCGGGAATGAATCAGGGCCACGGTGAGGGTTTTAGTTGTTCCCGTGGTGAGGAAAGGGCGAATTCTGGAGATATTTTTCAGGTGCAAGCGACAGGAGCGGGTGAGAGATTGTATGTATGGGGTGAAGGAGAGATCAGTGTCCATCAAAACACCGAGACAGCGAGCCTGCTGACTGGGTGTTATCGTGGTGCCGCACACCGAGAGAGAGATGTCAGATTGAGGGAGGTTGGCAGAGGGTGGGAGCAGAAGAAGTTCAGTTTTGGAAAGGTTGAGTTTCAGATAGAGAGTGGACATGATATTGGAGACTGCGGTTAGACAGTCATTGGTGTTCTTTAATACCGCAGGGGTAAGGTCAGGGGCTGAAGTGTATAGTTGTGTGTCATCAGCATAAAGATGGTACTGAAAGCCAAATCTGCTGATTGTTTGTCCGATCGGGGCTGTGTAGAGAGAGAAGAGGAGAGGGCCAAGGACTGAACCCTGAGGGACCCCAATAGTGAGGGGAAGAGGGGAAGAAGTGGAGCCAGCAAAAGATACACTGAAAGAGCAGTCAGAAAGATAGGAAGAGAACCAGGAGAGAGCAGTGTCCTTGATGCCAATGGAGTGCAGCATAGAGAGTAGGAGCTGATGGTTGACAGTGTCAAAAGCCGCAGAGAGGTCAAGAAGGATAAGCAGAGAGTGGTCACCATTACGTTTTGCTGTCAGAAGGTCATTGGTCACTTTGATGAGGGCAGTTTCTGTAGAATGTAAGGGGCGGAAGCCAGACTGCAATGGATCTAAAAGAGAGTGAATGGCGAGGTAATGAGTGAGGCGGGTGTAGACCAGGCGCTCCAGGAGTTTAGAGATGAAGGGAAGATTGGAGACTGGTCTGTAGTTATTTGTGCAGGATGGGTCAAGGGACGTTTTCTTTAGTAGTGGAGTGATAATAGAGTGTTTGAAGGAGGAGGGGAAGATGCCAGTAGAGAGGGAGAGATTGAAGATTGTGGTTAAGTGACTGGTGACCACTGGAGAGAGGGTCTGTAGTAAGTGTGAGGGAATGGGGTCAGAGGTGCATGTAGTGGGACGTGAGGACGAGAGGAGCCTGGAGACTTCTTCTTCTGTGGCTGGGTCAAAAATGGAGAGTGAGCCAGAGGGGATGTGGGGAGAGATGGGAGTAGAAACACTTGAAGGTTGGGAGCTGATTTCCTGACGGATGTTTTCTATTTTCTCTGTGAAGTAAGAGGCCAGATCGTCAGCACAGAGGTCAGTGATAGGAGCCTGCACTTTCGGACTGAGGAGAGAGTGAAAGGTGTCAAAAAGTTTCTTTGAGTTGTTGGCTAGTGAGGAGATCAGGGTGGTGAAGTAGGTCTGTTTGGCGAGGTGAAGGACAGAGTTGTAGGTTTTTAGCATGAATTTATAATGGATGAAGTCTCCTGGTGAGCGACTTTTCCTCCATAGGCGTTCGGCACTCCTCGAGCATCGCTGGAGGAATCGAGTTTGTGATGTGAGCCAGGGCTGTTTTACTCTGTGTTTGGAGGTTCTAAGGGTGAGGGGTGCTACTTGGTCCAGGGTACTTTTGAGAGTGTCATTGTAGTAATTCACAGCCAGATTGGGGCAGGAGAAGGAGGAGATTGGGGACAGTGATGAGAGAAGAGAGTCTGTGAATGTGTGAGGGTTGATGGCCTGTAGATTTCTGAATGTGTGATAGGTCGGACTATGCTGTGATGGGCGAGGGTTTGAGAGTGTGAAGGTGAGAATGTTGTGATCAGAGAGAGAAAGAGATGAGTTGTCTAAGGAGGAGGAAGAGCAGAGTCGGGTAAAGACCAGGTCAAGGGTGTTACCATCCTTATGTGTCTCAGAGGTTGAGAGTTGCGAGAGGCCAAGAGAATGGGGCTATATACCAGTGATGGGGGTGCTATATATAGTAATGGGAGCTATATACCAGTGACAGGGGCCATATACAGTAAGGTGGCTATATATCAATGATGGGACAATAAACAACTGATGGGGCACTGTATACAGTAATGGGGGCTTATACCAGTGAAGGGGGCTATAAACCAGTGATAGGGGTGATGTGTACAGTAATAGAGGCTATATACAAGTAATGGGGGTGCTATATACCAGTGATGGTGGCACTATATACCAGTGATGGGTGCGCTATGTACCAGTGATGGGGGCTATGTACCAATGATTGGGACATATACTATGATGGGGGCTATATACAGTCATGATTGCCATATACCAGTGATGGGGGGCTATATACCAGAGATGAGGGGAAATATACCAGGATGGCGGTCTGGTGCATTTTCCACCCTAATCTTATACTCGAGTCAACAGGTTTCCCCACTTTTTGGGGTAAAATTAGGGGCCTCAGCTTATATTCGGGTTGGCTTATACTTGAGTGTATACGGTATAGGGGGATTCCAAATGACTCTGGAAAAGTGATTACTCTCACCCCCCCAAAACAAATCAAGTAAAATCTGTTCTCCCAAATTTAAATGCCCCCACATTCTGAGCCACACTTTGCCTAAACCACAGTTAGCAACTACCTGTTTGGCATTATAGTAGTATGAAAAGCCCACTTAACAATCTACGGGGTGCATGTGTCATTAATGGCCCAGTTACACGCACAGATAATTGTGCAGAGATTGTTCGCAGATCTCAGGTTGCAGTGAAATCATGGACACATTGTTCCATTTGTATACGGCCACAAAATGTAACAATGTGTCCATGATTTCAGATCAACCTGGGCACCATGTATGGGCATCAAATTGGTATATTTGTAATTTTCCTATAATGAATTACATTTTGTGGATGTTACAAAGGGAAAACACCTGTGGGGCCAAAATAGTCACTGCAGCAATGCATTAATTCTTTGACAGGTGGAGTTTCATAATGTGGTCCCTTTTGGGACTTTATGATCTTTTGGCACATCAGGGATTTTGCAAATGTTGTCACAAACTATTCTAGCATAATCTATGCTCTAAAAGCCAAATAGTGCTACCTCCTACTAATCTTTGCTGTGTGGCCAAGCAGTTATTTCTGAGGACATATAACAAATTGTTGATTCAGTTTCACCTTTTAACAATTACATAACTAAAATATTTGCAGCTAATAAAAAAATATGTTTTACTACTAAAATGTTTTTTTTTCCCATTTCCCAATGTTATAAAATTTTGTTAGGCACCCGTGGGTCAAAATACTCCCTATACCACTATATTAATTTCATAAACAGTGAAGTTTCAAATATGGGGTCACTTGTGAATGTTTCAGCTCTTATGGCATCCCGGGCGCTCTGCAAATGCAACATGGTGCTCAAATTTGCATTCCAAAAATTAAATGTTTTTTGCTTTCCGAGTTTTGTAATGTGCGCAGTTATTAGGTTTAAAATACTTGTAGTGTATCACTGCATTCAGGAAAAATTGTATAACAAAGTTTGTAACCCATTGTGTATCATCACTCCTCATGTAAATGATAAATTTGTGGCTTAAATGGCATTTGCCCTCTTCCACCAATAACACATGCGACATCACATGCTCCAGACGTTACAACAAAAAAAGTTGATTTTGCCCCAGAGAATCTTTTAGCCATGTCAACTGCACTCTGCATTGCCAAAGCAAACGCCACCCATCTCCTCTTATGACTTACTTCATTATCACCTGGTTTCTCATCACTACTTTTAGTTGACCAATTTGATGAAATCTTCACTCCTTCCTCTTTTCCAAATTTTCTTGTGAGCGTTTTCGTCCATTTCATATACACTTCCAGGATTTTTAAACTCCTTGCCCTTGAACATTTGCTTTGCAATTGAATTTTTCACTTGGAAAATACACTAATCCAGTGTTGAAATGCGTTGTGAAAAAAAATAAAATAAAAATACGTTTAACTCATCCTGGTCCTAAGGATTCTTCATTATAGCAGCTCAGTCTAAAATTGTGAGGTCATCCAAATTGGTCAATTATCAAATCCCTGTGACAGAAACTGCTGAATTTAATGTCAATGTTATCATTGTGTTTAAAAAACTATTTTTTAGCATATGCTACCTTTTAAAAATAGTTTAGTAGTGTCATATAGTGATATTGAGTTAATGATATAATGCACAAGCGATAGTGCCATACAGAGCTAAAATAATACAACCAAATAATGTTAATAGCTGTGTAAATTTTCTGCTGGCCTGTGCGAGTTCTGATAAAGGCCCCGTTACACGTTTCAACATCGTTCCCAACATCGTTCAAAAGTGACGTCAGGAACGATGTTGAAATTACATCATTGTTGCGTGTAAACGCACGATTCAACAATGATAGTTGTTTAAGTCGGAGTTGAGTTCCTGCATGCAGGAAAAACTGTCAGCTTCAACTTAAGCAACCTGCGACATCGTTCAGTGTGACACCGCAATAGCGATGTCACGGCCGACTTCGGCCATTCACAGCAGTGATCAGGGATCATTTGCGTTGTTTGCGAACGATCCTTGCTCACAACATCGCTAGTGAGTTGTCCACGATATCTGGATGTGTGACAGCTCACCAGCGATGTAGCACAGCTGTCCGAAAAATCAGCGTGCTCCCGAGATCGCAAACAACATCGCTGATAAGTTGTACCATGTAACGGTATCTTTAGTTATATTACAGAAGGCAATCTTTTACAACTATGACTATGACTATATATAGTACCTTATAGTTACTTTAAATAGGTAATTGCCAAAAAGCCAGTCTTTTTGATCCTCACATCTTCTACGCTTATGCAGCTAGATCAAGTATCTTCACTGGACTGTAACTGTGTCCATCATTTGCAGAGCAAATACAAGTTTCTTAGATACCAGGGTGTGGGTGAAGGATATATAAGATACAATAATAATCTTTATTTATTTAGTGGCAACATATTCTGCAGGGCTTAACCAGCTTTTCCCCGGAGATGGTATTGGTGTGCGCAAATGGCGAAATTCATTAGTGAGGAGTACACTCGGTATAGCGACGTGTCACCACCAAATGGATGGAGATAGCTTGGCATTACTAAGATTAGACCGGTCATCATAGTGTTGATTGAAAGTTGGAAATGTTCTATTAAACTACAAGTTTTAGTTCCACTGAGAAAAATGTATGTTCTCTGTTCAACTGGAAGACTTCTCAGCTCTCTTGGAGGTTACTCTGAGGGTATCGTTACACGTCGCAACATTGCATTTGCAATTTGCTTGTTGCAGTGAAATCATGGACACATTATTCTATTTTGTGTTTAAAGATATATTTATTAGTCAACAAGGAAACAACAAAAGTAAGTTGGGATAAAAGAATTTCAACATATACATAAATTATAAATATAATGAATGCATAGTATACAAATTCAGAGAAGAAATAAATGATATCAGGGAAAAACAATAAAGACAAAAGACATAAGTAAAAGAAATAAAATAACCAAATATTTACAACTGACACTACGATTATGAGTATCTAAAAAAAAAAAACAACTAAATAGCTCTTAGCACAAGTAAGTACAATGAAAATGATAAGTGGAGAAATTCAGGCTAAATTAGGGCAGATGAAATGTAAGAGTTGGTATATACATTCGAACCCAACTCGCCCATTTCGTCATGTACTTCAATCTAGCATGCATAACCTCTCTAAGAGCAAACGTGAATTAAAATGAGTTGTGCAATGCTATGCAATCCATAAAGTCCTCTATGGATGGAACACAATCACTCCTCCACCTAGAGGCGATAAGATTTTTAGCTACTAATAGGATATGTAAGGCCAATAATCTTTTTACATTTTGGGAGATCACATATCCCAATCAACAATACAGCAGAGTCAAAAGTTAAGATCATGTCTAAGTGTAAAACTTAATTGATCAGGGACTGGACATCTAACCAAAAGGAACGTAACTTTGAGCATGACCAAAACATATGACGGACAGATCCCACTAGTCCACATTTTCTCCAACATAAATTAGAAACAGTAGGGTCTGTCTTATGCAGTTTTAAAGGTGTAAAATACCACTTGGTATATACTTTATATTGAGTTTCCAGAAGTGTTTAGCAGGGGACAGAGGAGAAAATATTTTTTTAAATGATGGGCAACTGGTTATGTAAAGTATGGTTATCGATGTCAAGTTGGTGATCCCATACTGTATAGAATCTAGAATTATTAAAAGTCACATCCTTATTAAAAGCTTTATAGATATAATTAGTTTTCCACACAAGTTGGCTTCCAGTATGACAAAGTAGGAGGTCAATATTGTTAGGTAGTGTAAAATCAAGGCGTGGGTTGTTTAAAGTCTCATGCAGTAAAGTCCAAGTAGGTCTGTCAGATTCAGGTAGGCTGAAACGAGAAGAGACAAGAAGAGAGGCTAACCTCTCACCATCAAACACGTCAGACACATGCCTAATATTCCTACTCTTCCAGATAGCCAAATTAAGAGATGGGCACAACCAGGAAAAAATATCTACTGGGAGCCAGACGAGAGAAACTGGAGAGAAGATGGTTTTAGAGATCTGATTAAATGTCCTCCAAGCCTTGATAGTGGCCTTAAGTGGGGTTTCTAGGGAAAGTCTCTTTTTTGGACTAAGGCGGTATAAAACAATAAACAATGCAGGATTCTGTTGCTTCATGATGGATCGTTCTATATTTACCCAGGATGGTGAGTATTCAGTACTCCACCATCGTGAACTAATTTGAGTAATGAGAGCTAGATAATAGGCCCTAAGATTGGAGATACCTAAACCTCCATGTAATTTATGTTTTTCAAGAGTGGTAGCTGCAATTCTAGGAAATTTCCCACGCCAAATAAATCGGCTAAGTTGTGTCTGGAGACGTTTAAAATATTTCTGAGGGATGACCACAGGGAGGGAACGGAAGAGGTATAGAAATTTGGGAAGTAGCAACATTTTGTAGGCCGCAATACGTCCCATCCAGGAAACCTCTAAATTAGACAGATAAGAAACATCTTTCGAAGGGGATTTAACAATATCTGATAAATTCTTATCAACCATGTTAGATAGAGGTTTAGTAATGGTGATTCCCAAATAGGGAATTTCTGACAGTGACCAGGAGAAATTAAATTCAGTTTTTAGAATATCTTATAGGTAAATGTTCAATATGATAGGGCAAAACCTGCGTCTTATTAGTATTCAATTTATAATGAGAGACTCCAGAGAATCTCTCAACAATGTCCATCAGATTCCTAAGAGACACCAGAGGATCTGCTAGAATATTCAGTAAATCGTCTGCAAATAGAGATGCAACGTGTTGACGCCCATGTAATGGACATCCCTGGATCCCCTCATGTGACCGTATTGCCTCCACTAATGGTTATAAATAGAAATTAAATAAAGTAGGGGACAGAGGGCATCCCTGTCGAGTTCCATTGGTAATTCTAAAGGAGTCAGACACAACATTATTTGTTAAAATTTGGTGGATGGATGGGAATACAAAGCTCTAATATTAAATATGGGACCAGGAAAACCGAATTTTTTAAGGGACTCAAATAAAAACAGCCAATTTACTCGGTCAAAAGCCTTTTCGGCGTCTAGAGAAATTAGCAAAGTGGGAAGAGTTGACCTTTCTACATATGATATAATATGGAATAATCTTCTCGTGGCATCCATAGTACTTCTGCCACTGACAAAGCCCGTTTGGTCAGTATGAATTAAGCGAGTTGTATACTTAGTCTATTAACATTAACTTTGGCTATAATTTTAGCATCAGTGTTTAAGAGCGAAATGGGCCTACAATCTCTGACATTTAGGGCATCCCCTTTATCCTTGGGAATGACTGTAATTAATGCTTCCTGCATTTCTGCAGGAAGAAGGGATGACATGGAGGCCGAATTAAGAAGTCTAGTAAAATAAGGTGTCAGGATGTCAGCAAAATTTTTGAAATATTCATTAGATAATCCATTGGGCCCAGGCGATTTCCCAGTTTTAAGGGATTTCACTGCTTCTGTAATCTCAGAATTCTGAAAGGGACAATTAAGAAGATCCACCCCTTCAGTAGTCAGAGAGGGAAGGCTCAAGGAACCCAGAAAAGAGTTAATATCCAAAAAAGGGTTGTACAGCCCCTGGATATAATATAAATTTTAAAGGTTTTTATAAAAGTGCAGGAATTCACTTGAAATATCCTCTGGGTGTCTGTAAGTCAACCCCTGCTTGTTTTTGATTAGTTGAATCCTCCTCTTTTGTCTCATCAGTTTTAGTCGATGGGCGAAAAATTTATTAGGTTTATTGTGACAAATATAGTAATTTAGTTTAGAAGACTGAATCATTTTGTTATAGTCAGAAATTAAAAGGGACCTTAATTCTATTCTAAGCTTTAAGATTTTAAGCTGGGTAGACGGAGAAGGAGACGCTATTTGTGATTCTTCTGGGGTACGAATGTTAGCTACCAGACATGCAAGTTTGGCATTAGATTGAACTAAATTCACGTCTCAAAAAACAATCAACTTGCCCTAACTACTGTTTTATGGGCAAGCCACAATGTCTCTATACTAACTGCATCACCATCGTTCTCTTTAAATTAATTATTTAGCGTGTCTATTAATTCCTTTCTTGAGTTGGCATAAGAATAAAGAAAGGTATTGGCCCTCCAAATCCTAGTGGATGAAGCACCCCCTCTAGGGACTAACTCAACAACTATCGGGGAATGATCAATCCAAGTCTTTGGCAGGATATTGATCTTTTTAATTTCATATATAGAGACACTATCAGCTAGAACTAGATCTATTGTAGATAAGGAAAGCTGGAAATCCAAGTAGTATGTGTGGAATGAATACATCGAAATACATCATATAAGCTCTCTCTATCAATCCAAGGATTCAAGGTTAACTTAGAAACTCCACGAGTTCCAGAGGAATCCAAAAATGCATCAGGTAGTACCTTAAAATCCCCAAAGAGAATCAAAGAACTCTTACGATTTTCCGAAATTAAAATCATTAACTCTTTCAAAAATCTAATCTGACCCTTATTAGGGGCATACAGAGTAACCAAGGTATAATAGACACCACTAAACCTACAGATTAAAATTATATCTTCCCTCTGTATCTGCAATAACAGTCTCCTGTTCAAATTGGATGTTATTTCTAATCAAAAAAGCGACACCCGCTTTTTTTTTTTTTTTTTTTTTCTGAGAGGCTAAGATAATAGAAAATAACTTATTTTCAAATTTCGGAGGATTATCATTAGAAAACTTAGTCTCCTGCAACCCCGCAATATCTATTTTAAATCTAAATATGTCTCTCCACAGTAGATACCTCTTATGAGGGGAATTTAGGCCATGTACATTCAGGGACATGAAATTAATGGCCATAAAAGCAAATAAACGAAGTAACGTCAGTAGAGAAAAGACTTACTAAACCATGAAGCCAAGAGATTTGTGGAATGAAATATAAAACATTCATCGTGTCAATAAGTACCAAAAATAAAAAAATAAAAAAGAATAAAACAAGAACAGACTAATATCAAGAAATATATACAATATATACAATAACGGACTAACGGACTATGTGGAGCAGTTACAACTAACTGATGGAAAAAGCTCCTTGGGGAGAAAAAAGGCCTCTCACCCACAACAATTAATAATGTATTATATACATCTAAGGGCAATCACCTCAGTGTTTCAAAATTAAGTTCTGTTTAACCCAATATAAGTATTCAGGTTACTGGCGGGTCAGCAATGCCAAGCTCTCTTAAAAGTTGAAGACCCTCCTCCAATGCGTCTATCACATGAGAAGTAGGACCCCGCTTAAAGGGAACCAACCACCCCCAATGACCCCCCCGGACTATTAATATCGGTCCCTACACACAGCACATACATGTGCTGCAATGATTTTTGCTAAAAAAACTGTTTTGTAAAACTTAAGATAATGCTTTTGAAAGTTTAAACCGAAGGGACGGGTGGGCGTTACTTATCTGTGGCAAAAGCCGAGTAGCAGCTGTCAGTCATCCTCCTGTGTCCCGCAGTAGCAGTTATGGCCAGCCCTTTTCAGCGTCACAGCATGGTGCACGGGCTCGCATGCCCGTGCACACGTCATCATCTACAGCCGGGTTGCGAGCGCGCGCTCTGACTTCCTGCGCTCGGCTGTGGAAGTCAGAGCGCGCGCTCGCAACCCGGCTGTAGATGATGACGTGTGCACGGGCATGCGAGCCCGTGCACCATGCTGTGACGCTGAAAAGGGCTGGCCATAACTGCTACTGCGGGACACAGGAGGATGACTGACAGCTGCTACTCGGCTTTTGCCACAGATAAGTAACGCCCACCCGTCCCTTCGGTTTAAACTTTCAAAAGCATTATCTTAAGTTTTACAAAACAGTTTTTTTAGCAAAAATAATTGCAGCACATGTATGTGCTGTGTGTAGGGACCGATATTAATAGTCCGGGGGGGTCATTGGGGGTGGTTGGTTCCCTTTAAAGTTAAGTCTGGTCTGGGAGAGCCATCTATACATAATACCATTAGCCCTTAATATCTTGGTGACAGGTGTCAGAATTTTACGTTTGGACAATGTTTCCTTAGAGAGATCTGAAAAAATTTTAATATCATGAAATGGTCTAGGTAACTTCTCATGCTTCTGCATGTAGGAGGTGAAGAGATTTTGTGTGTTTTTAAAGCTAAAAGTAACAAGAGTGTCTCTAGGCAACTTCTCCGGGACAGATGTGGGTTTAGGAAGGCGAAACGCTTTATCCAGCAAACACTCTACATCCGACAGTGAGGGCAACACTGTTTTAATCATTTTTTTTAAGGTAAGGCTGTAATTCAGACCTCGTGACTGTCTCAGGAATTCCCCTCAATTTTAAATTGGACTGTCTATTAGTATTGTCAAAATAATCCAATTTACTGGACTATGTTTTATAATCCTGTTTAGTTTTGTCCAATTCTTTTCTAAGAGAGCTATTAATTTTAGACAGTCTTATTATCTCAGCCTCCATATCGTCAGCTCTGGTAATTAGGGTGGAGAGCGCTTTTTTAATATCAGAGAACTCCATTTTCATCTGATCAGCGAAGCTGTGGAAGAGATCAAGCAAAAAGTCCCTATCTACTGGCCCAGCCTGACCCCTCATTTTAATAGATAAGGGAGAGGAAGTGACCCTAGGTCTTTATTTAACAGGGGGGGAACCAGAACTGTCACCCCCTCCTGAGTCAAATTCCTCCAAAGTAGATCCAACCATAGCAGAACTCCCAGGGGGGCTTATGTCCTTACGTTTTGAGGTCTGCTTCAACCTGTCACCACCCCTATTATCTACGGTGTTCATATCTGAGCCCCGTATGTGAGAATCTATTTTATCTACCTTCTCTTTGTTTTCGCTATCCAAAATCAACCTAGCTGTAGATTGAGTGCATTTAAGATGGGGTTTAGTGGACCTACCCGTAGGATTCATAGTGACCTTATGAAGATCTGTCTGCCTACGAGACATAGTAAATAAAAGGAAGGTGTCTAAACAGTATCAGGATTATAAAGCTTAATATAAAAATATTAGTGTGGCTATATATTCAACCTCAATGTTAGAATCTGGTCACCGTCAAAGCTAATTGAAACAATGCCTAAATCCCAGAAGCACCAGTACACTGCAACGCCACCCACACAGATAAGAAAACAGTTAACTTAAATAAACATATATATATTCTTGAGATCTGCTTCGCACTCTGGAAATCCCAGGGTCTGCGAAGCTTGCGATTGCCGGAGGCCCTCCGACCTCACTTTCCCACGCAGAATCCTCATGTTATGAGTCTTGAATATTGCAGAAAAGTCACCAGTAATATGTATATATCAGATATACTGGACCAATACAATGGCTTAATATCGTGAATGAACTAGTAACAAATTCAAATTTGTCCAATATAGTATAATCGTCACTAGTAGATGAAAATAGGATCCAGGTGAAAAGAGACGGTTCGCAATACACATGGAGCTCTAATTAGGGCCAAGATCGTTAGCCTTTGAGGGAGGATTTTTATATAGTCTCTCCTGTTAAGGTTTTTTTTTCTATTGGTATTTAGTTATTTGTTTATAAAGTTTATAATTTTTATTAAATAGGAGTTGCCTTTATATGCTGACATGATTGTTTTATTTTTTGCATTCACTTGTGGCGTGATGGGAGTGGCCTACTTGGAGGTCTTGGGTTCTTATAGTCTGGTGAAAAGCGACCAATATCCAGGATGACAATACATTTTTTATCTACCAATGTCAATGGTTTAAATTCACCTCAAAAGCGATATCTTTTGTGGAGGGACATACAGAGACACCATGATGATGTTATTGGAGTACAAGAGACAAAATTTGCACTAGAGAAAATGCCTAAATTTACCCATAAATTATTCCCAACAGTGTTATTGTCATCCAATAAAGAGAAAAAGAAGGCAGGTGTGGCTTTGATTATTAAAAATGCAGTCATTTATGAGGAATTGAAAGTTATAGCTGACCCTGATGGACGATATTTATTAGTTATTTGTAAACTGAATAATGTCCTTTTCACTTTAGTTACAGTTTATGCCCCAAATAAAGGCCAGATCAGTTTTCTGAATACACTCATTTCATTAATAAGGGATCACCAGAAGGGCTCACTTTTAACATTCGGTGATTTTAATGCTATTCCTAATCCTTTATTAGATTCATCAAATAAGGGGAGATCTGTTAATGTTACCCTGGATTCTTGGATTAATACTCAGGAACTTTATGATGCCTTCAGGTGTCTTAACACCTCCTCGATTGAGTATTCGTTCTATTCTAACTCTCACGGATCTTTTTCTAGAATAGATTTGGTCCTATCAGATATCTAGGGTTTGGACGGACCATTCTCCAGTTACATTTCAAGTCTTAAGTAAACATTTTCCAAACAAACCTTGGAGGGCTAATACTTTTCTGCTGAATCACCCAGAACATAGTCTTAAAATTAAATTAGATTTGGAAAATTATTTCAAAGAAAATGATGTTGATGGTATGTCTATTTCTACTTTGTGGCAAGCCCATAAGGCTGTGATTAGAGGGTCGTTAATACAATTAAATGCGAGAATTCATAGACAAAAATTAAAAAAAACAGACGATATTATTAATCAAATTAAAGATCTGGAACGTTCTCAAGCCTTATGCCTTCATCTGAAACTCAGAAAAACATTTTGGACCTTAGGGTGGAACTTAGGTCTATTGTCACTAATGAGTATGAAAAATTCATTTTACATTCCAAGTCAAACTTTTATCATCAAATGAACAAACCCTCTAAATTCCTTGCAAAAAGAATTAAATTGGAAAGATCTAAGACTAAAATTCTCCAAATTAAAGATAAAACCAACAAAATATTTAAGACTCCTAGGGACATATCGAGATTATTTGAGGAATTTTATAGAGATCTTTATAATCTCAAAGACAATATACTAGAACCTCAAATTACAAGTGATACAATTAAATCTTTTCTGGACTCCGTTGACCTTCCAGCAATATCGGAAGACGATATAGTTTACTTAAACTCCCCATATACTAGTAATGAAATGGTTGCTACTATCCATTCCTTAAAAATAACAAGGCCCCGGGCCCTGATGGTATTCCTAATAAATACTAGAAAACGTTTTCTTCAATATTAACCCCATATATTACAAAAGTTATTAATTCTGTATCTGTAGGTTTGGACATACCAGAAGAAATGCAGGAAGCTACAATTTCTGTTATTTATAAAGAAAAGGGTGAAAGAGATTTAATTGCTAACTATAGGCCCATTTCTCTCTTGAATTCGGATATAAAGATTTTAGCAAAGGCCTTAGCTACCAGACTTCAAAAGGTTATTCCCCACATTATTCATAGAGACCAGGTGGGTTTTATTGTGGATAGAGGAGCGGAGGATGCCACAAGACGAACAATTAATCTTCTGTCACATACAGAGAAAACAGGTATCCCAGCCCTTTATATTTCAATTGATGCTGAGAAGGCGTTTGACCGGGTCCAGTGGAGCTACTTATTCCATACTTTGGAAAAATTTGGTTTTCGGGGTACTGTTTTGAATCTCATTAGAGCATTTTATTCGAAACCGTCCGCGAGGGTGTTAAGTAATGGTCTTTTATCAGGAAGATTCCATCTTTCCAATGGTACTAGACAGGGGTGTCCCTTGTCCCCGTCTCTATTCGATCCTTTTATAGAGCCTCTTGCTGAGAGGATCAGGATGGATGATGGGATAAGGGGCATTCCAATTAATGGGAGACAGTAAAAAATCTCACTATTTGCAGATGATATATTACTATCATTAACTGATCCACTGGGCTCGGTCAGGAAGCTCTTAGACATTTTTCATCAATTTGCTGGGGTATCTCTTTACAAAATTAATATGAGTAAAACACAAGTCCTTTGCCATAATTTGGATTCTGAGTTATTACAAATATTGAAGAGAGAAATTGGTTTTCAATGGCAATTGGATTCTATGTCATATTTAGGTATTAAATTAACGAAACCAAGATTGTGGAATTATCTTGATTGGGAAGAATAAATTCCTATAAGATGTTTGAATTACCAAAACTCCTGTATATTTTTAGAACTGTACAAACCCCTATTAAAAAACAATTATTACAAAAACTCCAAACGCAGTTACTTAACTTTATTTGGGGCAATACTAAACCGAGGGTAGCAAGATCTATTTTGATAAAACATAGAAATTATGGAAGTTTAAGTCTTCCCAACCTTTCTGCATATTATCAAGCCACTGTTGTTAAGTTGAGTCAGAAATTTTGGAGTTCTTTGGCTAAACCTACTTGGGTGGCTCTGGAGGAGTTGAATTTCCCTAATGCTAAATTTACTGACCTGGTGGTGGCTTATTTGTGTGACATTGCCAAGCGACTACCTAAGGAGGTCACTACTAGGATTAAGATTCAAGTGTGGAGGAAATTTGCAGTTCTTTCTAGGAAACATTCCCACCTGAAAGTATTGATTGGATGACAGTAGACATTCTGGGGGCATTTTCATCTAGACTTCATTTTGATACTTGGAAATCCAAGGGTATCCAAAATATTGCAGATTTATTTACTAATGGTGAGTTAAAATCATTCGAACTTTTGGCCAAACAATTTAATCTTAAAACAACGGAAAAGAAAACTTGGAAGCTATTAGAAAAAATTTTGAACAAGTCTACTATTGATTTACATCTTCCAAGTAATATTATGACCATTTTGAAAAATTCAGAGCATTTGCATAAATGGAAAACTAAAATTTTTTATGTGATCTTCAATGAAGACACACAACCTTGTTCTTTAAAATTCATTGATGTTTGGAAAAATAAGTTTAAGTCTACGGATTCTCAGTTTGAGGAAAAAGTATTAAAATCCTTATCTATTTTCTATAAAAATATAGCATGCGTCTCTTTTATGGAATCGCATTACAAGATTCTTACTAGTTGGTATATGACTCCATTTAAATTGCATATTATTGACCATAATAATTCTGATCAATGTTGGAGACTTTGTGGAAAACCTGGTGATATGTACCATATATTTTGGACATGTCCATATATACGTAACTTTTGGCAAGAAATTCAGGTATTGATTAATTCAGTATTTGCTCTTAATATTGTAATTACTCCAGAATTGGTACTTCTTTTGTTTGAAATTGACAAGTTTCCACAAACCTGTAGACCACTGTTAATTCATATTCTAGTGGCAGCTAAAAGCTCTATAGCTCTCTATTGGAGGAAGCCTGTGGTTCCTACTGTACAGGACATCATTGAGACTATAAATGTGCAAAAGTCATTAGAGTTTGTTTACTCAATGAAACACAGTGCTCTACATAAATTCTGTAATAAGTGGGACCTCTGGACAAAATTTATAGCAAGGTAGATCCCATATTCCATTGACATTGGTAAAAGCTTATTTACTTTTATGACTTGCAGAAATAGTTGTTGGTACCTGGGCACTCTATGGGGGCTGTTTATCTCTCCTTGCGCCATATATGTGTATAATATACCTTTTATAATACAGACATTTTTGACATATGTAATCTTATTCCGTGTTGGTGTTTGGTAACTCCTTTATTTTCTTTGATTTGTTGTTATATATATTACTTGTTTCTTTTTCTGGCTAGTAGCTAGTTATATTTGTTTTGATTTTATTTTGTTTTTCTAAGATCATATATTATTTTATAATAGATGATAACTTAATCTAAAGATAGTACTGTTTAATAAAATGATTATCTTGGACTGCTATTAATATTTATACTCTTCAGACAATTTTGCTTTTTTTTTGTATTCCTAACTTGTTTTATTTGTTACTCAAATGTGACTTAACCCCATATACTGTATTATATTCTATCTTTATATGATTTGATCTGATTTTCTTGTTATCTTGAAAACTTTAATAAACTTTATTTGAATCAGGTGAAAAGAGACAATATAATCTTCAAAACGTAGACTGTGAAGAATTATAGAAGTGTTTATTTGTAACTTCCACAGAAAATCCTCAAAAAAAAAAAAAATAAACAAAAAAAATTAATAAAATGTAAAAAATTAAA
The DNA here is from genome assembly GCA_033576535.1 of Allobates femoralis. Lineage (NCBI taxonomy): Eukaryota > Metazoa > Chordata > Amphibia > Anura > Aromobatidae > Allobates > Allobates femoralis. The sequence continues at coordinate 407,135,615 of JARQOC010000004.1, read as the reverse complement.
ATAACAAAATTGTATGAGTATAACGATAGTACAATAGCTGCTACACTTCTCCTTAGATGACAATGCAGGAAAAAGGTGCAGTAGGAAATTGTGGGAAATATAGAGAAAAGCAGGTCTACTGTATTTAAAATGGACCAAGAATTGCAATCCACATGTATAGTGCTGTGAGGGGCCAGCACTACTTAAATAGTGAGAGAAGCAAAGTCAGAGTGGTAAGCAGCAATTACTATGTGAGCTGCAGTGCATCATATCAATTCCGGTGCAAGTGCCAATAGATATAATAGACGCTATGCATTATGCTTGAGTAAAGTTCTTAAGTATCGGTTTTATCCACAGGAGCACTGAGGCTGTAGGTTTGTTAATAAAAACGACAAAACAAACAATACTAGTCCAAAAATAGTTCTGAGGGGTCTGGAGAGACCCAGGACAACTTTCCAAAGGGTTATGAGAAGAAATTAGGGTGGCACAGCAAAGCACAAAGCACTGAAAGCTCTGAAGTACTTCCGGCGTAAATACCAACGTAAGCTCCAATGGATTAAACAGGAGCTACGCAATATGCATGAGTAAAGTTCATAACCCTCCTAGCGGTATTCCCGAGTGTAACTCGGGGTTAATTCCCGCTGCCAGAAGCAGTAACCCTGAGTCACGCTCAGGTTTCCCGTGGGCGATCGCAGAGGAGCGGAGGGGGGGGGGAAGCAGGCGCTCCTGAGGAGCAAGGTCAGTGCTGCTGAGGAGCGAGGTCAGAAGCTGCTGAGCAGCAGGGGGGAGGGATGTGTGGCTGCTGAGGAGCGAGGTCGGTGTTGCTGTGGAGCTTTGGGTGCTGCTGAGGAGCGAGGTCAGAAGCTGCTGGGCAGCAGGGGGGGGATGTGTGGCTGCTGAGTAGCGAGGTTGGTGCTGCTGAGGAGTGAGGTCGGTGCTGCTGAGCAACGGGGGGGATGTGTGGCTGCTGAGGAGCGAGGTCAGTGCTGCTGAGGAGCGAGGTCGGAAGCTGCTGAGGAGCGAGGTAAGAAGCTGCTGAGCAGCAGGGGGGGGAAGTGTGGCTGCTGAGTAGCGAGGTCGGTGCTGCTGAGCAATGGGGGGAGGATGTGTGGCTGCAGAGGGGCGAGGTCGGTGCTGCTGAGGAGCGAGGTCGGTGCTGCTGAGGAGCGAGGTCGGAAGCTGCTGAGGAGTTAGGTGGGAAGCTGCTGAGCAGCGGGGGGGGAATGTGTGGCTGCTGAGGAGCGGGGTCAGAATGATGTGTGGCTGCTGAGGAGCAAGGTCGGTGCTGCTGAGCAGCGGGGGGGGCCTGTGGCTGCTGAGGAGGGGGGGATGTGGCTGCTGAGGAGCTGGGGGGGTTGCTGAAGTGCTGAGGAGTGGGGGATTGTTTGGGCATCGGGTTGCGGTATGTTGCTGACAGCCATTGCTGAGGAGCGGGGGGCGTTGCTGAGGTGCTGAGGAGCGGGGGGATGTTTGGGCATGGAGTTGCGGGTTTTGGTATGTTGCTGACAGCTGTTGCTGAGGAGCGGGGGGGTTGCTGAGGTGCTGAGGAGCGGGGGGTGTTTTGGCATGGAGTTGCGGCGGGTTGTGGTATGTTGCTGACAGTTGTTGCTGAGGAGCGGGGGGGTTGCTGAGGTGCTGAGAAGCGGGGGGTGCTTGGGCATGGAGTTGCGGGTTGCGGTATGTTGCTGTCAGCTGTTGCTGAGGAGCGGGGGGGTGTTTGGGCATGGGGTTGCGGTATGTTGCTGCCAACTGAGGAGCGGGGGGGTGGCGGTATGTATATGCCGACAGCCGTTGCTGCGGAGCGGGGTGGCTGGCAGTGTATTGCTGACAGCCGTTGCTGGGGGGAGGGTTGGGGGGGTGCTGCCACCTATAACTGAGGAGCGGGGGGGTTGGGAGGTGCCCTGTTGCAGCTCTGGGTGAGGGGGGGTGGTGCTAGCAGCTATAGCTTGGGGGGGTTAGGGGGTGCTAGTAGCTATACCGGCGGTTGCTCTGCTGCAGCTCTAGGTGAGGAGGGTGGGGGTGCTACCGCCTGGGGCTGGGAGGTCTGGGAGCCGGGGCTGCAGGGGAGAGAAGGGGTGGGAACACCCAAGGGAAGCAGGATGCTTCCCTCAGTTACTCTCCTCTCTTCTGTCACAGGGTCACGGGGGCCCCCTACTAATGCTTGAGGGGCCCCCTACCCAGTCGGGGCCCTGGTGCAGCTGAACCAGCTGCACCACGGTAGGTCCGCCTCTGACGCTCGGGGTAAATGGCAGCAGAGTCTCCTTACATTCTCCTGGTGATCCAGCGATGTCCCCGCTGTGATCGCCGGTAAGAGCCCCTTCAGATGCCTCCATATGACTTCCTGGTTCCGTCTCTGTGAGCCGCAGCGGCTCATTGGAGGTGGAACTGGGCGGGAAATACAAATGTATAAAATTTCTGCCCATAAAATAAATTTTTTACCCAACAAATGGTACTGCTTTTAGTACAAAATTATTGGCATAATCATACAGCCAGGGAGGTTAAGTATTGGTTTTATCCACAGAAGCACTAAAGCTGTAGGTTTCTGGTAATAAAAACCACAAAACAAACAATACTAGTCCAAAAATAGTTCAGGGAGGTCTGGAGAGAACCAGGACAACTCTCTAAAGGGTTTTGAGAAGAAATTAGGGTGGCACAGCAAAGCACAAAGCTCTAAAAGAAATGCTGAATCTTGGATTTTTGACAGGAAAAGCCTAAAATCATAGGTGCCAATCCAAAAATAGGCTAGGAGGGTTCAGACTATCCCAGGGTAATCTCCTGTAGAGGAACACCCTAGAAATTAAGAGGTACAATATTGCTGCCAATGGAAGCCTGTCAGATGTCCCCAAATCATGAAAATCAATGGAAAAGTCACACAGGCTATCTCTCAAAGTTTCTTTCAGTATACTGAGAGATTTGAAGCCTAATTATATAAAATTTGGGGAGTATTAGGCAATGAAGATATTATGAGGTGACTAGGCAGCCATTATTCATGAGGTGACAGCACAGTCCTTTACCTCAGGCAAATTTAATGACTGGACTCTGAGGAGAATTCTTCTTAAAAGTGACCACTGACCCAAACAAAACGTTCCCAAGGTGATTACCAACTTGATAGTAGATCTTTTTCAGTTGTCAAAGTCTTTTTGAGGGCATTTAGCCCAGTCACTTATTGTTGTGGGGAGAGCACAGGTAAAACCCTACACCATTACCATTAGGCCACGCCCGCTCTCCTCTCAACATTGTTCTATTTTGTTGCCGTGTACAAATGTAACAATGTGTCCATGATTTCACTACAACCAGCAAATTGCAAATGCAATGTTGCGACGGTACCCTGATAGTCATTGGAAATTTTCTTCAACAGCTGAGATTAGTAAAGACACCGCACAATGCTACTTTTTAAAACTCTGACTATAAAGTTGTTGTGCGTATCAAAGTTAAGTTCCTAGTTTTACCTACAGTATATGTGTTGTTCTACTAAGAAAACAACTATTCCATACGTTTGCTGGTAGTTAGTAAAATATTTGTGTCATGCCTTCTTTCTTCAAGCTAATTTCTTTTCTATTGACGTAAGGTCTAAATGATTTTTTATACATGGTTTGCACTTAGAGCTAGGTAGTAAACCCTTTATTTCAATGTAGTTAATGTACATTTACTCTTAAGTGTACCATGGAGAGTAATGCATAATAAATCTCTAATCTAAAATCAATATTGTGATAAGCATAAATTGTGCTAATTACTTTGTAGCAGTAAAATGACTGATCTCACAAAATCCAAATGATCTTTTTATGTCACTTTAATGTCTATTAAATCTGCATTTAACATGAGCAACCCACATATATTTTCGACTGGAGAACGTCTCCACAACCCAGGTCATTCAATGCTATTAGAACCTGAAAAACACATTATGAATATGTATATATGTTGCATGTAATAGGATTTATATGTTTTACAAATATAATCTTGCAGATGTACAGCGAATCAAAATAAAACTGTATCAATGTATTCTCCGGGGAGATGTTATCTTTGTCATTATATTCCCGCATAGTCTGTTCTTTAGATTGTAGTTCTCTCCTGTGTAATCCTTAGTAACATTCAAAAGATAATCAAAACAGATTGTGTGCCATTTGTAATATTTGTACTCGTTCTACTTTTATGTTTCTATGCGCTTTATTGCCATAATTTAATGTACATGGGAACTGTTTCTGCAGCTGGTGATAGTCCCTGCAGTGTGAGAGGGCCAACAGCCCTTTGCTAATCATATTTCAGTCACTAAAGGCTTGAATCATTGAATGATTAAATTCTCATATTTATTCTAAAAATGTCACATAAACCTAATCCATAGCCCTACTCATCAGCAAACGAGTTCTTCCTGCTTCTGAATGCCATCATAAAGCAATTCATGCTATGGATAAGGTAGTAAAAACATGGCAAGTTTTTATTTTAGGCCTTGTTCACAGTATATTTTTTACAGGGGGCTTGGGGGTTGCACCTTAATCCATCTCTAATGCTAGTCACCACAAAAACAAGTATGTGACAAAGTCACTGTTTACAGAATAATAGGCAAAAGGGTAATCAGGTGATCCAAGGAGTAAATATGGCATGGTCATATACTGTTCCAAGGGCAGGTTTTCCAGGAGAGCACAATGAGAACCCATGGCTTAGGGTACAGTCACACGTCGCGATATCGCCAACGATATCACAGATGCGACCTGGTTTTTGAGGCGTGGCTACGATGTCCAAACGATATCATAGCGTGTGACTCCTACATACGATGATGATAATGCGTCGTATCGCTCATTGCAGATTTCTGAACATGTCTTATTTCACCTATTCCTGACAATGGCTGCTCTTGATCGCAGAGTACTGCCAACGATCACTGGCGCGTTTCCAAATTGAAGATCGTAAACGACATCTTTGCTTGTGACACCGCACAAGCGATATCGCAGAACTGTTCATGTGATCTCTATCACGTGACTTTTCAGACGATATCGTTTGCGATATCGCGACGTGTGACGGCACCCTTAGGCTGGCTTCACACTGCAGTTTTTTCACTGATCAGTGTCCATCCAGTTTGTGTGCCAAAACCCAGAGACGAACCAGGAGAGGACCTTGCAGAGAAAAACTATAATTGAAAGATTGACACCTGCTCTGGGTTTTGGAGACACTCCTGGTTTTTGCACACAAACTGGATGGACACTGATCAGTGAAAAACTGCAGTGTGAAGCCAGCCTTAAACAGATAACCATCCAGTCATCAAAAAACCAGGAGAAAGATAACAGGTACAATAAACAGGCATAAGAGTAGTTAAACGAATGCCCGGATCAACTAACAGAGATTAAGGTATATACAGGAGAGATGGCCCCACAGCACTTCAGTTAAATGTGCAACAGGCAGCAATCTGGGGAAAGCTGCTGTTAAGTAACAGAGCAATCACAGAAAGGAGAGACACCTGACTAATCCAGCCCTTCCCAGAATCAGCACTGAGAATAAAGGCCACTTTACACACACCAACTTATCTGTCCAACTTCTGACCAACTCACTGGTTGCAGTGAAATCATGGACACATTGCTCCATTTTGTGGCTGTGTACAAATGGAACAATGTGTCCACGATTTCACTGCAACTAGTAAGTTGGTCAGAAGTTGGACAGATAAGTTGGTGTGTGTAAAGTGGCCATAACTGTGAACATAACATACTAACAACTCAGCACACCCAAGTACCAGTAGCAGCAACATACAATAGCATTCTTGTGACACCACCTAAAACATGATTTAAACAAATTCTCAGTGAAACCATAGACTGCAATGACATCAATGGAATTCAAATGAACTACGTTTGTACCTTTTTCTGAAAGTGTATGTCTTTTCAGAAGGGCACAGAGCTATAGCAGACCATTTATGTGTGCCCATATATAAAAATGTACACTTTCAGAAAAAAACCACAAACCTAATTCATTTTAGCTCTGTTCATATCACTGTAGACTTTAGTCCCTTCAATGGTTTCATATTGAATCCAATTTTTGGGCGTATTCAAGTGCAACCCTACAGAAATGCAGTGTAAACAGGGCCTTAGTTGTATAATGGTGGCACAGTAGTTAATGCAGTCACTTTGCAGCTCTCGGGTCCTGATTTTAAGCCCCACCAAGAACAATACCTGCAAGGAGTTTGTAAGTTCTCCTCGTGTTTGTGTGGGTTTCCTCTGGGCACTTCCATTTCCTCCCACACTCCAAAAATATATTGATAGGGAATTGGGATTGTGAGCCCCAACTGAGACAGTGATGATAATATTTCTAAAGCACTGTAATATATAATGGTGCTATATAGGCAAAGCATAATAAAAGGTTGAAAAAAAATTAGGCTTGGAGAATTTCTCCATGTCATAGTTGAATTTTAACTTATATTTTTATTTTCTCTACAAATCTTGGGACCCCAGAATGTTAGTGTAACAACTGAACCATATAAGAGTTATTAGAAGTACGTGTTCTCACAGTATTATCTGCTGTATGTAATATTAAGTGAGTGAAAACATTTGAGCAGTGAAAGCAGATATCCATGTGGTATTACTATGAGCATATTCAATAATTTGAAAAATAAATGAAAGTCAAATCTGAAATCTTTCCACAACACTTTTATTTATTGCAAGCGGATGTTTAAAAAACCTTGATGTTTTACCATAGGGCACAGACCGTACATAAGTGATTAGTAATGGATCAAACAGAAACATACTTGGGAGTGAGCTTATATGACACAGGTCTTTTCAACAAAGGAGACTTTACATATTACATTATTTACTTCAAAGTAAGAAGTCTTGAAAAAAAGCCCTTTATAGAACTCCGGAGTTTAAAGCCGTATGTACGGTGTGTATATATATGTGTGTGTGTGTGTGTATATATATATATAATATATATATATATTATATACCGTATATACTCGTGTATAAGCCGACCCGTGTATAAGCCGACCCCCCTACTTTTGCCCCCAAAACCTGGGAAAACCTATTGACTCGTGTATAAACTGACCCCAGCACAGGTATACAGCCCCCAGCAGTGTGGTATACAGCAGCCCCAGAGGTATATACAGCAGCCCCAGTGGTAGTATACAGCAGCAGCCCCAGTGGTATATACAGCAGCAGCCCCAGTAGTTAGTATACAGCAGCCCCAGTGGTAGTATACAGCAGCAGCCCCAGTGGTATATACAGCCCCAGTGGTAGTATACAGCAGCCCCAGAGGTATATACAGCCCCAGTGGTAGTATACAGCAGCCCCAGAGGTATATACAGCCCCAGTGGTAGTATACAGCAGCCCCAGTGGTATATACAGCCCCAGTGGTAGTATACAGCAGCCCCAGAGGTATATACAGCCCCAGTGGTAGTATACAGCAGCCCCAGTGGTATATACAGCCCCAGTGGTAGTATACAGCAGCCCCAGTGGTATATACAGCCCCAGTGGTAGTATACAGCAGCCCCAGTGGTATATACAGCCCCAGTGGTAGTATACAGCAGCCCCAGTGGTATATACAGCCCCAGTGGTAGTATACAGCAGCCCCAGAGGTAGTATACAGCCCCCCCATCAGTATACAGGCCCCCCCGCCTTGTGCACAATCCTGTAAAGGAAGAGATTAGTATACTTATCACTGTCCCGCTGCCGCTGTCCCGCCACCGCCATCGCGCTCCTCCGTCTTCCTCTGGTTTCCCCCTCGGTCGCGCAGACAATGACGTCATTGCCTGCGCCGACCGGAGGAAGCCGGAAGAAGACGGGTGAAGACAGAGGAGCGCGATGATGGCGGCGGGACAGCGGCAGCGGGACAGTGATAAGTATACTAATCTCTTCCTTTACAGGATTGTGCACAAGGCAGGGGGCCTGTATACTGATGGGGGCGGGCCTGTATACTGTATTCACTGTATACAGTGTATACAGTATACAGTGACTCGGGTATAAGCCGAGGGGGGGACTTTTCAGCCCAATTTTTGGGCTGAAAAACTCGGCTTATACGCGAGTATATATGGTATATATTCTCATAAACCGACTGCAGCACTCCTTTTTCTTTTCAATCCGCCTTTATTGGGCCATCAGGTGTATAGCAACGTTTCGGGAACACTCTCCCTTCCTCTAGAGAGTTCCTGAAACGTTGCTATACACCTGATGGCCCAATAAAGGCGGATTGAAAAGAAAAAGGAGTGCTGCAGTCGTTTATGATATTGGATACAGTGGATGGGAGAGGAACTGTGACTGATTTGCATCCACAACAAATACATTGCGTAAGTGAAATTAAGTAAAAGAAAGGGTTCAAAATAAAAAAATCTCTATGTTTATCTCTTCGGCAATCCACCGATTCCTCCAGCACCTCCGTCCTGATGCCTGTAGGGCCTGCCGTGATGTCACAAGCCGGCATCAGGACGGGGGTGCTGGAGGCATCGGTGGATCGCCGGACAGGTGAGCATAAAGATTTTTTTTTTATTTTTAACCATTTCTTTTACTACATTTCACTTCCGCAATGTATGTATATACATTGCGGAGGTGAAAGTGCCCGCACAGCTCATTCATTAGGCGGAAAATGCGGCAGTCGAAGCGTTATCGAACATAACCTCGAACTGCCGAATTTGAAGCTAATTGTTTGCATTCATCGAATGACTCGAACACTGCCCAAAACAGCTCAAATTTGAGATTGGTGAACAATTCGAATCGAACACTGCTCATCTCTACTAAACTGATGAAAGTCATAGATTTGACCAAAACGTTAAATTGTATGTTTTCACCTACTTGAACTCTCATTGTGAAGAAATTGTTTTGATGCACCTTATGGGAGTGCTGTGTTTCAAACTTAATTTATTGAAACAGTCTGGAAGCCTACCCGCCCACCCCAGACCCACCAGAAGTGCCTTGTTATTTTCTCAGAATGGACTGCAGGGTGGTCAGTAATCTAGACAATGAGCTGTGAACTAGATAATTAAAAAAAACACTGTTCTTCAGAAGGAGGATGATTTTTATAAGTTACACTTAAAAGTTGCTTGCTTTTACAAACGCTTCTCCCAAACCTACCCCTCACCTCTTCACTTCAATCTCCAAACTTCCCCTTCCCCCAAACCATCCCCCCACACCAGCCCCAACCCACAACCCTACCCCCCAAACTCACAGCTTCACCCCCTAAAAAAAATCCAGCCCCCCAAAAAATGACTCTCCAAACTCATCCCCCCTCCCAGACCCGCATCCCCAAAACTTCCTCCCCAAATTTGCACCATCCACAAACCCGCACCTCTGCCTTCCCAAAAAATGCCCAACGTGAACCCCCGCCCCTCCTAAAAAAAAATGCACCCCTAACCTGCACATATTGGGGGCTGTATGCGACCTACTGCAGTATACTTGTGGGCTCTGTGCTTTGGAGCTCCTTTTTGTCAATGTGGTGTTTTTTCTATTTTGACAACAGAATTAGGCTAGGGACACACTTAAAACTTGAATTGCGTTCACCTTATCCAGATCCGGATGCGGTGAATGCAATTGTGGTCCCACACATTTTTTATGAAAAATGTGTGAAGTGAACCGCATTGTAATAACCGGATTGCTCAGGATGTGTAATCCTAAGCAATCCGGTTCCCGTATACTTTGCTTATGTATGTCGGCTCTGTACAACTTGAGCAGCGCTGCCCATAGATCTTACTGTATAAGCCTTCAGGACCTTGGACAGCACACATACTATACCTACAATAGGTATAGTATGCGCAGCTGTCAGGGGAGCTGCCGGGTTCATTGATAAAAGTTGTACAGAGTCGACAGGACTCGGCAATACTGTACATGAGGAATTAACCCCTGACATGCCCACCTGAGTGGGTAGGATGTCTCTAAGGGGGGTGGGCACCCCCTAGAGACACGATGGCCAAAATTAATATTAACATTACAGCTTTTCTAAGGGTTTAAGCACTTTGCTTATCCTGGCAGCAGCCGGGATAAGCAAAGCATACGGGAACCGGATTGCTCAAGATTACACATCCTAAGCAATCCGGTTATCGCAATGCGGGGCACAGAACCGCTCCGAAAACTGCAGCCTGCATGATATTTCAAGCAGGCTGCAGAGCCGGAGGCATTTTTTATAATGGACTCCTATGAGGAGCATTTCCTGCTCCGGTTTTGAGCTTTTTAAAAGCTCAAAACTGGATTAGGTTTGTGACCCTAGCCTTAAAGGGAGTTTGTGCGGGCAAAACTGCTGAAAGGACTATATACAGTATGTATGGGTTAAAGCAGCTTAAACATACCTAGGTTGATAGCCATTCTAAGCATGCTAGTTTTAATCCATCTGCAATGATTTTGACTGCCATGTCCAAATCAAACCAACCAACATAAATGATCACACGAGTATGTATTTACCAATTCAACGCTTGCAGGGATTGTATATTTGCAATGATATATGCTAGAGAAATGAGGTGTTCCTCATAAATATACATAGTTTCGTTTCCTAAAACCAATAATCTATTAAAAATAAATATAAAAAATAAAAAGCATATTATACAGCATTGTATTGTCAACTATTTCAGTAAATAATTGCTGTTATTAATATGCTGCAAAAAGTCATAAGTAAAAGACATAATAATTTAAAAACTGGAATAAAGAATGAGTTCTCTAATGAGAACCCAGCAAATAAATTGATGTTCAAACACGGTAATGAGCAGGAGGCACAACATTTTCAAATTGACTCATTTACAAATATATTGTAGTTCAGGGACAAAAAAGTTAACTTATTTTCCACTAAGCAATGTGCACAAATAAATGGTAATCTGCTTGTTAGCAAGGCAGAGAGGATACAACAGCTATTAAAATTGTCACAGAAAAGGTAAATGTCATTGTGTGGAATAGATAGTGCTCAGAGCTTACCAGAGGAGAACAATGTAAATGAAATTCTGTTGCTGAGGTAAACTATCTCAGCAGGGAAAAGCAACAGAATGTGATGCTCTTTTCTAAACCATGCTTCATGTTAGAGTAAAGGAGGAGAAAGTATGAGTCAATAACCGCAGACCGTTAAAAAGCTTGCATACCACTTTATTAAGTAAAATTGAGACATTTATTAACTCTGTGACTGCAAATGAAAGCAATAGGAATTATTATCCTATGCTTGATGTCCTATGAATATTTTGACAATGGTGTCTGCATGTTGCCTTAAAGGGAACCTGTCACCAGGTTTTCCCATATAAACCGTGGCCACCTTCAAGCCTTACATATAGCATTCTGGAATACTGTACATACACTACTGTTCAAAAGTTTGGGGTCACTTAGAAATGTCCTAATTTTTGAAAGAAAAGCACATTTTCTTCAATGAAGCTAACAATAAATGAATCAGAAATACACTCTATACATTTTTAATGTGGTAAATGAATATTCTAGCTGCAAACGGCTGTTTTTTAATGCAACATCTACAGTACATACCGTATATACTCGTGTATAAGCCGACCCGTGTATAAGCCGACCCCCCTACTTTTGCCCCAAAAATCTGGAAAAACCTATTGACTCGTGTATAAGCCGAGGGTGGACCCCAGCACAGGTATACAGCCCCCAGCAGTGTGGTATACAGGCCCCCCCCCCAGTGGTATACAGACCTCCCCAGTGGTAGTATACAGCAGCCCTAGTGGTAGTATACAGCAGCCCCAATGGTAGTATATAGCATCCCCAGCAGCCCCAGTGGTAGTATACAGCAGCCGCAGTGGTAGTATATAGCAGCCCCAGCAGTAGTATACAGCAGCCCCAGTGGTAGTATATAGCAGCCCCAGTGGTAGTATATAGCAGCCCCAGCAGCCCCAGTGGTAGTATACAGCAGCCCCAGTGGTAGTATATAGCAGCCCCAGTGGTAGTATACAGCAGCCCCAGTGGTAGTATATAGCAGCCCCATTGGTAGTATATAGCAGCCCCAGCAGCCCCAGTGGTAGTATACAGCAGCCCCAGTGGTAGTATATAGCAGCCCCAGTGGTAGTATACAGCAGCCCCAGTGGTAGTATATAGCAGCCCCAGTGGTAGTATATAGCAGCCCCAGTGGTAGTATGTAGCAGCCCCAGTGGTAGTATATAGCAGCCCCAGTGGTAGTATATAGCAGCCCCAGTGGTAGTATATAGCAGCCCCAGTGGTAGTATACAGCAGCCCCAGTGGTAGTATACAGGAGCCCCAGCAGCCCCAGTGGTAGTATACAGGAGCCCCAGCAGCCCCAGTGGTATATACAGCAGCCCCAGTGGTATATACAGCAGCCCCAGTGGTATACAGGCCTCAGCAGTATATACAGCAGCCCCCAGGGGTTATACAGCACCCCCCAGGGGTTATACAGCAGCCCCCTGGGGGTACCCAGCAGCCCCCAGGGGGTACCCAGCAGCCCCCTGGGGGTACCAACAGCCCCCTGGGGGTACCAACAGCCTCCAGGGGGTACCCAGCAGCCCCCTGGGGGTACCAACAGCCCCCAGGGGGTACCCAGCAGCCCCCTGGGGGTACCAACATCCCCCTGGGGGTACCAACAGCCCCCAGGGGGTACGCAGCAGCCCCCTAGGGGTACCAACAGCCCCCTGGGGTACCAACAGCCCCCAGGAAGTACACAGCAGCCCCCTGGGGGTACCAACAGCCCCCAGGGGGTACCCAGCAGCCCCCTGGGGGTACCAACAGCCCCCAGGGGGTACCCAGCAGCCCCCTGGGGGTACCAACAGCCCCCAGGGGGTACCCAGCAGCCCCCTGGGGGTACCAACATCCCCCTGGGGGTACCAACAGCCCCCAGGGGGTACGCAGCAGCCCCCTAGGGGTACCAACAGCCCCCTGGGGGTACCAACAGCCCCCAGGCGGTACCCAGCAGCCCCCTGGGGGTACCAACAGCCCCCAGGGGGTGCCCAGCAGCCCCCACAAGCTGGCACTGTCCCCCCTTGTAAGGGCCCCCCCCCGCTACTTATACATTACCATTCCGGTTTTCTGATCAGCGCGGCTCCTCCGTGCTGCGTCTTCATCCTCCCGCGCTGGCTGCATCCGGGTTCTCCAGCGGTCGCGCGATGACGTCACATCGCTGCGACAGCCGGAGATCACGGATGGAGCCAGCGAGGACGGGAGGATGAAGAAGCACCGAGGAGCGGCGCCGATCAGAACACCGGGATGGTAATGTATAAGCACCGGGGGGGGCCCTTACAAGGGGGGACAGTGCCAGCTTTTGGGGGGCTATATGAACTGCATCCCCCTGCCGCTGATTGACAGGGGGATGCAGTGCATATTTAATGAGCGGCCCCACGTGACGGGGCCGCTCATACAGCAGCAGCCCCCCCCGCCTCCTCCAGCCTCCACAGCCCCCGGACACAGCCCCCACCACACGGGTCTACCGTATAGACCCGTGTATAAGCCGAGGAGGGGACTTTTCAGCCCAAATTTTGGGCTGAAAAACTCGGCTTATACACGAGTATATACGGTAGGTATATAGAGGCCCATTTCCAACAACCACCCCTCCAGTGATTTAATTGTATATTGTTTGCTAACTGTGTAAGGGTACTTTCACATCAGCGTTTTTTTTAAATCGCGGCAGATGTGGTGAAAAAAACGCATCTGCCGCGATTACCGCATACCGTCTGCACTTGCGGCACAGTTGCGGCAAGCCCCATACAATGTATATGTGGGCTTGCGGTAGGTGCGGAAAGTGCGGTTTTGGCACTTGCGGCAGGTGCGACAGCAAAAAAAACGTGGTCAGCCGCGTTTTTTTCGCGGCCGCACCTGCCGCAAGTGCCAAAACCGCACTTGCTGCACCTACCGCAAGCCCGCATATACATTGTATGGGGCTTGCCGCAACTGTACCGCAACTGTGCCGCAAGTGCAGTTTTTAAAAAAAAAACGCTGATGTGAAAGCAGCATAAGAAGGCTAATGGATGTTTAGAAAACCCTTGTACAAGTATGTTAGCACAGCTGAAAACGGTTTAGCTGATTAGAGAAGCTATAAAATTGACGTTCCTTTGAGAAGAAGGTTGAGCATCTGGAGCATTACATTTGCTTGTTCTATGAAACTTTCAAAATGGCCAGAAAAGAAACTCAAGTCTATTCTTCTACTTACAAATGAAGGCTATTCCATGTGAGAAATTGCCAAAATATTGAAGATTTCCTACAACGGTGTGTATTATTCCCTTCAGAGGAGAGCACAAACAGGCTCTAACCAGAGTAGAAAGAGAAGTGGGAGGCCCCGCTGCACAACTGAGCAACAAGACAAGTACATTAGTGTCTTTAGTTTGAGAAATCAATGCCTCACAGCTCCTCATCTGTCAACTTCATTAAATAGTACCCACCAAAGGCCTGCAATGCTGTAATTGCTGCAAAGGGAGCATTATTTGACGAAAGCAAAGTTTTAAGGAAAAAATTATTATTTTAAATAAAAATCATTATTTTTAACCTTGTCAATGTCTGGACTATATTTTCTATTCATTTTGCAACTCATTTGATAAATAAAAGTATAAGTTTTCATGGAAAAACAAAATTGTCTGGGTGACCCCAAACTTTTGAACGGTAGTGTAAGTCCCCAGGATGATCTGTATACAAAAAAAATTTGATTTTATTATACTCACCTACGTGGCGGTCCAGTCCGATGGACGTCACTGGTTTTGATCCGGCACCTCATCTTTGTTTGCAAAACCGCTGTCCTCCTTCCCTGCTTCATGTAGATAACACATCCTATATCATCCATAGTGTTCTTCATTACTCTTTTGCGCACACTTGTCTCTAAATAATACCTGCTGTTATTTAGTGTTGAGTGTAGTATACAGGTTTCCTTTCTTTCTAATAGCACTGAGCTCTGTTTGGCTAGTGATTTATCTCTGAGCACTCAGTGCATATTGGAAATATATAACTCGAATAAGTCATTTTCTTGGCATAGTTAATTTATTCAATAATATTGGGGGATAATTTTTTACTAAACCTTCAGTCTCTATCTTTATTTCTCCAAATTTATTGATATTATTATTTTGACCTATTTTTGTGGTTTTGGATGTATTTATAGCTATTGCTGTGTCTTCAATTGTGTTCTATGGGTGGCTAGCTTTGTCTCTCTGTGGCTTTGTCACTCAGTTTTTAGCCGCTTTTTCTATCATAATTAATTGTAGATTAAGGTATATTGTACCTATTGTATTGAATAGTAAATTCTATTTTTAATACTGGTCTTGTTTTTAGTGTCCTTTATATTTAGGTGATGCCTTTATATTTGCCTACCAATTCTTTTTGGTCTTTTTTATATATAGAGAACATATTTGAAAAAAGGCGCAAATATAACAAAGAGATATCATCTCTAGTGATGGGTGAATTCGCCGATGTTCGAGTTCGACGGACCCAACCAGACTTCTTTTGATGTTTGAATTTGGGGCCGAACATGACTCTAACTTGAGTCTGACCCTCAAACTCAAACTTTAAAGTTATGAGATGGGGGCTGGGGGGCTGTGAAAGCAAAGAAAGCATGGATTAAACATAAGTGTTATACCCGTGTCCACCGCTCATCAACTTATTGGGTATTCACTGGTAGGGGGCCCAACAGCCAATCTCAGATGCTGTCACAGAGACTGGGAGTCTATGCTTGGGTATTGGAGTAACCTGGAAACAGCCCATACATTTTGACATCTACCATGCAGGGTAGATGCTAGAATGTGTGGGCTATTCCCAGTTCCCAGGTTACTCCAACAGCCAATCACAGACGCCCACTCTCTGTGACTGCGTCTGTGGATTGGCTGTTGCACCCATCACCCATTGACTGACACTACAGTAGTGTAAAAATAAATAAATAATTAAACTAAATTTTTAGAACTTTGCTGTATTTTTTTATTCTCAGCACTAGTGATGGGCGAGTCCTAAATTACTCGGAATCGCTTGACTCTAGCGAGTCCGAGCCCGGGACTCGCTACTCATTGCGAGTCTAGCGAGTCCAATGTTAATGAATGGGGAAGCGAGTAATAGCGAGTAGTGTGCGATTTACAAATCGCAGAGTGTCTCGGAAGCTTCAGCCTGAAGCAATCCTAGTTTTGTCAGAGACTCTGACAAAACTAGGATTGGCATTGACTTGCATTGGACTCGTTTACTGTGCAAGTAATCGCTGGGAAACTCGCACAGTAAGGAATCCGGCTGTCTGCTCTGTGCAGGCTGACGCAGCTCCAGGGTCCTAGAGCCTGCCTGCTCTTCCTGTGTGTAGCAGAGCTGAGATTGTTCTCAGTCTGCTCATCCCTGTGCATAGACATCTATATCTAT